>JAHXMQ010000028.1:55323055-55384265 GCA_020466415.1 Ammodramus savannarum pratensis
GGACCCCTGTGAACACCACCACAAAATATTTTATCAGTGGTTAAATGTTTCCTAGAAAGATTAGGTGGCTTGTCTGTCTACAGCCACACAGGATAACAGGATAGCTTTTAGCTATGAAAACAAATGTCCTCTGAGCTGCTGATTGTAGCAAGGCAGCAATATGTTTATGTACAATACTCTATTACCAAAGAGTCTGTAAAATTAAGAATGCATTTTATAATCATGCAGTTTTGCAAAAAGATATAACAGATTTTAGAACAATATAACAGAACTTTAAACTTGGAGAAACCCCTGAGACACTATAAAAGACTTCAGTCATTGTACAGGTAAATTAATGTTTTGGAATTTATCTGTGCATCTTCTGCCAGCCTATTATGAAGATATGCCTGAAATGTATTTTTTCAGAATGTTATTATATTTACAATGTATTGCTAAGTAAACGTCAAGCACTATCTATTTTTAAGTAAACTATTTTTAAGTAAACAGCACTATGAGACTCAAGCACGAGTTAAAAATTTAATATTTCTTGCAAAATTAGGGACTGCTCAATTTTATGTGAGTTGTCCCCCATGCCATAATCAGAACCACTTCATTCCCAGAAATCACTCTCACAAATGGATTGTCTTTATTTTACACATCACTAGATGAGGGGAGATGGGGGAAGTTCTTATATTTATCAGTTTTAAGGCAGCCAGAAACATTTCACCTATTCACCCAAAATTCAGTAACTGCTTTGGCCAAAACAAGTTTTTAAAGATTGCAAGGCACATAGCAGAAAAATGAAAGTTTAGTGATTTGCCTGTGAATTATTTCCCAGTCCTTTTACACATCCAACCAGAATAAATCACTTCACCAACTTTCCACTCATTTCCCCAGTGATTTCCCCATTTAGTTGTAGCATAAATGGTGAACTGGCCAAAACATTTGTGACTGCTGCTGAGGATGCACCTACATATGGAGCAGCCATCTGGGTGCTGCTCAGAGACCAGTAAACCAGCAGAGTTCTGCTACACTCTCCCTCTGCACAGGATCTGACCTGGTTCCTGTTACTCTGCCACCGATTTTCAAGCTACTTCAAGACCTATATCATACTTTGAAACTGTTGAAGACATGATCACTGTCACAGTTTCAAGAGTGGCATTCAAAATTCTGACTCCACCCAAAATACCAATGCTAGGCAACAGCATTAGGAGAAATGGACTACCTGAAGCCAGAACAAAACCTGATGCTACTGGGAAAGAAAAAAAAAAAAAAAAAAAAAAAGTGCCCTCTGTTGAAAGCAATCAGATTTAAGAGAAGCTATGAAAAATTATTCTCCAACATTACCATTGGGTGGCAGGGCCAGCTCCAGTGCCCAATTTAATTTTGGAAATGTGCAATTAAATTTTCAAGAGTAATAACTCAGTACTTTAAGAATTACACTACTAGTAGTTATGGCTGTATCTAATACCAAGGCATGAAAAACCATGAAGTTTTTCACCTCTACAGCTAGCCCACAAACAACTGCTCTTGGGAGCTTCATGCTTTTGGGATCCAACTGATATAACCAGTGAAGTTTTGTCACCAACTGCATCCTCCAGATTGCTGAATTATGTCTCTAAAAAGACCAAGAAAACCAAATTTCAAAATGCTTTGATGATTGTGCCATGTTTCAATAGAAAAGGTATCCACAGTAAAGGTGTATGTGCCTTTATAGCTGTATGAATGTCCTTCATCACCCAATACCACCAGCACTGTGACCTTTCCAGAGCACCACATTTCAGTTCCAAGTTCTGAGACTGGCAGATGGATCCAGAAGTGTTGGCCCTGTTTGTATGGGAAAAACAAGCCTTTCTCTAATGCTCTATAGCAAGAGTATACTGAATGTCACTTATTCCGTGCAGGCAGATTCTTGGTAAAGTGGCATGTTCTCATCATTGATCACTATACAAAACCAATCATCACAAGCATCTCTTGAGCCAAGGATCGTACTATGGGTGATCTTCCAAAAATTATCACAGGAAAAACCAAATAAAACCATGGTAGGTCCTGGATCTGGAAGCCTGTCACTACACAATGAAGAATTCAAGCAGAGTTTTCTGGGAACAGTGGAGGTCCTAGCCTAGGGGTGCGAGAACGGCCACCACCAGACGTGATGAACCTACAAAACCGATGCTGTCACGCAGTCCAAGCCCAGCAACTTTCGTAAGGCCTCGGCCCCCCTTCGCTGGGTAGGGGATGCTGTAAAGCCCGTCCATGGCAGCAGGACTGTGCCGGGCCGTGCCATCCTTCCACACCACCCCAGGGACCAGCTGTTCCCGCACAGGATACCCGCGGTGTCCCGAGCCGCCCCGCGGCTGCATCCCCTCACTGGGCGCTCGGGGCCGCCCGACCCCGGCCAGCCCCAGCCGCTCGCAGAGCGCCGCCGCTGCCGCTGCCGCCGCTCCCGGCCCGGCCCGGCCCGGCCCGGCTCGGCCCAGCCCGGCCCGGCCCAGCCCCTCCCCTGTCTGCAGCGGGTGGCGGCGGGAGAAGGGCGGCGGCGCCGTCACGTGAGGCCCTGCCTGGCGCTCGGCTCCCCGCCGCCGCCGCCGCTGCTGCCGCCGCCGCCCCAGCCCGGCCCGAGCCTCGCCGCCGCCTCGTCTCGCCTCAGCTCGCCTGGGCCCCTCCGGCGTTCCCATGCCCAGCAGCGAAGCGGTGCCGCTGGGACTGGGCGCCTGCCGCAGGTCGGGGGCGCTGGGCGGGATGCTGTCGCTGGTGGCGCGGCTGCTGGAGTGGCTGCGCTCGCTGTTCTGGAAGGAGGAGATGGAGCTCACGCTGGTGGGGCTGCAGTACTCGGGCAAGACCACGCTGCTCACCGTGCTGGCGGTACGCGGCCCCCGGTCTGGGGCAGGGCGGTGCGGAACAGAGCGGTGCCCACCGGCGGGGCAGGGCCGCGGGGCGCGGCGGGCGCGGCCGCCCGGCGGGGCTGGAGGGGCCCCCCGCCCGCCCGGGGCCGCCGCCCCGCGGCCTTTCCCCGGCAACAAGTGCGGGCTTTGCTGCTGCGGTGGTGCCACCGCCTGCCGTGAGGTCCCGCGGCGATGCGGTGGGATGCGGTGGGATGCGTGCGGAGGGAGGGAGGAAGGAAGGGGGGCCGGGCGGGAGAGAGCATGAGGCAGCTTTTGCATCGTTGCCGCCTCGAGAATTTCACAGCAGGATGCTAAGGTGTGTGTGAAAGTGTTTTCAGAGGGAGGAGGAAGATGTCTTCTAGGTCTGGCTGCAAAGTGTGCCCATCTTGGAGCAGATTCGTGGGCATGGGCTCTTGCCGTGGTTCAGGTTGGCTTTCCATATCCAGTGTATCCCAGAATAATGCGCTGTGCATCCCTCAAGGCCGCGACTTGTCCGTTACTGAATTCTCTCCTCCCAGCAGTTGCAGCAATACTAATGCCTCCCACAAATCCTCCATAGCTCTTCCCCAGCATTCAAGCCTGATTCCAGCATTCTGTTCCCCCTCTGGTGATGGCCTTGCAGCCTCTCTAGTGTTGACACCTACCATGACATTTTCTCTTTTACCATGCTGAAATACATTTCTCCTCTTCGTTTGCTGTGCCCTCCAAACTGCATTTGAGTCCAGATTTGCTTTCCATCAGAGGATGGAAATAAATAAATATATATATATATATGTAAATATGTTATATTTGCTTACTATTAATCATGAAGCTTACTGAAGCTTTTCTGCAGGGTGGTATTTCTTATTAGGTGTATCGCAGCTTCAGCTGCTAAGAGGATGAAAATTTATAGATGTTCTTCAGTCCTTATCGTGAAAAGCTAAAACCTAAACTGGGAGGTGTATGGGTTAAAGTCAGAGAGATCGAGGCAATGAAAACCTGAGTATGATATTTGGTACTTGCTTTTGTATATTATTATGGAATAAGGGAAAAATAAGACAGTATGCATTAGTGTGAATGAAGAAGTGGAGTGAAAAAGGAATGGCAAGTGTCCTGTGAAAGTATGTTTTGGGTGACATCAGCAATCAATGGAATACACTTGTAGCTGGTGTTTTAGTTGGTTTGTCAGGCACTCAGGTAATCTTGCTGAGGTAGGCCTTGGTGCATTTTATGCCCATTGGAAGTGTTCATTTCCCAAGGGAGGGCCTTGCTGAGGAATGGGGAAAAGGCATGACAAATTACATTGCTTCTTGGGTTGTTTTCATGAACAGAGCAGAGAAGAGCACAGCAGCTCAGAGACCTTAGTAGTGTGTGATGCCAGAATTTCTGTGTGTAACTGTTTGTCCATTCCCTGGACCAGTGGAATGGCACCACAGGTGTTTGGGATGTTATCCTCAACACCAGAGCACTCCTGTTACTGCAGATGTGATTTTCCCTGCAAATGTTATTACCTAAGAGTATTCTACAAGGCATTCATGTCTTGTGACTTAGGGAGGGTTACACATTGCAGGTTTTATAGATTTTGGATCTTCCAGTCTGGAGATGACATGCCATGATAATCACCAAAGAAAAGTAGTTGGAGATTTTTGAAAAAAAAAAAAAAATTAGGACAAGGCTAACTAATATTATACATAATAACTATATATTAATATTAGAATATTAATAATACCTTTCTCTTGAATACTCTTGATATGTGAAGGGCAAACAGATTGGGAACTCTATGTATGTTTGTGAATACGTGGCTAGAGTGTGATGATGAAAATAGCTGTTGCAAAATAGTGGCTGCTTAAAATGCAAGCTGCAGTGGATCGAGAAAAAACATTGGAAATTACAATTTTTTTCACTTTGCAAGAGCACTCAGAGATTCTGTCATGCTAAGACTGAATATATACCCTTTGAGACAGTCTCTGCTCTTCAGAGTTAGCCATATTTAGTCCTTAGTTACCAAGGGAAACCTTGGATAAAGTCACTGCCTTGTACTGTGGATGTGCATTGATATAATAGAGTAGAATCTGGTCCATGATTATTGATATGGTAGGGGGTAATGACACTGTTCCTTATCAGTTCAATATTCAGAAACTTCCAGAGGACATTACAAACTTTGTAGCATCAGTGGTTTTTCATTTGTGTCAGGAGGTAATCTGTTTTTTATTGAAATATGACAATAAATTTTTTTGCACTTCTTAAATATTCACAATGATAGGCAATTTTAGGTCATGTAACCTTCCTTAGCAAGCACAGTACTACAGACTTTATGGTGGTCAGTTCATTACAACAATAAATAGCTCTTGGACTAACATGAGCAAACAATTGAACCTGTTCCTTTCTTTTCTTCACTGTATGGGAAAATGAAAAACTGTAGACATAATACTTTCTTTATATCTGGTTCTATTCAACCAGAATGTGGAATTTTTAGAGCAAAACACTGAAGACCAATCCAGAGCATATTCATTCTTTACATTCTATCCCCAATACTAGAGGAGTTATGGTGGTTTGGTTTTTTTATTTATTTTTTGTCTTCCAGTTTAGTGTATTACATAGGATGTATAATTTGCTGACAAAAGTAGAATTCTGACTTCCTGCAGCCTCCTGAGTTAATTCAGGTTTTCCAGGCATTCCTGTCCTTTAGTAATGATGCTACATTTTCAGTGTTTATGTGTTCATATGTGTTTATACATCAGTCCTCCACAAATACAGGTACTACATATTTTTAAAAAATCATATAATTATAGAATCATTAAGATTGGGAAAGAACTCAAACATCATCAAGTCCAACATTTGACGAAACACCACCCTGTCAACTAAGCCATGGCACAAAGTGCCACATCCAGTCCATTCTTGAATGCTTCCAGGGATGCTGACTCCACCATTTTCCTGGGCAGACCAGTACCTGGTACTGGTTGGCTTTGTCTTACTACATCCAGCTAAAAACTTCTGTCAGTGCTGGGTTTGTGTATCTGTATGAAACTGCATGGGCTTTTCTTTTCACTTTTTTTTCCCTACTGCTGTTGACAAGGATGCAGGGAAGAAAAAGGATGATGAAGATGTATAGTACAGAATTTAGCAAGAAGATTCCCATAAGTAAGGTTGAATAAACAACTAGAAGTTGTTTCTTTCCTGAAGGATCTGATTCTAAAATCTTGTGAGACAATCATGTAACTGTCAAAAGTTATTCAACTTTTAAAGCCCCAGATTAAAAATTGTTAACCTTTAATTGTAAATGCAAACTGGAGGCAGAATGTATTTTCACTCCACAAACAGGAAAGAGAACTAAGTTTCAGAAATTGTACAGATCCCAGGAATAGCCCTGGAAGGGTAGACTGAGAGACACATTGCTGTTCCAGTGCACCTTCAAGCTCTGATCCTCCATTTCTCAGATGAGAGGCAACTGATGGAACACGACTGCATCCTGCCTTGTCCATATACCCCTATATTCCTACAGAAAAAAACAAAACCAAAAACAACAACCCAGGGCACAAGGGTTGATAGGTAAATATGGGCAGATAGATGTGGGAGGGCAGTGGCAGGCCCAGAAGGTGCTGCTTTCCTTGCTGAATGATTGGAAAACCAGGTTCAGAGAGCACCTGTGCCTCTGTATGGACATCAGTAACATCAGTATTGCCTGTTACTGTGTCCTGTCCAGGAGACACAATAGCTTGTTAATGGTTCATTTGCAAAAGGAAGAATGACTGATGAGTTTCCTACTCAGATCTGAGTTCCATCTTAATCCCCCAAAGGTGTCTTTTGTAGTGTGTAGAAGTCTGTAAGATTCTCATTGGTTTGATGAGAAGTGTCTCTGTTGTGGGAATATTTCTCTGAAGTGGGGGAGGAGGCAGCATTTTTGTGCTGAGGGTTTATGGTACACTGAGTTAGCCCCTTGTACTTTTCTGTCTTAATGGCATTCTCTTAGCTCTGCAGCAGGATTCCTCTGCTGTCACCTATGCAGAAGGAACAAGTCTGCACATAGTGCTCTCTGCATGGGTAGTTCTTCACTGGTTTTATATTTGGAGTTAAACTACTGGTAACAGTAGTGAGAAACTACAGGAAAAATCATGGTGTGGCCAGTTTTATAATATTTTATCGTATTGGGGGAAGGACTAGGTGACCTTTGAAGGTTTCTTTCAACTGAAATCATCCGACAATTCTCTATTTTGGCTGTGCTGCCAAAGGATCAGATAAAGAATTATCTGAAGTCTCGTGGTTTCTGGGGTGATCTTTGTTGCTGAAGAGAATAAAAGATCATTTAAAGGGACTGAAATGAACAGTCTTCCATGATGTGACAATGCAGTAATTGAAGTGCTGGCCAGTGCTCTTGCTGAAAATGAATGTGATAATCTACAGTGTTGTAAAATAACATTTTTTAGATTGCAAATGAGAACCTTTCTTGTACGTATCAACTGTTTTATAATAAATATAATTTTGGTTTTATATTCCAGTCGGGGCAGTTCACAGAAGATATGATTCCTACAGTAGGCTTCAATATGAGAAAAATAACAAAAGGCAATGTTACCATAAAGGTAAGTGTGCATGTTTGAATTGATACAGAGTGAATAAATAATAGAGTAATTTCAACTGGAAATAGGAAAGACCGGAAATTTCTTTTAAGATTATAGGGTCCCTTATCTATTTTTCTAGCTCCAGACTAACTTTATTTAAAGCAATAGTAATCTATTTCTCTGTTTTATTAATCTGTGTGATTTCATTGCATTCCCTGCCAGGCAGAAGCTTTGTTGCACTTTTTTGATTCAGGAAGGTCATAAAATGTGGAGATACTGAGGTAGCTGAGTTGACTCCTGAGGGTTTATCTATCTTCTCTCTTCCCCTTCCCCCCTCCTCCCAGCTGTAAGTGGAATCTGGAGTAGCTTGACCCTTAACTTAGGTGTCTCAGTGGAGAGTGTGGTTTAGCTCACATGCTAGCTATGCTGAAGTAGGACATCTAGCTTAAATCATTTATCAGAGAACCGTCTCTGACAGCTATAGAGACACATTGGCATCAAAATAGAGATAAATCACTCCAGTAGCATTAAGGTGCTGTCTCTTGTTTGATTAGTCTTAATGAAATTCACAGCTTCTAGCTAAAATTAGATTAAGGGAATCTGGATTTTTGTCTTTACCTTGATTTTTCCCTCCTTTTCCATAATATGTAAGTTCTTTTTGCCCTCAGTTCCTCTGGTGTGGCATGACTCCTAAACTACTGATCAAATTCCAGAGGTGCCACAGTCAATAAAAAAGTTACTGCATTCAGACATAGTTGATAAATAATCCACAGGAATAGGAATTTCCTGTGGTTTTTCTTTTGCACAGAAGCAATGAGGCCATGATTGATAGAGAGAAAACATAAAGCATAGGTGGAGGAGTGTACCAGTGCTGCTGCAGAATTGTCAGATGTAGAAGAAAACAGAAAAGTTGTGGATGGTTCATTAAACTAGGCAAAAATCTTTTACTAGTAAGCAGTTTTCAAGATAAAGTATTTTTTGAGGCAGGATAGTTCAAGAAGGAACTGACTAATAGTTTATACCAGAGTTGTCTGAGCAAATGATGTTGCAAGATTGAAGTTGTGCAGAGAGGGTGTGGGTGAGTTTCTGTGGAACTGTGCCTTGTTTTACTCTTTGATCTCAAAAGTGATTTTATATATAGTTGCTATAATAGAATTTTTAAGAATAAGGAGATAATGCTAACATAATTAATATGTTTAATAATTTCAAAAACCATATTTAATTTGGAAGCCAGTCTGCCTAGGACAATATCTTGACTCATTCTCACAGTGTCTCTGCTACAACAGCATTCAGTGCAAGAAAGAGGTGTAGGGGAATATAACTCTTAGGCACATATGCTTATTTCTTTAAGAGTCTGTCAGGATAAACTACTTGTATGTCACTGTTCCTGTATCTAGGTTAGAATCTTACAGGTTATTGCTAGATAAGGTTTCCCAAATTATTTTACTTAGAGAAAAATGACATAATCTTTTGATAAGTTGATGACTCAAGAATGATGAGGCAGTGCCTCTTGCTAGAATCCTTTTATGAGCTATGCAGCCCAATAACAAGAATTCACAGTAAAATTTTCTTCTGCCTTTTTATCCCAACAAGACAGGTAACCCTTCCCATAGAAATACTATGATATTCAACTGTCAGCTACTAAAATTAATGGATACATTATTATTTTACTAAACCCATGAAGTTCTTTAAACATGACAGGAATGATGTTTTTGCTAAGCAATGACCTGACATTGTGTCTGACCTTTTTTGAAGGTTTCATGGGACACTGCAAAACAGAATCAATTAAACTTGCTATGAAGTTCAGGCTGAGAAGTCAGCTAGGTCAAAAAGTCATCAAGTGAAAAATTGGCTTTCTAGAAGTATTAAGATTGATCACTTTTGGAAAAGTAAGTTGCAAACCCAGCAATTAGGTGATACTAATCCTTTATCTGTTATTTGCTCTACCTTGGGGTAGGCCACTAAGAAGGAAGTACTATGCTAGGGCAGTATCACTGCCTGGTTTCTTTACTTCAGTTCCATCTGCAGATTCCACACAATTCCATAAGACAAAAAGAACTGAAACCCATGGTCTTCTTTTCTTTCTTCTAATTTTGGCAGTCATTTCCAAAAGCTGGTAGATTTACTCTTATTTTTAGTCTCTAATCTTAATATGTAAAAGTATGGTCACTGGCATGTGTGTGTGTATGAGTATTTATCTGAACCATACTAAAAGAAAAATGCTGATTATTTACCTGAGCCAAAACATTTCGTAGGAAAGTGCCAGTTTCAGATGTTCTTGAATTGAAGCTAAACCTGTTTAGAAATGTAAGGCTGTCAGCTTTAACCATGAATTGTCAAATTTTGACGTACCAATGTGTTTGATAACCTGTCACCTGTTACTTCCAAGAAGAGAAGGCAATAAAGGAAAGATTTTACCACATGTTGTTTGAAATCTAAGCAGGAAGCTTTATATTTTGGGGTTGTGGTTGAGGTACTGAAGTACAGAATGATTTCTAGCATCAAAGCACTTTATGTACTGCAATGTAGGGATTTGCTAGAACTGTTCTATTGAAGTTCATTACAAAACTGATGGCTATATATTTTTTTTCCCTGAGAAAAATATCTGACTGAATTGCTTTGGGATTTTAATTCCAAACAAGTTTTGCTGTTGGTGAGTGATTTGATTTTGATGGTTTTTCTGGATCTGCTTGGTATTAGCAGTCCTTTTGCTTAGGTGAGATTTACTGTTCAACAAGCTAGAAAGCAATTAAAAAAATTTACTTTAGCAAGCCAAGTTTTAAGAACCTCAGAAGGCTTGAATTGTGAACTCCTATTTAAAGTGATTGGGAATCTCCAGTCAAGCAACCTTTGGTTATTGCAGTGATGGTTTAGAACAGTCTCAGTTGAAAGGAAATAGAGCACCACAGACATGTGTATGCACAGATAATGCCACAGATTCATTTCCCTTGCTCTTGCATTGGTTTTCCTTAAAATAGCATGGCCAGGCAGATTCTGCCCTTCCTGGCCATAGTGGTCCGGAGGGAGTGGAGAGTGCTCGGGGCACTGGAGCTGGCAGGCTGGGCTGTGGTCACCGGCTGTCACCGCTAGGTGCCGGTGTCCCTCCACCGCACCCTGCACGGCCCGGCTGCGGGAGACCGCGCTGAGCGTCCTGCTGCTTGCACTTTGCTCTGCTGAGGCACAGAGGCAGGAGAAGGATACCAGCTCTGTGCGTTCCTCTGCCAGCTTCCTTTGCTGCAGCACTTCTGCTCTCGACAGTAGTGTTTTCAGGTCTCCCTGCATCCTCACAGAAGCAGAATCCTCCTGCTTTGTAATGCTTCCTTCTACTGGTTAGGATTTCTTACCTGTCATATTGTCATTTCAAATGCCATGCAGTAATACAAGCTTATGTGTGTACTCTGAATGTGGCTCCAGCAGTGTTTCAGCACATACTGGCTATTCTGTATGACTTGGATCACTCTGAAGAAGCTGTGCTGTGTCTGGCCTAATTTCAAGTCAAAGTGGTTATTTCTGTAAAAAAAGAATTTTTGCTGGATGTCCCAGTGTTTAATGATAGTTTTCTGTAAGGAAGAGCTGTACTGGTGGTTCAAAAGGGCTGTGATCCACAGCAGGAAGCCCAGTTACTGTGCTAAATCCCAGGGGTTGTTTAGTGTGTTCATTAGTGACCTGGGCAGTGGGACAGGGTGCCTTCCACAAGTTTGCTGGTGGTACAAAACTGGGAGGAGTGGCTGGTGCAGCAGAGGGTTCTGCTGCCATCCAGAAGGACCTTGACAGGCGAGAGAAATAGAGTAGGACCCTTAGGAAGTTATGGAAGTACAAGGACTTTGCTTTTTTGTCCTGTTGATCCTTCTAGCATTGTGATTTGTGTCTTATAAAATGGCAAAAAGCCCCTGATCACTTAGAAATACTCCCTCCCATTAAAATGCCTCAGTGCTTGTTGTCAAGAGTTGAAGATACTTTGTGAACATTTTGTCTTGCAATTCTATTTCCAGTTCTTCAGTGGATATATTATGATTAAATTATGAACATTGAAACATGCATACAGTTTTTTTCTTTTATTTGATGTGATTAAAATGCCTAAGTGCTGTGTTTAAAAGTTGGACTTTATCACCGGTGAGGAGGGAGAACAGAGTTCTTCAAAGGGCCAAGATTGATTTCAAAGAACATATTGTTCTGAGAAATATTGCCTGCAGAAAATGTAACCACATTGCGCCTTTTTTGACTCTTAAGGGCAACTATGAAGGCATTTCCAATATATAGGATAATAATTAGTAAGTATTTTAAAGTAGTAAGGTATTCTAACTTCCGTATTAAGTTACATGGCTGGTAGGTACTACAGGTCAGGCTGTGTAGGTTTGAATATACAGGGCAATTTATTAAAAAAATTAATGTTACTAGGTTTTTTGTTCTTCTGTTTATTAGGCAAAAAAAAGGGATGTTTTTGGTTGAAGATTCCAGTCTAGAATAGGTGATTGTTTAGGATTTGTCCTTCATGAGCTTAGCCAGGTGGTAAGTAACCCAGCCTGAGCCAGTTGTCTGAACTTGCTGGGGAGCAGTGGATGCTTCACCAGGTAGCTAAAGTGGGTGAGACAGAGCAATTTCCTGCTGTTGGTGCCTTTTGAGCACTTCAGTAGCCAAAGAGAAATTTTGGTCACCTGGATTAAATGCCTAAATTTTAGGTGATTGAGGTTGTCCCATGCTTTGCAGTTGCTCCCTATTACACACTGAGCTGGCTCTGAGTGCAATGACTGCTGTGTGTGTGTGAGTTCATTGGTCACACCTTAGGCTTCTGTGCACATTGTGGTGGTGGACGTTACTGGTGCTGCCTTATTCTGTCCAAATACTCCTTTCTGCTTAACAAATTCCTCACCTGTTTGTTTGGGTTAGGTTTTATGGCTGATACTTTCTGCATACTTCCAAGAGGAAAGATAAATTTCCAAGTTCAAATATTTGCAGTGTTGGATTCATCTTGCAGGTTGAGGTGTCTGCATGTAAACAGCTATATGTCTGCAGTGAGGTTTAAACTCTTTTAGTAATAGTCAGAGGAGCTGTCATCAGTGCTGTCAAGCCTAGAGCATAATTCTGTCATCCTAAACAAGATGTTATATCTGATCAGCTGAAAGGCTGTCTAGACTTTGCTGACTTCTGTGAGATTGTAGGTACTGAGCCCACACACTGACATCAAGATAGAAATTTGTCATTGTAATCTCTGTCCACAAGAAATCTCCTACCCAGCATATCTGAAAAAAGCCATGTAACAGGACATCTAGAAAACGCTTTTCCTGCAACTTTCTCATGAACCATCAAGCCTTCTCACAATAGGAGCTAATTTGAAGAAACACAGCTAGAGTGTTAATGAACCTTCCTGCAACTGAAAGCTTTCAAAAATCTTTGAACCTATTCATGTGCATTTTTGCTCAACTGCCATGATAGAGCTCTGTGCAAAAGAAAAGGATCTGCTCCTTAAACACAGCTAATAGCTACAGTCTTAAGATGGAACCTTAGATCCTCCTGAAAAATTGGAATGATAAATCCAAAGTTTCCTCTTTCAGAAGAATTCAATGTATCTCAGGTAAGTACATGGTAAACAGTGGTTCCATCCTGGTGATCTAGTTTACAGATTAAAACATTGCACTAATTAACGACACTGTAGACCTGCAAGTACAATAAGAATTACTACACTACAGAAGTAGATAGAAATGAATAAAACAGATTAAAATGCAGTACCAACAAGATATGTGCCTTTGAGTTAGAGCCTGAGCATGAAATCCTTGAGATTTTAATCTCCTGTGAGGCAATGGTACTGTATGTCAGAAGAAACTTTCTCTCAATTTGGTCATTTTGTAATCTTTGCTGATTCTTAAAATCACAATTTTATCAATCGGGGTAAAATTATCTTTAAATATTAAGAAAATTTTATTCCTGAGGGGCCAGGAGAAGCCATGCGAGGATTTGAAGACCAGCCTCTTTTAAAAAACAACCAGACAAAGTAAACTTTGTTTTATAGCTAGCTGTATGTTCAAGTTCAGTGTCCTGCCTATCCCCATTCATACCCAGAACATACTTTTTGCCTGTGTATTAAATGCTGGGATGCAAAAATCGTTGGTATACGAAACATGTAAGGCTTATGTAAGAAAACTTCTTTAACACTAAGACCTCTCCCCTTTCCTTCCTGGGTACCTCTTGTATTCTCACAGTTCTGTCTGTTCAGTCGTGTACTATGAAAATGGTTGGTGCAGCAATTTGTGTTTTGAATTAAGTAGTTAACTCTTTCATTGGCTATTCAATATAATAAAGAGTATTAGAAAGTTACTATTAAAAACATTTTGATTTCACAGGGAAAGAAGTAAGGATTTTTTTAAATTTAATGCATTTATTTTTTTTTCATATATCACATACTTATTACTATGTTGATGTAAATTTGGTTCTAAAGCTCTGTTAGTAACACCTAGTCTATATTGTGTCCTTCATGTTGTACTTTAATGAATAGCTGTAAGCCTGATTAGGGAAACTGACTGGAAATGACTTATCTTTCCATTGTTTCAAGGTGACTTTTTCTCCTAATGAGAGTAATCTTGTTCTGCAGTTCAATTTAATACTGCAAGATATATATCAAGCAAGGACAAACCCAGGATTTTTTATCTTGTATTATTTATTTTGTGATTAGTCCATGCTGCATCATCTTGTAGATTTTCATGGCTATCAGAATTCCAAAAATCTAGTCTGACTACTAGTCTTCCCTATCATTTTTCCCTTTTCTTTTTCCTCTGGTCTACCAAGAAAATAATTTAGTTTCTTTTTCAAGACACACAGATGTGCACCAGATGGCTTTGGATAGTTTCAAGGTCTTGATGAGTTATTGGAGTAATTAGTGTTGGTGTAAGTTTTGTCATCTAACCATAATGCTGAATACTCATTACGTTCAAGCTTTTAAAGTATAAAGGTTTATTTTACTAAGACCTTTGATACAGTGCTTCAAATGTCATTACAGATATTAATTGATACCCACTTCATGGTCAAAAGCTCTTTCATGTGTAAAATTTCTTGATCTTATTCAGGGAATCAAAAAGCACTCTACATTTAGGTGATACAATAATTTTATGTTGGAAGGACTGTTAAGATATCAATCAGGGAATGATTTTTACTGGTGAATTGGAAATACTTCTTTCTAAAATATGAATATAAGATATTGAATATTATATAGAAATTGATACATAAATATTATTTACAGGCTGTGAGATTAAAAAATAGTGGACATTCATTGAAAAAGGCCTTACCCCATGGGTCTGTGAAGCCTTGCTCTTTTGTGAAAAGTTTTGTTGCCACAGAAGGCTTAATTTAGATTTATAGTGTAAATGTGAGGACAACTCTTTAAAAAATTTGTTTCTGTATATGTTACTTCCCAATTCAGTTGCTTCTGTAATATATATGCCTCCTAGATCTGGTATACAGTATATATTGTTTTGACAGCTAAATCTGCTTAAAATAAGAAATAATTGTCCTTGGCAGAGGAACAAATCCATTACTTTTATTTTTCAGTGTTCATGACTGTCTTAATCTATGTGTCACTTGTAACAGGACTGTCTTTGGATGTAGCTGTAACAGATACATTATCCTATAGCCCTGACCTGCATGATGTATATATGTTACCTGGTACTTTGATCTGAGAAACAGTTTTGAAACAACATTCTGTCATCCACCAAAAATACCAATTTTTTTTGCAAGTAAAGGAAAATACGTAACTCCTGTACAAAAAAATAGTGTGTTAATGTTTTAACAAATTTAGGAATTCCACGGGGTTGCTGGGCACTAATAGCGTGTGTAAGTATTTATAGGATTTGAGCTTTTGTGGTAGGATAAGTAGAATTTGAGCTTGCTTTTTTCAAGAAACACTGCTTAATCACTTCAGGCCTACCTATACTACTGATTAATTAATCCATGTGTCTGTTAAAGCACATCTGTTGAACCAGTGGGAGAACTGTGGAGGTATTGGAGCTCCTTGGAGTGGGGAGCATTATCCCTTTTGTGGATTCAGTCTGCTATCTGAACAACTCTTTGTTTATTTACTATCTGTCTTTAGTCTGTTGAAAATCTGGTACCTTCTTAACTCAGGCCTCTCTAGCCACATTAAATATTAACCTGCATAACTGTTTCATACAATGATGATACTCTTTTTGGTTTTGAGACTGTGTATTTGCAATAATTCACTTCAGTATCTGAGTAAGACTTTTCTTTTAGTGAGTGAAAAAGGGTAACATTCTCCAAAAAACATTTGGAGCTGTTAGTGTCACAGGCCTGACATACTCTGTGAATGTGCACGTCCCCCTCCATTAGCTAGAAGGGACCAAGAAGACCTTTTAATAAAATTTTGGAATTGGCAATGCAATCTGCATGCTGCATGTAAGACTTAATTTATTCTGTTGGGTTAGGGCTATGTAGTTAAAAAGTGTTTTGAGGCTGGAGTGTTTGTCCCTTTTCAGGTGTGGGACATTGGAGGACAGCCAAGGTTTCGAAGCATGTGGGAGCGTTACTGCAGAGGAGTCAATGCAGTTGTGTAAGTTTTCTTTTGTACGTCCATAGAAAATGTACTTTGTAATATATATTATTGTAAAATTAGCTATTACATTATATTACACATAAAGAAAATTGATTTTATTTTCTGTTGACCTTTATCACATAAGAATACCCAATAGTGTGTTTTGCACATGCAGCAACCCAGACATGTAAGTAATTGCATATTCCAAGCCATTTTTCACCCACAGGCTGTATTTAACAGCCTAAATCTGTTATCTTCCTATATCAATATCTTCCTATATCAGTAAATGCGGGAATTATATAACTTTGGATTTTTCTAATGCTCTTGTCAATATCAACACGTTTGTCACATTTCAAATGTTTTAATACAAATTTCTGCAGGTAGTGGTCAATGCCATAAATAACTATGCTTTGTTGTAGTTACATGGTGGATGCAGCAGACTTAGAAAAAGTAGAAGCTTCAAAGAATGAGCTTCACAGCTTGATAGATAAGCCACAATTGCATGGAATTCCAGTAAGTGTTTTCATTATTATTCTTACCTGAATGTTGACAGTGCGGCCTAAATCCTCCTGAGTTGGTTTCTCTGGTCTGTTAAAAATACTGGGTTATATATGATGCAGCCTTGATACATTGAGCACTCTTAGAAAAATGATTATTGTTTTTTTTCATAGTACTCAGCAACTTAAGAGTGCTGCTTTGTGTTAGTACATTTTCTTGTCTAAAGGTCAGGATAGATTTCGAAAAATTGTGTTTTCACATGTGGCATTATCAGACAGTAATGACTTCCAGTCAGTCCCTGGGTGGCTGGGTTTCAGCAGTGATCCAGGTATGTTTCTGGCAGTTATCTTATGGCATGTGAGATCAATATTTCTGCAGGCTGGCAGACAGTAACATCAACTAGTGTCCTCTGCCTCCAGAGATTTGAAGGAGCTTTTTTTATTTGTCCTGATTTTTTCTTGACTTAGTATTTCAAACTAAATTGTGTGGAAAAATTGCAAATATGCGTCTGTTCTCCAGTTGGAAGTGTCAAAGAATAGTGTATTCAGCTGAAATTCTAATGAGGAATATGAAGGTGAGACTAATGTTGTTTATTCAAATGTAATCTTTACATTTAGGAATTAGGAATCCATCAGGTTGTCATTGGTCTTTATGTTGACATCACCAAACAAGAGTTCATACCTAGATTATAAGAAAGAAAACAGTCCTACATACAAATGAGCAAGAAATAACTCACAACTTGATGGCTCTTCCTTGGCACCTTTTTTGTGAGCAATAATTTGGACACTTGGCCACTACAAGTAATCAAAGTTACCTGAGGGTGAGTGGACAGTGTAAGGACTTAAAGAATGCACTTGAAGTGTGTCAAAACACTGTCAAAGCCACAGAAGGAATTTCCCATAAGATAAGTCACCACAGCAAGAACATGAGATAAGCACAGATGCCACAGCAGGCAGAAACTAATTCCAGGCCTAATGGAGCTGAATGTTTAATTAGTATCTGAACATGCTGCCTATGTGGATGTTGCCACCATGGCAAACTGTGGGAAAGGAAGTGTTTGTGTACATGCCATCGGTTATGGGAATAGCATCTACACCCCATGGAAACCTGGGACTTGGTCTGTATGAAAATGGTACCTCCAGCATGCAGTGAGTCTCCCTCTCTCTCCTTTCCTCCCACTATTCTCAAAGGAGGGTTTTTCAAGTGATTCACCATCTTTTTTATAAGGTTTCCTACTTTGTTGTGATTTTATATGTTAATTATCTATTGAAAAATCCTACAGAAATAGGCAGTTATGCTACTCATGGGGAGTGACATTGCCTGTCCTTTGCACTATCTTTGCATGCTCTTTTGCCTCTCACTTTTCTTTACTGAAATGATTGGTCTCTCATATCTTCAGTAGTATTTAATTAAGTTCCTTGCCTCTTATATGTTATAATATCACATTCCAAATGCCCAGCCTGACCCACACAGTAATTTCTAAGGTGCAGTGATGTATTTTTTAGTTACTTTTATTTCATATGTAGTAATTAGTATTGAACTTCCTTCAATTTATTGTGCTGATGATTTGCCATTATAGATTTTAGAGCAGCTTTATAAATCTGGACTCTAAATTACTGCAAGTAATGAGTTTAATATGTTCCAGATTCATGAGATATAATGGGACAGTCTTAGAATTGTAGCACATCTGGAAAACAATAATGCAATCAATCATAACTAGAAAAACCTTCCATTGCTTACTTTATCTTAGGATGTGCTCAGCCCGTTTATCTGACCTTCATTTATACTCAAGGCCTTAAATAGGAACTCTGAAGTTCCAGGATCTATTGGGTAAATTTTCTGCATTTCATGGAATTAATTCCTAATGGCTGCCTTTCAGATTTCTACCATGGATGCTCAAATTGGACAGAGAGGTGGCTGGTGCTTAGGTGATACTTGGTTTGTAGGCTGAGCTGTTCAGTGCATCAGTGTTAAGAAACAAGGGAGAAAAAAGTTGTGGAGAGAATTTTGTCTGGGTATTTAGGACCAGCCTCTGCTTCTGGAGCCCTACTTTTGATTAACATCAGTCTGGTCCTCTGAATTGAATATCCTTTGGTGGCTTGAGTGTACCTGATGCATGCTGGCTTCCAAATTTCTTTGCATTTAATCTGATACCATCTTGTAATGCCACCCAGAATGGAGAGATTCACTTTCTGAGGAGACTTTTGATACTAACACACCTAGAAAAAATTTGATCCAGTTTTCAGAGGGTATACATCCAGCATCTGGTCCTAACTAGCAGCAGGATTTCCATGATGTTCCCACAGTCATTGATCATTTTGAATATGTCCTCTGTTACATTCTAAATAGCTGCAAGATCCAGAATAATGCCAACAAAAAGTTACAGACAAAAATGAAATTTCATTGCTCCTGGATTTAATAGGCATATGAATTCTTTCTTTCAGGTGTTAGTTCTTGGAAATAAACGAGACCTCCCAGGTGCACTGGATGAGAAGCAGTTAATTGAGAAATTGTAAGTAGCTGGCTTTTGTAAAAACTGAGACACTGTGAAGTTTGATATGTAAGTCAAAATTATTGGTAGTCTATGACAATAACTGGCTATAAAAGATGATATTTTGCATGCTCAGATATTCCATTTGAGCTCTGCTGGTGCCTGATGTAGTGATCTGGGCTGATCACTGACTGCAGTAGTTTTGAATCTCTATTGATTGTTGTTAGGTTGTGTGAAGTTATTTCAGATAATCCTGTTTTCCCATCACTGAGGAAGAAACTGGTAGGCATACTGAAAGGGTCGTTTTGACTTCTTGCAGTACAATGCAGTGTCAGTTTAATGCCTGAACGGCATTAGAACAGAGCCATATCCATCTAGTGTTGGTAAATTTAAGCAAGTCAGGTAATTTTGCCAAATATCCAAAGCATAATTTAGGGATTACTGAAAGTAACAAATTGATGCATAGTAAATGTAATTGTAAAGAAAATATACTATTTTGTAAAAATGACCAGTGTAGTACTAATTTTGTAAAATTGGATTCCCAAGTCATATAATTTTAATTAGTGTGAAAGTGAAGTTTTGCTATAGTAAGGGTGGTCCAAAGACTGGGGCTCTTAGAATGGCTGAGGTTGGAAGGAACCTTGAGGTCATCTACCTGCTCCAGAAGAGACTTTCGCCCATTGGAGCTGCTTGCTCTGGACCATGTCCAGACAGCTTTTGAATATCTCCAAGGATGGAGACTTAGCAGCCTCTCTGGGCAGCCTTTGCTAGTGCTTGGTCACTCTCAGAGCTAAAAAGTGTTTCTGTGTGTTCAGAGAGAGCTTCTTGTGTTTCAATTTGTCCCATCACTGGGCTCCATCTTCTTTATAGGCTCCCTTCAGATTTTTGTACACATTAATAAGAAGTTCCCTAAGCCTTTTCTTCTCTTGGCTAAACAGTCCCAGCTCTTCAGCTTTTCTTAGTATGTGAGTTGCTCATTATTTTAGTTGTCCTTTGTTGGGCCCTATTCCACAGATTCATGTCCCTCTTGTACTGATGGCCCACAGCTGGTCAGGTACAGCCTTACTGGTGCTGAGTAAAAGGGAGAGATCACCTCCCTTCAGCCTGCTGGCAGCCCTCCTAGTGCACCCCAGAATACCATTAGCATTTTTACCACACTGCTTGGTCGTGTTCAACCTGGTGACCTGCCAAGACTCCCAGGTCCTTTCCTGCAAAGCTGCTTTTTCAGACAGTTGACATCTGACCTATTCTGGTGTCTGGGGTTGTTTCTCCCCAGGTGCAGGACTTTGCACTTTCCTTTTTTGACCTGCATGAGGTCCCCTGCCAGCTCTTTTCTCCAGCTTGTGAGGTCCCTCTGAGTGGTGGTACGACCCTCTGGTGTATCAGCCACTCCTTCCAGTTATCTGTCATCAGCAAATTTGTGCTTTGCCCCATCGTTCGCAACAAATGAAGATTTAGAACAGGATTGGACCAGTATTGGTCGTGGTGTACACTGGTAGTCACTGGGTTCCAGCTTGCCTTTGTGCCACTGATCACCCAGTGTTCAGCCAGTCTTCAGTCCACCTCACCATCTGTGCATCCAACCCATACTTCCTCACCTTGTCTGTGGGGATATTATGGAAGGCACTGTCAAAGCCTTACTCAAGTCAAGGTGCACAATATCTGTTGCTCTCTGTCATGTACCAAACTGTAGATTTCATTGTAGAAGGTTTTTGAGTTGGTCAAGCATGATTGCCCTTGTGCGAATCCATGCTGACTACTCCTGGTCACCTTCTTGTCTGTCACATGCCTGGGAATAGTTTCTAGGATTAGTTGCATCATCACCTTCCCAGAATCAAGGTGGGGCTGACTGTCATGTACTTCCCCAGGTGGTCCTTTTTCTGAAGAGTGGCATTTGCCTTCCTCTGTTCTTAGGCACCTCTCCCAGGTGACATGGTTGTTCAAAGTGCCTCACAATGACATCAGCCAGTTCCTTTATCACTTGCAGGTGCTTCCCACCAGGGCTGATGGACTTCTCCATGTCAAGTCTGCTTATTTATCCCCTGGTTAGATAATTTTCCATCAAGGGTAAAACTTGTTTGCTCTTACTCATGATCTCTGGGGTTTCTGAAGGCCAATCTTGCTAGCAAAGGCAGCGTTTTCATGTCCTGTGTAACCAGGTCCCCTGTCTCATTGAGCAGTGGGTGCCCATTTTCTCCTGTCTTCCACTTGTCACTTTCTAGTTTTCTTTGACATTCCTCATGAGATCCAGCTTCAACTGGGCTTTGGCTGACCTGCTGGTGTCTCTGCATTCTTGGACAGTGTTTCTGTATTCCTCCCAGGTCACCTGTCTCTGCTCTGACCTTCTCTATGCTTCCTTTTAATTACTATGTTTAGGAACTTACTGTTCATCCACTTAATATCTTTTGGCTCTTTTTTCCAGGCCAGTTGGGATAGGTTATTCTTAAATTTGGAGAGGAGCTTTGGATATTAGTTAGCTTTCTTTAGCCCTTCTTTGCAACAGGGCCTACCTACATGGGACTTTCCCAAGCAGATCCCTGAAGAGGCTGGGTCTGCTCTCCTGAAGTCCAGGGAGGTCCCTGTTTAGTTCTCTTTTTTGCTACTCTTGTATGGTCTTCAGACTTCTCAGTGCCTTCAGTTCCCACCTGTTCAGGAAAATTGTTTGTGCATGTCTGTGTCACTTGTGTGAGGATAAATAAATGAAAAAATAAGAAAGTGTTCAGAAGCTCTGAGGGAGGCTAGAGAATTCCCAGAAAGAAGTTGATTAAGAATCAGTTTCTTCCTAAATACAGAGGCATCCTTTCAGTAGGAGTCAGATGTGATATATTAAGTATCATATGGTAAACATCCTGAAGATAAATGGTGTGATCATTTGAGCACTGATATTTTATTATGATTTACTGGAGGAAAAAAAACCCTCTGAATTCTTAGTGAAGGGTGAATGCTAAGACATGGGTAATACTTGCTTGCATAACAAGATATAAAAATAACAAAATCTTATTTTTAGCTTATGGATTTCTGTGGTTTTATTTCTCACTATTACACTGACCTAATATGAAATTCAAATTTTTGTGAAATTACTTATAAACTTTTAATCCTTATAGTTTAAGAAATGCATGGTTTTCTGTGTGCAGTGGCATATTTTAAGAATTTAACATCTGAGAATAGAATTGAACCCACTGAGTAAAAAGCAGAAAACATATAATTTAATGGAAATTTCTATTCTCAGTGTTTATGGGGTTATAACAGTACTTATCATTTTTGTTTCTGTAGAAACCTTTCAGCTATTCAAGACAGAGAAATCTGTTGCTATTCTATTTCCTGTAAAGAGAAGGATAACATAGGTAAGCTTTTTCTAGTAGCATCAGTATATACTTTGGAATTTGGATCAGATCAGGTTTGAACATCTACCTCCACTATACTATTGAAGATCTCAATAGATCTCAATTTACATTGAAAGGTATTTTGCAATTATTGTATGCCACTGTATTTGTTTCAACATAGAATTATGTTTAATTAAGAAAAACCTTGTTGAAATATTTAGTTCCATGGGAAGTTAATTTGACAGGGACCCTGGAAAAGTGTATTTAAAGCCTGGAGTAATTGAATCCTTTACAAGAAACTTGTGTTACTTTTGAAGAAACAGTTGCTCTGTATAAAGGTCTTCCAGTTATTAGGTGATCCTAAAAAATCTGTTGGTAATTTACTCCACACATGGTTTTATTTGGTAAGCAGGTTTTATGAGCATGTGGCTGTTCCTGAAACTGAGGGATGGGTGCTTTTTCCAAGTGGAAATGCAATGAGTGTCTCCTGTAGTCAGTGAAGATCTATCTCCCTGTCTTCCATCTGCCTTTGCTTTTTGCCTTTTCCTCTCTTTCCTATCTTCGACTTTCCTGTCCCTTTCCTCTGTCATTTTCTCCCATTCCCTTCCCTCCACAGGGCAGGAGGAAGGGATGAAGCACAGGCTGAGCTAGCAGCAGCAGCAATTGTCTGAGGCCCTGCTACCTCTGTGCCACCCTTCTCTGCATGCTGCTGAAACAAGTGGTGCTGGATGGGATGGATCCAGCCCGGCTAGATATTTATAGCTGCTATGTGAGGAAACCAGACTTGATAGAAGAGCTGGGCAGCTCTGTAGGGCTCAGCTGAGTGAGGAGCTGTGACAGTGGGAATGGGAAGAAAGCCACTTTCTCTCAGCTGCAGGGGAAATTTCCATCCTCCACAGAGAGAGCCAGGTAGTGGAGATGGTGAGGAGACTGTGCTGTGGCACCTGGACTTCAGTGAGCTGGGGGAGAGTTCACCTGTGTGCAGAGATGGGTTAGGCAGTGAGGGCTTCTCCTGCAAATGGTGTAGATGACTTGGGTATGTTAGTTGGAAGGAAACCAGACACACATTTGCTGCAGCTTGGGTTGCAGCTGTTATCTCTGAGTGAGGGAGATTCACAGAAGGTGGTGCTACAGTGGGGAAGATTAGACTTCAGGAGATAAGGACTGTAGAAGACAACACAGGATAATCTCAGTAGTTAATGGGCAGTGAATGTGATCAAGGTTTTTGAAATGCTGTGCTTGATCCTCATCAAATTGGCAAGGCTGCAGTGGAGGTTCTTAAAAGTGGGATTGTGACTGGAAAGTAGTAAAACCAGCTTAATTTCTGAAAGACTAATGGAGAAAATAGATGTTGATCCTAGTCTGTTTATCTGGATGCCCTGGAGGAGAAAAGCATGCAACAAAAAGCATCCTAAAATTTGCATGAAAGAATGATCATTAATGCAGGAACAGTATAGATCCCTTACTTGTGGAAGTTCTGGGAGTAGTGATGAAAAAATCTTGATTGAGACTTGGTCACATATCTTCCAGTGTAATACTGTGCCTAGAAAGACTAGCCAGGTTCTTGAATATTTGCAAAAGCAAAATAAAGAATGGGAGCACACTGCATATACCATTTCAGACTGTGGGCATTATTGGAGCACCATATGCTATATTTTGAGGAAGACCTTGAGAAAAGAGGTTGGGTGAGAAGCTAGGGAGACCAAAGGGCTCAATTTATAAAGAAAGACTGTTATGTTAGCTTATTAAAGTGATGAAACTACTAGAGAAGACTGGCAGCTGTCTTCTTCCTCTGTGTTCTTGGCTGATGCCAGCGCAGTTGAATGAGTTATGATACTGGTTTTTCAGTGTGAACTGCAGCCTGGCTCACTGGTCTCATCAGGAGCTGTAGGTGTAAGGCTGCCAGTTACTGTGTCCTGAGAGACTGTGGAAAATAATTATATAGTTATTAGCTTTGATAAAAGTGCAGTGGGTTGTTTTTTTCTGCAGTCTCAGAGCCCAAGCTGGTCTGCAAGGATATTCATGGAGTGCTGTCTTGAACTTAAAACAAATATGGCAACAAATTTCAATTTGAGGGCTAGAGCTGTTACTGCCCCCTGACATCCTTCCTGCCTTCCTGACAGATGTTACTGCCTTGAGGCAAAAAAATCTAATCTGCTCGTGAATCAGTTTGTGAACTGCTGCAGTTTTCAGCTCAATGCCTTGGATTGCATCAGGAGGGGTGCCAATTTCAGCTATCAAATTTTAGTCCAATGTTGCATGTCTTTCAGAGACCTTGGACTCCTACAACCTACCTAAATAGCTTCTTAATATATTGTCAGATGTTTGCCCTTCTCATTCCTTCTGTTTGTGTATTTGCCTTTGTTCTCACTCAGCATTTCATTCTAGTCTGGATTTTACAGCTTGTTTTATGGTCATCTTGAATCTTTGCTTTTTCAAGAGTTCCTTATCTATCTGTGGCTTAGAGAACTTGATGTCAGTCATTGTATTTCAAAAATACAAAATGCAGATGATTTAAAAACATACAAAAATAACCAGAAAAGGGCCACCTGGAGGTTGATGTTCTGAACTTCAATTATGTGGCAATGAGAACCTGTGGGTTTCTGGGTTTTGTTTGGTTGGGATTTTTGTATTTGTATTAACCTGCTGGTGTTCTGTTGTGCTTCTACAGTCTGCAAACAGGCTGTTGAGTTTTTCATTTTGTTTCATCTATCCTGGCAGACATAACACTACAATGGCTTATTCAGCACTCCAAATCAAGAAACTGTTGAGGAAACTTTTGCTGAAGATAACTCTTCCCTAATCACTTTGACTCCTATCACCTGTACACACTGAAAAGATAAGGAATGCAACTGTCTACTACCAGGACTCACTGTGGTCATATTTGTTAACAGAAGTAATCTGACTTGTAACTTGTCTGTCTGGTTTCATTCTTTTTTTTTTATTATTTTTTTTTTAATCCAGATATTTGTCTGCCTAGGTAAATTCCTGAACGCCTTAATACAAGACTGGAAGAAATCAATAATTTTTTGAGCTGAAATGTTTTGAGTTTGTGCATGCAAATTGTCAAATACATGGTACTTTTTTTCTAATTTGAAATGGAATAAATTGTGCAGTGGAAACAAATGACTGGTTTGTTTGAATGTCGCATATAATTATTCACACAGGATTTCTTCCCTCTGAACACATGGAGTTAAGTACATTCAATCAATTAAATCAATTAATCAATTAAAACTATAATTAAGAGCTTCTTATTTGAACAAAATGCTGATATTCAGAACACTTTCACATACTCTAGAGAAAAGTTGTTTACTCTGGAGAAAAGAAGTTACGTATCTGTAGTTATTTAGCTTTTCCAATCACTAATGTGAATTATTCATGTGAATATTCTTTGGAGTTGAAAAATAAAATATTCTAGACAATCTTGTCCTTCTTTATTGGGAAAGAAAAGAGTCTAGAATTGTAGTGGATATTTTTCTTTCTTAGAGAGTGAGATAGACAGCTGATGAGATCATGTGCATCTTCTCTGACGTTATTAACCCCCAAAATTCATGGATTTCCTAAGCATTGTTACCTTAAATGAAATTGTGTTTGTGGACTACTCTGTCCATTCCTGAATCTTTAGAAATTTCAAGTGTACAACATAAAATAGCTGGGATCTGAAGTAGGATTAGTCCTTTGGAAACAGATTAAAGAAGCAATTCACTTTTAAAATTTTGATGCCTCACTAACATCTTGCAGATACCTTCTTCCAAGTGCTTCACTTAAAATTCACTTTGATGGGAACTTTTCTGCATGGAAATTCTTTTACATATGGAACGTTCATGTCAAGAAACAGTAGACAGACACTCAGTGACCAGGTGTTTCAAGGACACTTGCAGATCTAAGAGGGAGGAGTTCAGGCATGGAGTTCTAAAGATGCTGTGGTTGATCGATTGCTGTAGTGTTGGAAGGGCTCTAAGTCATGTATGCAGTTCTTGCACTTAGGTACATGAACTATAGAAATAGCTACTTTTTTGTCACTTCTATTTGAGAATGCTTTTAGGCTAGTGGCTCTCATAAGCTGTTAAGAATGTACAGCACAGACTTGGTAGAATCTTTCTTGAGTGTTATAGGAATGCTACTACAGACATGGTAAACATTACAGCACTTGCTGATAATATCTGTGGTCTCACCCTGTGGCTACAGGGGCTCATTGTTCTGTGGTAACATGAAAATAATTTGGCTAAGTGCTGAGTGCTTAGTTCATAAATAAGTGGTGGATGCTTCTGAAAGGGGAGAGTGCATATGACCTTCCAAAACCTGATATGTAATCCATCTAGTGACAATTTCTGTGATGAGAAAACAACACTTGGTGGCAAAGGTGGTGAATTTCAAGTGCTCTTGTTGCTCATGGACTTTTGAAGGAGTAGAGCCCTTGTAAAATACACTGGAATTGTACTCACTATGCATACAACACATGAGAAGAGCTACTTCTGCACCAGTGGTCTCAATATCCCTGTTGTCACACATTTTGGCAGTAGTGCCTCATCCTTCAGAACAGTCATCCTGGCATAGAAAGCCATGCTTCTGGCATAAGAGCTCCCCCTCACTAATCACTCCTTAATCTGAACCCCTTCTCTCACCCCTTCCTGCAGAATGTTTTTGGAGTGGACACAACTTTGCAGGTTATTGCAGTTGGTATAAAAGCAGTGCTGCCTCCTATCCTTCTCTTGCTTTGCTCAGTGCAGAATTTCCTTGGGAAGTGACCAGTGAGGTAATCTTCCTCTGTGTGGTGCCATCAAGTACCAGTGCAACCTAAGAACAGCCCATGGAGGGAGGAGGTCAGGTTCCAGATTAGCCAAATGAATCTTTGGGAATAAGAGGTGAAAAATAGCAATTTTTTTAATTAAAATTATCCCATTATGCACCATATGCTGATTTTTTTCTTCATTTCTCCTACTGTGTGACCTTGTATCCATACCTTAGGCAAATCAGCACAGGCGCTGGTCTCACTGTTCCCATTTGCAACAGCCTGTCTGTTTTTCAACAATTTGCCTTCAAGTAATTTTTCAGAATGAGCTTAGCTAAAGGTGAGTGTTTACTGTCGCATCCAATAGCTTTGTGGGAAAGATGAATTGTTAATGACTGACAGCTGTGGCATCTTATTTCCAAGATTGTATTGCTGGGAAGGATCAAGACCACTGGAGACATCATTGCACCAAAATTGTTTGCAGAGGTCACAAACATGCCAGCCAGGGAGCCTCTGTGCAGGGAGTGTCCCTTTGCTCAGGCAGCAATACATAATGCAGTGCCTTGCATGGATCCACACTGGGTGTTTCAGAAGCAGAGGCAAGGAGTGAGCACACCGCTTCCTGCTTCTCAGCACTGAGAAGATGACTGACAGCAAGACAGAGCAACAGAGCTGCTGTTGTGTTCTGGCTCTGCCTGGGAGGTGGTGAGTACCCTGCCGTGCCCACCAAGCATGTGTGGTGCTGGTATCTGATCTACATGCACAACATCCTCCAGGCTCTGGGAAAAGAGCAGTGTTGGGGATGTGGACAGCTGAGGAGCAAGGACTGACCTTCAGTTTAGGCACAGCTAGAAATCCCACACCCTACAATGTCTAGAACCCTAAAGCAGTGCAAGCGTAACAGTGATACAGACAAGTTTCGCTTCCTTTTTTTCCTTCTCCAAATGTAGGAACAGTTCTAACTGTCACCCAGGGTTATGAAGGACCACCAGGTGCCAACCATCTGTTTTACTTCCAGCACGTTTTATTTATGATTTTTTTTCCTGCTAGCGATGCAATTTCCCCCATATTTCTTCTCCATTTGCATTGTATATTGTTGGAGGAAATCATGAACATAAAATTTTAGTTAAATGATATTAAAAAAAACCCCCAAAGTCAAGTTTTTAAAAAATGCGCTATAAAACTTCTACATTTATTGCAGAGAGCAGTGACACATACATAATTTGTTCCTGAAGAAGCTATTTTGTAAGATGCTGTTTTTTCAGTCACCTGAGAAGCATGATAAAATGAATGCCTCTGTTCTTGCTTTAGGACAGGGTGTACGTAGCAGCTGTCACAAGACTTTCGAGCAGATGATGGAACAAATACAAGAATTGTGTATAGTGACCTCAAAATTTTCAAGTTTGTGAAACAGAACAGACTGTGGTTTTGGCTCATGTCCCCAACAAGCCTCTTCTGCCTCTGGCTATGCCCCAGCCTGGTCAGTGTCGCACACACCGTGATCCCCAAGGGCCAGGACAGCAAACCCTGCCTAACCCAGACCTCAATGTCTTCACTTGGAAGCCTGTCAGGGAGTGGGGCTTGGGAGATGGCTTCTGGCTTTTTCCTGCACTGTGGTTTCCAGGCCAGTTCATGCCTTGGAGTCAGTAAGTACCCATCTATACAGTACACCTGTGCAGCATTTGTTCCTATGGATTTCTCTTACTCAAATGCCCTCAAAGAGCAGGACACATTTGTACATTTACCTTCAAAAATCCCAGGGCACACTGACCAGAGCCTTAGTATGTCTTCATTATATGGTTATGCTTGGGACCTAAGAAACAGACATAGTCTTTTATGGGGGGTGCTTGTGAATCCAGTCTAGAGCCAAAGGTCAACAGCACAGAGTGGTTGGTGGAGGACAAGGTGTTGAAATCAAGTGTGGGGTGTCCTTACATCCTCTTTACTTCTGGAGAAGGATGGTTTTAAGATCTGTGGAACAATGAATAAGAACAAACATCATGTGACATCAAATGTGATATGATCAAATTTTATCCCTGGCAAGAGATAGTGTTGCACTATGGAAATCAAATGATTCATGTCATCATGGACTACCCATCACTCGTAAATTAAAAGAACACAGGCTCTCAGAAGATACAGTTATCTAAAAGCCTCAGGGCATGGGACAGGGTAAGCTACTTTTGTTTTCCTCCACTGCAGAAGTGGAAGATCTGTGAGGAGTCATACTCTGTTCCCTCAGCAGATACAAGGACTCCATGACAGACTGCTGACTGGATTCTGTTGTTTTCAGCTTTAAGCAGAAGCCTTTCCAGATTACTTGTAACACACTGGCTTGGTGTTACCCTCAAAAGCAGCAAGCTCTGCCTTTCTCAGTTGGCCCCCTGCCAGGACAGGCATTTTCTCCTGCAGCTCAGACAAGTGACCTGTCAGTTGTTCATCCTGGCTTTAACCCTTTTCAGGAGCTGCTGTTTATTTCCATTCTTTCTTCACTTTGCTTCCTGGTAAAATGGGTGGAATCCAGAGAGTCTTCTCAGTGCTAAAATCATCTTGAAAGAAAACATCATAATCCCATTTCTTGAGGACACTGTCTTCATTGCATCATCACATATAGGACCCCAAGAAGAAAAGGCAATCTGAAACTGGGCTAAAAAGAAAAGCTGAAGAGGAAATGCAGTCCAAGTTGTATGGGCAGTGTGAGAAAACATGAGTTTGTGGTGTGCTACCATCAGGGATAGTCCTTTCACCAGGCCCCAGTTCTGTGAAGAGCTCGGCAGAGCCAAGCAGCAGAGAGTGACAGCCCTTGAGTGCTGCATGCTTGGACAGTGTCCAAACCCCTCACTTATCCCAATCTTTTCTCTACCTGTGTGGTTGTATTTTCTGGCCCTGGAATACTGTCTCTCTTGCCTTTTCAGGTGTGGCTGGTGAGCAGGTCTTCACCAACTCCTGGGGAAGGGCAAAAACCTGATGCTGCCATAGTCCTGTGGCATCTGAGGGGGTTGGCCAGCACCCTCCTCAAGGCTCAATGCTTCCTGAGCCTTGCAGGCCTGATGGGTTGGAAAGGAAAAAGGACAGGAGATGTGCAGCTCATGGCAGCCATCTGTGAGTCTCTGCTCTCCACCTGGAAAGGAGGGAGCAGGATAAGGAAGACTACTGCCCTGCTGTGCAGTTTCTCCATGATCAGTGGGGTGCCACACTCTGTGTGACATGATTGGATAATCCTCCTTGCAGGCGCCTGGAAGTGCACTCATTCTGATGAAGGATGGGATCATTTACTGTGTCTGAGGAATTTTGAAGAAGCACAGCTTTTAATAGAATGGACAGGCAGTCCTGTGACATCCCGTGGAGCAGACTTTGTCCAGCTGCTGCTGGGATGCACTGGTGGCCTTGGTCCCTCTGGAGGTGACTGTCAGCCAGCAGAAGCATTTGGATTTGCACTGAAATAAAATACTGAGAAAGGTTAGCCGTCTCTGTATAGATTTTCCCAATATCTCTCAAAGGCCATGATAGTGTGGACAAGGTGTGCAGCCTTTTTATATTTTGGTTTGAGAGCTGCTGCACTGGATGGGTCTATTTTTCATGGGCTTTGCATGTTTCCAGCACATCCTGTGATGGAGTCAAAGCTCCACTACATTGAAGAAATAGGCAAGTGATTTCTCTGTAATCTTTGAACACCTAATCCTTGCTAATAGAGGCAATTTGTTCCTGGGATTCAAAGGTAGTCATTTAGAAAATGCTTTTGTTTTTTGTCTGAGTTGGACCAGATTGCACCTAGTGCATATAATTTTGCAAAATGGTCCCCGAGGAGGGTAGCTTGTCTACCTTTGAGTTTCAAAAACTGAAGCACCATGATGCATCTATGTAGGTAGTACTCTTTGTCAGGGTAAGTTATTTGTAGATAAGTGCACTTGAAGTGAGTAGATTTGTTAAGCAGCATTGCCTGACTCTTTGCTTATTGTTATCTATAGATTTCAGGGAAAGTATTTTCACTCTAGTGGAAAGCAAGTCAATATATTTCCCTAATCCATCCCTCAATGTAAAACCAGGCATGTGCACTGCTGGTATTTAAAGTTATTTGCCAATTAAAGGACAAGAAATAAAAATTTGCAGCATGTCACTTGATTTGGAGGTAACATGGTACAGCCATATTTGACCAAGAACTGTGTTGCAAAGATCCAAGAATAAAAGATCTCCCATGTTTTCACACAGCCTGTTCCTTGTAATGTTGGTAACATTACCTAAGCAAAGTTATCCTCCTTATATGCTATGGTGAAGTTGTCCTCTAGTCTGAAAAAGAGACTGGAGTAGATCCTAAAGTAGCCAAGACCATTTTTGCAGCATCTTGTACCTTCCTTCATATTTTTTTTTTATTTCAAAAGTTTGTAGCAGTAGGACTTGAATAGAGTATTTTAAAATACCCAAATAACTGTACTTTTTTTATTTTTGGCAGGTGGGGTGAAGTCTAGTGGTGCGATACACTTTGTCAGCTTCCCCTTTCTGCTCACATAGGGACACAGAAACTCTATGGATGAGTAGATCTCACAGAGTAAATTGCTGCTTCTGTATCCAGAAATGCAACTTTCTGGCTGAGAGAGAGGTGATCTGATGCCTCTATAATTCATAACCCAGCATAGAAATGTGTGTATATATATATATATATACACACATTTATATATATATGTGTGTGTATATATATATATATATACATACATATACATACATACATACATATACATACATATATATATATGTATGTATATGTATGTATGTATTAGTGCATGAAGTGGTTGAATGTATATCAGGCATAGACAAGGAGGATTTCTTGACATCTCTTGGACAGTATGTAAGTGTATTTTTCAAAAAATAGCTAAAATTAGACTTTTAGGAAAACAGTCACTCCTTTTCAGTTCCTAGAAAGAAGTAAACTGTATTTTGAAGCCTTAGGTTTTAGCTTTAGTTTTTGAACCTTTAATCTAAATCCACACACCTAAATCTAAATTCACAACCCCAAACACACATGCAGCAACTTTGATGGGATATAAAAGTGTACATCCATGTACTGTACATGTAGTTGTACATGCAGTTGGCTACCTGCCTACTTGATTAAGATCAAAATGAACCAGATATTTGGAAGGAGAGATCATCAGTCACCAGGAAGAAAGAGCCCTACACAGCCTCTCTTCTGTAGAAATTAATGTGGATTATCTGTAAGCATTTTTGGTGTATTTTAGGTGCATGGAGGTCTTTAAGCGCTTCAGAAAGAATCTATCAAGATATTCCATGTTAATTTTGATATTTCTTAGTCACTGTGCCACTCAATTCAGCTTTCAGACCAGATGAATTAAGAGCCTGTAGTACCACTCCACATCTGACAACCTTCAGTATGTGCCATCTTGGATCCTTCCTCAGCCCCCAGAGTTCAGCTCCCAAACTATCATTCTGCCCATTTTCTTGTGTGCAGCAGCTTGAAAATGCCCTGAGCACCCTTGGTTGGACTGTTAATCTGACAATTACCACATTGAGACAACTTTCATGTTTCTATAACCTCAGCTTCCATGCTGAGGGAAGGAAACAATTTTTATCATGCACCTATTTATCAGACGATTTATCCCCTTGTGCTATACAGAAAACTCCACTGGTTTTCTTGAGGACCTCCTGAGGAGAAGAGGAATGGGTTGGTCAAAATGTAAGTTTCATTTGCCTTGAAAAATTGCATCATCTTTGAGAAAGATGAATTACTGTCGCTGTAAAGCAAGTCTCCCATGAAATGAAATGGAAGAGAATATATGCTCTTCATATAAAATTCTCTGGAAGGCTGTTTTCTATTTCCAGGACTTGAGAGTTTGATTTTGTTAGTTTTGCTTGTGAGGAAGCCAGATATTCCAGGCAGTGAGCCTTTTAACTTTTTTGTCACCTCAGACCCTGTTTATTTGGTTTTGCACAGTCTTCTCTGCACTCTGAGATTTTTTCTGTGTTTATGACCCAACCTGTACTGAACTTCTGAAATGTTATTAGCTGTGAGTTTCAACCTTTTGGGTTAGCAGCTCTTTTGTAAATGCACTGAGTGAAAAAAAAAATTGGATAGAACATAAAATACCTGTTTGAAGATATTATTTTAGTTAACATAGTGATGACTTAATAAGCCAGAAGTGCTTTATGTTTTGCCCATGACCATCAGCAAATACACATGACTTATTCTACATACTATTCCTATTGCTGCTAATCTCCTTGGTCTGTTTGCTGCATGCTCTAGAAAGTAAAGGTATTTTATCTGTGAAAAGTTAAGTTAACATATCACACAGCATGGCTCAGGTTGGAAGGGACCACAGTGGATCACCTGGTCCAACCTCCCTGCTCAAGCAGGGTCATCCCAGAGCACATTGGGTGAGATTGTATTCAGAAACTTTTTTAGTATTTCCAGTGAGGGAGACTCCATAGCCTCTCTGGGTATCCTTTTCTGGTGTTTGATAGAAGTTCTTCCTCATAGTCAAGTGGAACTTTCTATGCATCAGTTTCTGCCCATTGCCTCTTGCTCTGTTTCTCAGTGCTACTGAGAAGAGCCTGGCTCCATTCTCTTGGCACTGTTCCTTCGGATATTTATAGGCATTTGGTGAGGCCACCTCTCAGCTGTCTCTTCTAGAGGCTGAACAGGCCCAGCTCGCTCAGCCTCCCCTCTTAATAGACATGCCCCAGTCCCTTAATTATCTTTGCTGCTCTCTGCTGGACCCACTCCAGGGACTCCATTGCTCTTGTCCTGAGAAGCCCAGGCTTGAATGCTGTGGCCTTACCAGGGCTGAGTAAGGAGTCAGGATCACCTCCCTTGGTGTCTGCCAATGCTCTGTCTAAGGCACCCTGGCATTCCATGGGCCACCCTGGCTACAAGGACACATTGCTGTGGCATTGACAGCTTGTTGTCCAACAGAACCTCCAGATCCCTCTCTGCAGAGTTGCTTTCCAGCAGGCTGTTCCCCAGCCAGTACCTGTAACCTGGGTTTATTCTTTCCCAGGTGCAGGACCTGTTCAGGCTTGGAGGCAGAAGAGGAATTGGAAGGCATTTTGATCAGTGGAAGAATGAAATCATCTAATGTGTTCTTAACCTTCTTTAACTCCTCAAATTCTCTTCATTCTCATTTCTCCATTAACTAGGAAGTCCTAAAGCTGTTTTTCATGTGTTTGACAAAACACTATTACATGCTTCGTTTGCATCAATTACACAAAAATCAGAGCTGAATGGCTTGTAAGTGGGGGTAGAATGATATCTTTAGTGCTTCAAGAAAGCAAGATTTAATATAGACTACTCAGAAAAATCTATCATGCTAGCACCAACCATTCTCTCTGAAAATCCTGTACTTTGGAAATGTAGGAATGAAGAAAGAGAATGGAATACCCTTATGACTTAGATTTTAAAGATATTGCTAAAGAGATTAGCAATTAATCCCATACAAATTTGCAATTTCATTGCTTGGAGTATTTCTTTGAAATCACATTATAGTAAGGTCACTGAAGCCCTTTTTCCTTTATGTTTATATGATCATGTGGAAATATTTTGTGAGTGGGTTTATAGACGTCTATAAACAAAAACCAACAAATTAAAAGAATTGAGAAACAAGGCAAGTTTTATTGAATGGAGTGATTAATATTCACAAGAACTTTGTTTATCTACTAATTTTCTGACTGGAGTTTATTAATTGATTTTTATTGAAAAGAAAGTCCAGCTGCCACACTGCCATACCAAAACAAAGTTCAAAGTTGTAGCTCAGTCTATGTTGTACTAAGCATAAAAGAGGAAAACACAAACAAAATAATGCTGCAGTAGTCAAACTGTTGGGAAACTGATTGCTAATTAAAACTGGCATAACTGTCAAAATAACTGTGCAATTTATTTGAGAAATGAGACTCCAAAGTCACATGTAAGAAATCTGAGCATCAGAATTTCTCAATTTACTTGAGCTGTAAACTAATAAATCAATGTCTTTAAAATTAGATGAAATATGAGGGAACAGCAAGAGATATTTTCACATTGCACAGAACAAAAGGTATTAATAATCTTTGTGGATATTTTTAATGACCTTTAATTGCTGCACTTTAAGTCTTAAACAGAGGATTTTAATGGGCACTGTAAAATTTTTGCCATTAGTTTTCAGTGCAATAAAATTTAATGCCTGATGCTAAGCTGGTGTAAATCAGTGAAGTCAGTGGAGTCAGAGATACACGGAGGCTCAAGTCCCTAATTTTACATCAAGTGCAGCCAATCTGCACTATCAAACAATCCAAAACAAGCTGTGTGAAACCTGGAGTGGGAATGGCATCTTTTGGGGAGGAGAGTTGGAGGTCATCATTGCTGACTGAGGCTTGCTGGTCCAGGGGCTAATGAAAACTGACAGATTACTCCTCAGGAAAAAAAAAAAAAATCCTCACAAAAATAACAACCATGCAAATTAATGTGATACACAAAGGGGGTGAAGATTTATGTGGCTGTTTCCCGCATCCCTTTCATCTGGCTTCCTTTTTTTTGTGCTGCTCCCTAATGATGCTCATTTGTCTGCTTCACTTACTGCTGCCTCCCGTTCCTCCCATGCCACTCCATTACTGCTGGAGTACATGGGGCTGCACCTTGCTGGCCTCTCAGCCACTGAGGTGGTTTTGATGGCAGTGGAGCTGTTGCAGCTGAGGAAGCTCCTTAGCCCATCTCTTCATGTCAGTTCTCTGCCAGAGCGATCTCCTCAGAGCACGGGTGCTGGGATGGGCTGCAGCAGGGCAGCCTGGTGCTGTGTTAGTTAGCAATCTGTGAGCTGCTGAGCTAGGAGTGAGCTGGTTTACTGCCTCCTGGTTACCCTCTGCCTGCCAGGCTTCGCTGGCAGAAGCAGTGAGGCACAGCTGGGCTGCTGAGGTGGCAGCCCAAGCCCATGCTGATCAGCAGGAGGATTCCTGCTACTTTCAGTGAAAATATTACTCTGGCTTTAGATTACACACAAGACTCAATTCTGATGGGACTTTTACAAAGAGTAAGGAGATCCACTTGAGCAAAACATGAGTAAAGCTCTCATTTTTGTCCTGCCATATTACACCTAAACTCAGCTAAGAAATAATGCAGTTACCTTTCTTTTCTTCCATCTTCCTTCTTACAGTCCCTCACCTACTGTCTCTGCTCTGGTGCATCTGAAATTAAATTCTGGCTTCTTAGGACAAAGTCCCTGGCTTTCCATTTAAAGTGCAAGATATTAGAATTTTTTGAATGTCCTGATATGATAAATGTGTAATGGAAAATCTGCTTTCTGCACTTAGCTAGAGAGTAATTAATCCTAGGTCTTTTTCCTTCCTTCTGATAATGGAACTATCAGCTACCTCCTGAGAGGGAGGCAGTTGGCAAGAGGCAACCTTGTTGATGAAGTGAGATGCAGGGTGGATTTCTCTGAAGATACTGATATTGAGCAGGGTCTGTATACGATCAGAATGAAGGGAAAGGAAGGGAAATGGAGGAGAACTGAGGAAAACCACTTTGTTGCCTCCTTGTCCCTCAAAGCCAGGAACAGCTCACCCTGAAGGTTGCTGTAAAGTAGTTGGTTCACTGTTGTATCTGCTCTCAATCAAAAGTAACAGAATATTTGTACAAGATACATGTGTAAGTACACACACACTCGTGTACACATGCCTATATAGTATGATAGCTGATGCACTTTTTATTTAAATATATGATATAATGTGTTAATGAGCTTTGGTCTGAAGTTTAAGCTTTTCCCAGCAAAATGTGAAGGGCTGGTTGGTAAAAACCCATCAGCATTAGATAACTTACTAAATTCCTTTACTCAAGTATGGGAAACCTGTTATAGATAAATGCTTATTTACTTTAATAAATGATTATTTACTTTAATTTCTGCACATTTGTGGCTTTGTATTTTGCAAATGTGTCTTCTGCCTTGTGTTTAGCAAATAAGCTTTTTTTTTTGCTTTCACATTAAGAGATATGAGATCTTATTATGAAATAAATGTATTTTTAAAGATTTCATCTTATGATATAAAACTATTTTTAAAGTCACTTTCAGATGTCAAGGAATCCCTTTCCTGCCTACATTGTCATCTTTTGAAACAGGACACTGGGAAACCTAACAGCTCCTTGACTCCCTAGAGCATTGTTCTTGATTGGGAAGGGTTTAAGGGTTTAAGCCAAGGTTTTTTTGGCTTTTATATTAGCTGCACAGGTTGCTAATCTTGATTCAATCTCTTTTTCAAGTGATGATGCTTTTAACATACATATGACTTGGAGTTGATACAGCCAAGAACTCCTTTCTGTCTCTGGGAAAAATTTCTTTCACTTGGAGACATTTGTATCTTTCTGTGTTTATTAAACTGGCCTAGATATTGCTGAAATAGGTAGCTTTGGGGTGACAGGGAGATATGTATGTACTAAAAATATGGTTTTTACCACTACTTTAATTTAGCTGAAGTTACATGTAGAGACAGTGAATTAAAGAAAACGCTGTATATTCTTTTGCAGTTACAGAGAAATGCTTGTTTTTCTTCTCTAATCTATTTTACAAGCTGAATATTTAAGATATTATTGTATATTATTATATATTATAATGTAAAACTTAATTAGAGGAAATTCACCTCAGAAATGCACTATGCCAAAACCAGTAAGCAATACAATGTGCTCCTCATTCTTCTTTCAGGAGAGGATAAATAAAGTAAGGTATTTTGAGATATAGACATATTGGTGTTAGAATACAGTAGTTGCTCAAAGCAAACTTCATCTTGCTTTTGATAATGGGGCAAGCACTCAGGATGGATACTCCAGCTATCTATTTGCAGGATAGGAGGGTTAAGTGGCAGAAAGATATATTGGTTATCCAGAATCATTCACATCTTCTGCTTGCCACCAGCTGATGTACCTTCATCATTCTCTCCTGAGAGCAATAGTGATATTTTCCATTGTCTTTGTGAGTGTGACAGACCCTGAGCTGAATTCAAGGGATTGCAACAAGATAAATCTATTTAAAGCAACATAAATCACTGGTAAGATTTGGGGTTGCTTTCTTAATTTCTTTTTTCCTTTCCTGTAGGCTTTCCTGGAGCATGCTTGGCTGTGTGTTAGAGTGAATGCTGTGTTTGTTATTGGTCAGAGCAGTAAGTTTTCTAAAATGCTGCCTCTTCACTGAAAAGAACAGCAACCATCACTCCATAGTTTGGGAGCTACTGAGAAATAGTTGAACACTCTTTACTCCATGAAAAGTCTGTTCCTATCTTAACTGAACTGGATAAATGCAGGGAAAGAAGGGGTTTTCTTAGTTCTTCACTGTTCCTTGAAAACACTAGATTTTTTTTAAAATACATAATCTTAGAATGGTGGCTTTTAGCTAATATCTTTATAAAATGAAGTTATGCCTTGCAACATGAACTAGGATCATGCAGTACCCAAAGAAAGGGAACAGCTTTCAATAGAGTGACTTTATTTGCAGCGTGACAGAGACACATGCGTTTGGTGTAAAATGTCACTGATCGTGAGATAGACTTCACAGAGTAAGTACCAGGCAGACCCTGCTGGCACTTCAGGTGCAACAGGATGAAAGACCCCACAGGTTTGGGAAGGATCAGTGTTGTCTCTGCTCATGCCATTTCAGACAAGGCTGTAATTTAGAATATCTCTAGCACATGTTGGGTAAATGCAAATAAAAGTGGTGGGTATCTTTATTGCAATTTTTCAGACTACAATCACTGATGTATTCAAGCTACAACCTTTCTTCTGCTTATTGTATCATGATAAAACTACGTAAGGAGTTGGACAAAGATTCCTTTTTCTGTTAAATTCTATTGCTTTTTTAAAATTCAGCTTTCTACCCCAGAGAGCTGCAAATTCTCTGAATAGACTACATTCAGGATCTTGGAGGACATGGGACCAATACTCCTGGAGATGTCTCCATCATCCCAGAGAGGTACTATATGTGCACAGGCTGGTTAGATGACATGCACAGTAAAATCCAGCCAGAGTCTTTGAACATATGGCACAGCAACAACTGTCTGCCTGCACAGATGGGGTGATTTATCTGTTCATGTGCAGCAGCAGCTTCTGAGGCACAGCACAGTCACTGTGGCCATGGAACATGTACGATGCTAGCTGGGCTGAGCAGCCGTTCCAGTGCTGATTAATGCATCCTGTGATCATTCCAAGCAGGCTTTTGTTCTTATACTGCAAGATGGCATCAGCACTCTGTTATCTGCCTGTGTGAGGCTGAGCAAAGTAGGCACCCTGAGCCAGGTTCACAGGTGTTAACAAGATAGAGGGAAATACTAACTTGTATTGTCTTGAAAGTTACCTGGTTATGAGAGTCTGGTCTCAGTGTCTCAGCAAGATTTTTCCTAAGGATGTTCCTGGAGATATTCAGTCTCCATTAAGAGACTGAAGAATCACAAAATAGCAGAACATGCTGAGTTGAAAGGGCCCAACAAGGATCATCCAGTCTAACTCCTGCTCTGCACAGCACCATCCCAAATAGTCACAATCCAGGGCTTGAGAGCATTGTCCAAGCTTCCTGAGCTCTGGTGACCACTTCCCTGGGGAGCCTGTTCAGTGCCCAAACACCCTCTGGGTGAAGAACCTTTATCTAACATCCAACCTGAACCTCCCTGACAGGATTTCAGGCCATTCCCTCAGGTCCTGCCACTGATCACCTCAGAGAAGACATCAGTGCCTGCTTCTTCTCTTCCCCTCATGAGGAAGTTGTAGACTGTGATGACAGTCTACAACTACAGTGAAGACAGTGAAGACAGCTGTCTTTGGAGTAATTTCTCATGTTGCTTCAGCCAACCATTTTCCAACTGCCTCTACTTGATGATTTCCCCTACAGGCCAAGAGCTTTTCTATCTCCTTATGCTTTTATGAGGGTAAGAGTCAAAAATATGTTTTTAGGAATAATAATGGGAGCCATATCATAATCATAGCCTTACATTGTGATCAAATAACACTTGAAAATATTCTTTGTAATCCACAATCTGAAAACTTAAAATCTTGCTACCTTTTCACATTTAACTGAAATTATTATGTTTTAACTAACTCTTTAATTTTTCAGCGATTTTTCTAAGTTCAGCAAAGCCTCATAAGGTTAAGCTTCACAAACTAGTGGTGTGTTGTGTGAGGGCCCTTAAAAACCTGTAGGTCTCTCTCCTGTCATGGGAGGCTTTATCTCAAAAGCTACTGTATGATTTACAGGCCTGTACTGTTGAGTGGGGCAGCAGATTTATCTCTAGAGGGAGAAATGAACAACTTTAGTTTTACTGTAAAGCTCCAGGCATTATAGACAGCCAGGTAATATCCTGACTCTGCTTAAATCACTGGCAAAATGTCTGCTGACTTCAATAAAGCTGGGATTTCATCCACGACATCTTTAATAATCTGTGTCAAAATGAGATCAGTTCTTTGCTGCGAGTGGGAAGACATGAAATTGTTTTAAAATGGAAAATGGACATGTTGCCAGTAACTAAGAGACATCAGGGAATTTGAGAAGCTTCCATCTGGGAAACATCTTCAGTTAGCCTTCCATGTATATAAAAATATGTTTCCTGTCTTTCACAGCTAATTAGCTAGGAAGAAAAAACAATTCTCCTGTTGGGTATATCCAGTACTCAGACCATGATATAAAATCAGCCAGTCTGTCATTGTCCAAAATACTGCTGGAATTTTGACTTTTATTAAAGTATCATCATGCCCCCTCTTTTCTTTAATCTGTACATCAGTCTGTAGCTGTTGAGCTACAGACTAAAGCTGCTCTTTACAATTAATTAATATAATTTAATATTTTATGGAACAATTAGGATTAGAAGATAGAACTTGAACCTTCCAGGTTTCAAAAAACTTGGAAAATACCATATATACCACTGTTAATTTTGGCTGAGATTAACTGGCAATGTCAGTAACAACAGACAAGATATTATATTTTAAAATTCTGTGAGTAAGTAACTTTTCTGCCTTCTTTGAGGAGTCAGCAACACTAAGTTAATGTTATAAAAAGGGAGAAATGTGATTTCAAAATCGTATACACCAAAGTTCACATGTTTTCCATTAATTATGCAAACCATTACAGAACTACAAGGATAAATGAAGTTCTCTGGTCTTATTATAATAATAAAGTAGTTATTAAATTTATAAATGCATTTTTATATCATTAGATAAGTCAGGCAGGTTCTCTGGTAAGTTTTTGCCATTCTATAGACTTCTAAACATCCATCTATCAATTGATCAATTGATAGATATAGATATAATCCCCCCAAATTAAAATACACTGATTTTTCTATGAAAAGCAACCAGATTCCTTTTCACCCGATGCTGAAGATTTCCCCAGAAAATGTTATTTTGTATCTTTGCTTTTTAGCAGTGGCTGGTTATCCATCTGTGCTCCTCTGTGATAATCACAGCTGGATTTTTTTTCTCTATTTAACAGCAGTAATCTTAAGAAAGTAACTGTTGGCTTAATCAGTGGCTTTATTTTCAATTTCATATTCACTGGAGCTTCTAAAAGGCCAAGTCAAATGCTCTGTTGCATTTAGGAAATATTTCCAGAGAAACATTATAGCTACAATTTAAACAGAGAGCATCTTCTGCTAAAACTTGACATTTTTCTGTGGCAGCATGGTAAAAAGAAAACAAAGCTAATATAGCCTCTGAAAGAGCTGAATTGCTTTCTACTCTATGGTAAAGGGAAGAACACAGTGCTGTGGAAGTCTGGGGAATAGTATTGGTTTCCTTTTTCGTGCCCATTTATTGGGATAATCACATCAGTAGTAGAACCACAATTTTCAGAATAGGAAAAGAATGTCTCCACTCACTCCTTTTATAATAGCTGCTGATGTAGTAAAATTCAGAGCCCTGCAAGAGGGGGCCTTTACCTCACTTACTGTTGATTGTAAAGCTAAGTTTCTCAATTGTCCTCAGATTTGTTTGCCCTTATTTGCTGTACCACAGCAGAGACAAAGAAAGAACTTATTTAGACACAGAGTCCCAGAGACTGCAAATATAAACCTAATGAAATCATGTTGCATGTTGAGAAATATTATCAAACTATCAGGCAGAAGCAAGGAGATGTGAAAGAGTAATTGATGCTTCTGCTTGCCAGTCAGTCCTACCCACCCACAGGATTGTTTGTGCATCTGATGCCTGCATGACAAAAGTAGAAATAACCCAAAGATATCATATGGCTTTGCCATCTTCTAATAAGAGCATGATCCTCTAGGTAAAAATCAGATTTTCTCAAGCTACCATTCTCCCAGTACAAATCTTATGTTTCCCAGGTTTATAGTGGTCTGGACTGAGCAGGGAAGTGGAGGAGTGTTCCCACATGAATCCTTTCTCCTCTGACCCATGGCTACCCTCCCTGGAGCTGGAGAGCAGCACCCATTCCAGGCTGGGACAGCCCAGATTCAGGGCTTGCTCTTGCTTGGCAGGGGTTCCTGGAGAGCAGGCTGCTGTGCAGGGAGACAGGAGCAGCACTGCTGAGTTTCAGATGGCACGAGCAGGGCTGAGAGCCTGTGCTGAGTGCTGGCTATTGATCAGCTCCGGCTGGCTGCCTGCTCAGCTGTGCAGAGACAAGCAGCCCTTTGAGTCCCTGCATACACTGGGAAGTTGAGAGATGCAAACTGCTGATTTAGGCTCCATAAATTGCTCTCTGGAGGTGTTCAGAGCTGTCTTGTCCTGTCTGTTGTGCATTTAAAGCAGTTGGGCATGTTTCCTGCACAGCTTGCACTACATATAAAAGGACAGTTGCCTGACTTTAAGATGAGCTTGGTTTGGACATTTGCTTGGGTAGGGTGGAATCCACCTAAGGTTCCCTGTGTGGGTGTTCTCCATCTCTGACATGGAAGTGACAGCTCTCTGCATGGAAGTTGTGTAGGTTTGTAGACATTAAGAAACTGATGTGCCTCTGATTATGTTAATGCCACCATTGGACTGAACCCCTTCAAAATCCCCAGCTCATCTGTGCTGCACCCTTCTGTTAATGCCCAGAGAAAGTTTTGTTCCACTACACCATTTTTGTGCCTTTAATGAAAGACAACAGAAATATATGATTGCAAATCTGTGGCTTCTGGTGGAATGTAAAATTTGTGGAAAAGAATCACTCTGTTCAGGCTGTATTTGCTGCAATCTTTTGTGTGAGAAACATCACATATGCCACTCAGCAATTGCTAATAGGAACCAGAAGCTTAATTGGCAGCTCACCAGATGAACAAAGGATAAAAAAATACCATTTCCCCAAGGATATGCCTAGATATCTAAGAATAAGCATGCATTCTTGCATTCTGCAGCTGAGTTTTTGTAAATACTGGATTTGTAGCTGAGTTCAGCATTTTCATGAGGTCAGTAGCTCTGCAATGCAGGGCCTAAGCAGTGATGCATATCAAAGTTACAGCACAGACTCTTGCATTTTACTCTAGCACTAAGTTGCACTGTACCAGACTTCATGGACGGAGACAACCACACATAACCACTCTCGTGTGCTCCTGTGTTCTCAGTGTTCCCAGTTTTGCTTTTTTTTGGTTCTTTTTGTTTAAGAATATGTTCTGAGACAGAGAAGTGAAATTACTTAAGAAACAAGGTAATGTTAGAAGTAATGAGCACTCCAGGTGCTTACAAAAGACTAATAAAGGACTAGGGATCAAGCATTTTAATTGTTAAGAACTGCTCTTCATTAAAATCCATGCCAGTCTTAGGGATTATGTTTCATCTCTCCTGACACTGACAACAACATGGATCTCCCATCCCTTCTCTATGTATTTGGCTTTGGTTCTTATTAGTCTGTGCATGTTTCCAAAAAACATATGGCAATCTTTTCAAGGTCTGGATATATGGTGTGTATTTGAGTTTACAACAATTAATTTTTGTTATTCCTTTTTTTTTTTTTTTTTTGTTAAGAAATGAATTTCAAAAAGCTGGGCAGCTGAATAAAATCTGAAAGGGCTTAGGAGAGAGCAACTTTTTTTAAGAAGAGGTGAGCACTGATATTGAGTAAACTCAGTCTTGGGAAGAAAGGAACTGCTGAAAAGTAGTCAGATTCCAAAAAGGGCCTTGTTTTTTCTTAATGCAGGAGTGCAACACTGAGTCTAGACAACTTCCTCTGAGATTTCGTATAAAATGAAACAGTTGGTGTGCTTAGATGTCTCCTGGAAAATATATACATATTGCTTGTGTCACCTTGTGCTAATTCAGTACACCTACCAAAAGCTGCAGTTATTTTATTTCCAAACTAAACTCTTATGTTACAAGTGGTTTCTTAGTATCCGTGACAAAACCCTGCCAGATTCCAGCTGGATCCATGTTTATGCTTTTCTTCCCTTTTCCCACAGTCATGCACCGGTGGTGTGCTATCATTGCAGGGCAGTAGGGTTCAGAGACCCCAGTTTGCAAGACTTGTTTTGATCACGTCACTTCTGATCACACCAGGCACCAAGGTGAGTATCCGCAGCCATTGATGTGGACTGACTTTGTCTCAGATATGCAAACTGAGGAAAAATCTCACTGAAGTATTTGTGCTTCAAAATTAATGACCCTCAGTGCTTGGCTCTACATTTTGGAGATAATTTAAAGCAGTCAGTAAAAGGAAATTATTGCATGAAAGAATATTTAAAAAATTATTGAAAACAAGTTGCTTTTGGCACAGCTTAAAACAACCCCATCATACATGGCAGGTGGCTGTGTGTGCACGGTGTGGCAGTCAGTGATGGTACTGGCACACAGCCTGTCCTTCTTTTGTTCAAATTTATTATTCAAAATTATCCTGTGTTTTAACAGGTGCCCATGATGTTAAAATGCAAGTAGGCCCACAATAGATGCCTGCATTGGTTTTTTTGTTGGCATAGATCTGCATCTTCTTTTATTTGCCATGAGGATATTTCTAGTGGGCAAAGAAGGAAGAATAGGCTTCCTACCTCTGCTGTTGGATGCTCATAGATGGATGGTCTCTTGAAGCAGTTTTTGACATGGGGTGAGTATCATAAATTTGTTACTGGAAACAGTGAGGGTGGCTCCGTGATCAGAGATCAATCCTGCATTGTAACTTTGAGAAATAAGGGTCCATGAGGATCATTTTCAGAGAACAGAGGTGGGCTCAGGCTTCCTTTATCTGCTCGAGCTGACAGAGCACCATCTCTTCCAGATGCTGTTTGCTGACAGATTGTATTTGCAACAAAATGTGTCATCTCAATTTTCTATTTATGAATACATTTAATTAAAATCCATTCATGCAGATGTAAAAAAATTACCATTTAACGATACTATGAAAAGGACATAGAGAGGACTTCTATTCCTGTAACTTTTTTGCCCTGTACTTTGGGCTTTTCAGTGCCTATCTGAATTTTCCCATATATTCTTAGATTACCTGTTTGACTAAAGTGGCTTTCAAATATAGATGCTCCAAAGTGAAATGCTTGCAGAAAAACCATTCAATAATCAAAGTCCTTCATTTCCCATCTCTCAGCTATCTGCAGTTTTTGCAGTGCATCCTCATGACTCTGATGAGGGCTCCATGCTCAGATGCCAAGATTGAAAATTGTGCACCTGCTACAAATATACTAGCCACAAAAGATTTTAAATAACCACAGCATCTCATAATAAAAACACCTCAAGGGTCTTATCTACATTAGATCTAATCATACAAGACAAAGAAATACTGCCATAGTGTTAAGCTACAAAACTAAGCACTCCAAAGTGGCTATTGTCAAGAGCACCCAGACACCCCTGCTTGCTCAGGGATATCATGGCTCAGTCTTTGAATTACAGGATGAGATCCTATTTTTAGAGGATCTGTATGCATGCTGCACTGGGAGTCTGCACATTATCTGCAGATGGACAGCAGATTATTTTAAGGACTCGGAATTAATGCACTGGTTTACTACTCCAACTAGCTTCCCTCTTTGGTGGAGGGTGGCTTCTGTGGGTGACTATAAAGAGAAAATTTTTTTAATTAATACTAATACAGTAAAGAAGTCTGATCTCTTAGCAAACAGATTTAACAGAAAAACAACCCACTTATATAATCCTGACTCATTTGAAAATGCCCAGATGTGCCAAGCAAGTCATTAGATTGTTGTATATATAACCACCTGTCTCTCAATACCTACCAGAGAGTGTGTGTAGGCACATGCCGGGGAAAGAGGTGCAGCCATTTAAACTGTAAGGAAGAGATGGCATCTGACTTTCCTGATGCCACAGCTGCAAAATCAACAACAAAAAAGGAAGTCAAAAGAAGGTCAAAGAAGTTCTTGGAACTAAAATAAAAAAACATTTGGGATTCTGTAAGCAAAAGGAATAATGGCATTAAAGGAATGTAAAATTGTTCAGAATAATAGCTATTTGCTACCACTGCTGTTGAGTAAACACAACAGATTCTTCTGCCTGTTCTGCCATTAGCACAAGAGAATCATTCATACCACAGCACTGAAGAAAACAAACAGAGATCTGTAGTTCATTTGCAGTGGAATCCTGAGACAGCAGCCTCAAGATGAGGACAAAAGACCTTGACAATACCCTTCACAAGCTGCACCTATAATATGAGTGAAAACATTGTGTGTGTGATCAGAAACCCTGATCAGCCTGCAGGTCTGCAAGAAAGAAACCAAGGAACTGCCAGCCAGAAGCAGAGGAGGTGGAGTATGTGTGTGCTGGGTGGGCTTACAGCACAGCCAGGGTTAAGGGGGTAATGCACTCCTAGAACTCCTACAGGAAAAGTTGAGAGAGACAGGGTGTGACACAGAGGATGGAGGTAGGATAATCTGAAGAATCATCAGAGAAATCAAATTGAAGAACTAGAGATTTCCCACTAAATTCACCCACTAGCCCAAGGCACACAAAACTTTAATCCCATCATCATCCAGAAAAAGCAATGAAGTCCTTGTTATAGTGGGGGTGAGGTTGCTGAAATGCCCAGGAAATCCCAGCTCCACTCAGCCAAGTGTGATCATTCTGCATTGCTGCAGTGGAGGCTAGCTGGTATTTTAAAATGTCAAACAGCCACTGCAGTCCCTCTCTTCATTAAGACCTTTCACTTTGTGAATTATCAATTCACCAGCAGCCCTCAGGTCACACAAAAATAACTGCTCATCAGACAAATGCTCATCATTCCTAATGCAGGCAAGCCCACATGTACAGCCCCTCTGTGAGTTACACCAGCTGAGTCCTCCTGTCAGAGGCCTTTGCAAATGGTCAGAGGCCAAACCATTCATCTCAGGTGAGCTCTCTACCAAGCCATAAAAGCAGGCTGAAAGGGCAGAGCAGGAAACACATTGCGTTTCCTGCTTGTGTCTCATCTTTATCTGGTCAAATAAGCCCAAACTCACCACAGCTGGCACTCCTGACAACTGCTTGAATACATGAAACTGGGAGATATCAGTGACATAACTGATGTCACTGACTGTCTCATGGACCAGCTAGTTGCTAATCAGCAACAGATATTTTCCATATTTTCTGAGGTTAGTTGCTGCATCTACAGTTACTTTGGCATATAAGGATACGCTGTGTAATAGAAACAGCTACAAAATTCTGAGAGAAGCTGGACTTTGAGGTGGAAGATGATGAAAACTCAATCAGTGACTCTCTCAACTTTCAATAAAAGTCCTTTTAATCCTGGAAGTGAATAAAGTTTTGTGGTTTTTTTTTTTTTTTTTTTTTTTTTTTTTACCTGAGTAATGCTGGATGGAGACAAATTGTACTTTAATAAGTCAGGTTTTGATCACTTTTTTTCCAGCTATGAGCACATAATGTAAATCAATAAATTAACAAACTATTTCACTTTAAACAAATCTAAGAATCACAATGAAAATTCAATTGCAGAAAAATTCCTTTGGCAGTAAATAAAATTTTATAACACATGTAAATAACGGTTTAAGTGGCTCAATTTAGCAGTGACAAAAGCTGTTTTCCATGCAGAGTAATTGTTCAAATTGCCTCCTTACACACAAAAAAAGGCAGTTAAAATGAGTCAATTTATGTAAGCATTGACAAGAATTGTTTTCAACTGTAGGCATTCTGTTAAAGCTGTTTAAAATTAAGTAGATGGTTGCCAAATTGATGCAATTACTTAGACATAATAAAAGGGGTTTAAAAACTATAAATGCATCTGCTAACAGTATTAAATTGAGGCAATTAGCCAACAGGAGTTTTAACCTTCATCTAGCCACCAAGAATCTATTTGGACATGAGAAGTACTTTCATCCCACTGTACTTTATATTGATAATTAAGGAGGGGAATTACCTGGAGATAGATCAGCAACATGAGTTTTCAGAGGTGCTCCAATCTTCAGCCAGTGTTAAGCCATGCATTGTGGATGCTGTGTTCACATTATTTAGTGCTACATGAACCATGCTAATATTATTCACCTTTATGTTCCACGTGTGCACCTTTTGTTATTTAGTTAATTAGTCTTATATTTGAAAGCATCTGGAAGCAAACCAACCCCATTAACAGAGAGCAATCTTATTAAAGGAGACCTGTGAAATTCTTCATTCTCTCCATCTCAGGTGCCACACAGCCCAGGACCCTGCCTGTTCCAGTGCTGACGCATGTGCTGGGTGTGTCACTGCTCTCACAATCTGCCCAGAAAAAGCTATCTGGTGTAACAGACCTTAGTCAGGGTGGTGGACTCTTGCTGGCCTTACAACACTCCCCTCAATCCATTCTGGCTGTGCTGTGTAGCATTGGGCCACTCACATCCAGAAACACCAAGTCACATCAGTGCCACTGACATTTACACAAGGTTCTTTTATCCTCAATATTAGCCTAAGAGTGTGAGCCACAAAACTTTTAGGTAAGCCCTCAGAAGTTCAGTTTCAGTTGCTGAGTTCCCCAAGCTATTGCAGTCCAGTCCTTCTTTACAAGGCATTCATCCCAAACCACTGAGGTCCCTCTGTTGAGGAGGATGTAAAGTCCATGTGTCCCTTGTCTTATCTGTGAGATTACTTCTCTAAACTCCAGATACAAAATACTTTTCTGACATGGATACTTTATTCTGGAGGGACTTTGTGTCCTTACTATGGAGCCTGGAGAAAGAAAGTTGGAGTTTATCTAAACCATTAATTTTAGCATTTCCTAATAGCTGTCTTAGGTAGATCCTAAGAGACACTTCTCAGTGTAATGAACTGTTGTCAATCCTATTTGGAGATGTTTCAGTTCCCCATAGAATGCTCAGGTATTTCTGGGCAACAAATTCCTGTCTGAGATTCAGGCACCTTGCAAGAGCCTTGGAAGTTTCAGCATTGCACCACCTAAGCCCATTTCCAGATAATTATCTCAGTTCCCATCTGTTAGTGGGAGCAACAGTACTTGTCTGGGAGGAGTAGTGTCAGACAGATACCCTTAAAAATCTGGTTGTCAGATGCTGCAGTAAAGGAAACCATATGAAGGAAAGGAAGGAGCAGTTGGGTAGGACTTGTAATAGATTAACCTGAATTCTGATCAATTTTGTTCAGCCATCCTCTCTCCTAGGAGGAACAAAAACCTCACAGAAGAGGTATAATACATGCTCAAAAACCCACATTTGTCTGAGTTGCATTTCCCTGTGGGCCTTTTCTGAGCATAAAGTTTTGAGGTTCAAAGTTCTGATGCTCTGAATGGGCTGTTACACTGGGGAGGAGAGGGGCACTGAGCACTCCACTTTGGAACCTGAGGAAAGTAGAACCTTCTGGGCTGAATGTCCTCAGCCGACACTGAAAGACTTTCACTCGTGCTTTTTTATGTCCACCATTTTTTGGTCCATTAATTTTGCATCCTTCAGTTTGTCAAACTGCAACAAGACAGAGAGATTCCCATAGGAGTTAGAGAGCTGGGTAAGGATGTGGCTATGTAGAAATCACTGTACAAAACATTACATTCCTACTGCATAAATTTATTGCAGCCTTCCAAATGACTGGTCAGAGCTGAAGTCTGGGGTGCAGGGGGACATGTGTGACAGAGAGGAGAGCCACTGGAGAGCCAGTGGCCATTGTTCTCAGCAAATTTACACCCACCAAAGAAAAGGCCAATAGTCAAAAATATCTGGTTATCATGCACAAATGCATAAAAATTAAACTTACTTAATGGCATTTCAGACATGGTATTTCAAAATGCTATGTATTAACTGTAAGGCAAATAATACACCTTAGGGTGGTAAAAAGAGAATTACAGAACATTATAAGTAAAATCTCATGCTCCTTGCTAAAACTTTCTTCCCACATCTTTAAAACTTTGGGCTTGTATCTTCCTCAATGTTTTTGCTTAATAATTCTTCCTATAATGGCCAGACTCTGACAATTTGTCTAAAATAAAATTACTTCAGTCATCAGAGAGCAGCTGTCAATACTTAACTGCCAAACTGGCAAGTTTCACACTGAGTAGAGTTCCATGAATCTTTGTTATGGGTACATTCGATATTTTAATTAAAAGTGATGGAGGTGGGAATTGGAGTTTTCTATTAAATCTGAAGATGAATTCAGTTGGGAAGGTCCTCTACTTTTGAGTAAATATTAATAAATTCAGAATATGTTCTTGAAAAGTAGGAGGCTGCTAAACAGGAAGAAGTCAAAAAGATTATTTGTGCATCGGAATAATGGACAACACAAAATCAAGACAAGAAAAGAACCAGACAGCTCTTAGGAAAAAGATTTTTAGTAAGATACATGAATAAGAAGCAGGGTAGATGCTATTTCACATTTCTTTCATTATAGTCAGTAAAAAATAGCACCTCTACAGAAATATCACATCCACATGGGGTATTGCACAACAAGACAAACGTGGACAGGGTAGATCAACTTTTCAAGCCAAACATCAGAAAAACGATGAAAACAGAATTTGTGGGCAAAGAACAAAGGAAGTAGATTATTATGGCGCAGTGACTAATCAGGAGACACAGCTATAATCTCAAATATTTAAAAATCTTTTTGCAGAAAGGAAGCAAATAAACTGTCCTCATACATATTGCAGATGGAATAATGTTGTCATTACACTGTAAGGGTTCCATAGTGTTGTCTCCTTATTGCAAGAGTTTTGTACCTCCTTGATGTTACTCGTGGGTATTTCCTCTAAGCACCAAATCTTCCCTCTTCATACAGTAGCTAACAGACTCTAAACTTCCCCTCAACAACCCAACCCACTCTTTTATGGCACTCTTCTTCTTATTGGTTACAGCTGTGGTCTGTTAAAGTCAGGCCTGCTCCTAATCTTTAATAACTAGCCCAGCTGCAACTTCTAGAGGTAAGAATATACTGCCTTTCTTATACTCTATCCCCCTACAGAATATTGCCTGAGAAACTTGAACTGGACTAAATAAAATTTGGGACTGATGCTCAACAAAATCTTCTAATAGGCAGGAGAGTTAAGAACTCAATAGAATGTGTAAGGAGGTTGTGAAATCACTGTTTTTTGAGGGTTTTAAAGAGCAGATTAAACCAATGTCTTTGAGGAACAAGATACTGTGAAACCTGCTATTGAGCATGACACAGGGAAAATTAAATTACATTCCAAGGTCCCTTCCAGTGTTGTTTTTTTGTAATTTTTCACCCAAGAGCATAGTCAGCAACATATTCAGTAAGAAATCTTTCAGCCTCAGATGGCACTGCCCAAATTCTAGACTGTTCAGACTCTGTTCGTACTGACTGACTTCTTCCATTTTCAGAAGAAACTCAAATATACAAACAACTTAATTACTTTGCTGCATTTATTCTGTTGATCAGTTATTACTGTCTGATTCAGCATAAGATGTACATGATTCTGCAGGAAAAATATATTTGGAATTTATAGACTCCCAATTTACCAGAATCTGTTCTCATCACTGAACAGCAGGCAATAAAACTTTTTCTATTGGCCTTTGCTTTTTAATCTTTTTCCACTTTCACCTCTTGTAGTATCAGAGTTCAATGCATTTCTTGGGAAGGTTATTCCAGAGCCTGTTTCTCCATTTCTCAGCAAGCTGAGCCACCAGGATTTCATAAAGTAATGTTTGCCTACTCCTTCTCTTCTGGAAAGAAACAGCTTGCTTCCTTCTTGGTCTTCTCTTATATGCATTTATTTCATTGTACTCTCTCAGTCTGAGTAGGTCAGTATGTAAGGCATGATATGTTGCCCTGTGTATAATTCACAAAAGAGTTTCTTGTGTCTTGACAGTACAAATGATTGTCAGTGTAAATTTAAACAATTCAGCTTACGAAAAATATTTTCTAGACTTTTTTTTCATGTTGACTGCTCATAGCTGGACTCTCAGTTTTCTGTGGCATCATTGTGCCAGTAACAGAGGGTCCACACTGGTCCGAGTGTTTCTTCTGAGACTTTAGCTTTACCTTTCTACATTTCTTTTTTTGGAAAAGACCACATTATGACCTATAGAATGGTTTTTTCATGGTTTTTGGGTTGCTTTATTTCATTGGTTTTTTTGGGTTTTTGCAGTAAAATTTCTAGGCATTGAAGCTTTAAGATTCTTAGTAGGGGAATTTTTGACTACTGAAGTTGTTCTTTCTTCCTAATATAGGAAATTAAAAACTATGGGTGTACAGTAGAACAGAAAACTCAAAACTTGATGTCTGCACGATTTTATGCTGTCTGAGCTGCTAAGAGTTTTTGTTATTTCATTTTGCTGAGCCTGACTGTATCATACTTTGTAGAGGATTTTTTTTACAATTGCATTCCTTTCTATATTGTAAGCTCCACAGTGGAACAGTTGCCTTCTGTTTCTGTGCTATGCCTTGCTCCCTGGCATCATGCTCTATTCCAAGCCTTGAGAACTTACTGTACTACAGATAATGAATGAGAACACATCATGCTAGTTGCAATGTAACAAATAACCATTAAAATAGCAATAACTTCTTGAGGTTTTAGTTTTCTTGTACTGTGGAAGAAAACTATTTTAAATGAGAGGTTTGATGGAAGAAGAATGATATTCTACTACTGGCATTTTCATCCACACTATTCACAGGTCTGAAAAGATTCAAAAGGTAGCAGTGTCCAAGAAGACTAACACTCCCTAAGTATGTCAAAAATATATATTTTTCCTAAGAAGTAGCTGAGACTGCAATTTTCCAATAATATGTGGTGCTGCCCTAAGTTTGTGGCTTTTTGTGGGGTCCATGTGGTCCTTTATGCATAAATATCACTGTGAATAGAATCTATTGTGTGCAAATGGCTGAGAATCCCTCAAATATTTCAGTGTTATTTTTCTGCTAGTGATTAAAATCTTGGACTTGTGCCTGTCATTCATTATTCATTATTCAACATGAAAAAAATTTGGTCACAGGCAGAAAACAAAAACAATACCAACAGGCTTGGTTAGCATAATGTATAATTAAAATGAATCATTTCAGTCAACAAATTCAAAATCTAGTCCCTTAGAAATGCTTCCAAATAAGCCATAGGTATTGAGAAGAGATTGCATTGCAAATTTTAAAGTGAAAGAAAAAAAAGAGTGAAATAAAACCCATTAGTCATTAGAAAAAATTAACCATTTAGTTGTCCATTGGCCCCTGGTTTTAAGTGTTTGTATTGCTGAAGCTTTTTCAGGCTTTAGGAACAGATTCATTGGCTAGGAACATTATATTTCCTTTTCAAACATCCATATGAGTTTACATTAGTGAATATTGAGTTACTCATTAACTGCCCAACAATTGTAGTTCTGACAGGTTTTGCAGAGATACTTAAACTTGCCTTTTCCAGCTCTTGGATATTGTTGGCAGAGCATGACAATGCCAGTGTGCTAGAATTTTGCTTAAGAGGAAAGAAGGAATCAGACAATTCAGTGCCTCTGCTAACTTTGACCTTTCAGGAAAGATGTTACCTAGAACTAAAATTTCCAGGGACAGATTTCAATGAATAAAACTGAATGCTATGAATTAATTTCATATCTTTACTTGAAAATTCAATATTAGAATTCAAAACAAAAGTAGTCTGAGATGCTCTACTGCTTTAAGACATAGAACTGTCACTGAGAGAATGCCTTTGTATATTGACCTACTTTTATACCCTGTTACACAGATGCATCCCTTACTTTTGGCATACTTATGTCTTAAGCAAAATGCAGCTGTAGACATGATCTGAACAAGTTTGATAAAAATGGACTGACAGCTAGCTTCTCTGAACCTCTCCCGAATGCACTTTAAAAAAAAAGATAAAAACTCAGCTTTTCTGAGATGCATCAAATGTTTTTAGGAGTTTTGATGACCTCAATTATGTGTAGCAGTTCACAAATAAACATTCAGAGTACATCACATAAAAGTCAGGCTGTTACAGTGAAGGCCAAAACTTTCATGGTTAACTGGAAAAGATCTGAATAGTAATTATATTAACAGGGCAACACTCTCTGCTCCTCAGTTCAGATTAACAAAGAAGAAAATTGTATTATAAGCTTTCTTACTCACATCACAAGCAGAGTATTGTGAAGATTATTTTCTATCTTTGTTTCTATTCAAACTCATTTTTAGATTGTTAAATACCATTCGTTTATCCCTCATCCCAAAACCCACATGCAAAAAAGAGCAAGCTAACCAGATGGCAACCTTAGTCAGCAAAAACACCTTGTCAGTTGAATTTATAATTTAATTATTTATTTTTTTAATTTGGGATTTATGAGGTATGTTGTGACTTAACTTCTCAGCTAGACTGACCACTTGTACAATGCACAAACTCACTGGTGCTTCTCAGGGAAGAGATGCTGCCTTTCTGAGTAGACTCTGCCCTGTCTCAGACAACCACTGTCACATCTGACCTAATGACAGGATTCACTGGCCCTAAAGTAGCCATCCAAGTTAGACTTGCATATCTGAATTTTTTACCCTTAAATATTTTTACATCCAGTGTTGAGAAATATTAACCTCCAGAAAGTAATTTTATCCAACTCTCATAAGAAAGACAGGACACAGGAATCACCTCCTGAAGCTCTTTCGCTTTATTTATCACACAGAGAAAAGAGTGGGGAGCAAGGCTTCAATACACAGCTGTTAAAGGACTTTGGATAGCAGGCATGAATCCCACACAAGTTGTTTTTGATTAATTACTAAACTTAAAATTAGAGACTTCAACTCTGCAGGAGATTTACTTGTGGGAGTTTTCTTGGCAGACTGTCAATGTGTATGTGCAGTGGGTCACTAAGTTTTGCTCTGGGTCATATTGCTGAGTGTTTTATTCTAAGTTATACCTCTCTGAAGTTAATTACTCAAGAAGTAAAATGCCAGGCAATTTGCATAAGGAGAGAAAGCTATGATGTGATAGGAGCATTTTTAGACATCATTCATAAAAGTGGCTTAGAAGGGAAAATCTTCATGTTCCTTCAGCTCCTATATTAGTCAACTAGTGTCTTTCCACTTTCATGTATAAGTATGCATACGAAAATATAAATATGTCTTATGAGTCTTTCTAGTTATGCCACCTTCCTCTAAGCAGCCTTCTTCAATTGCAGTATTCAAGAGGAATCTTTATTTTTTAATTCACACAAACAAAACTACAGACTACCTGTTTAGAGGTACCAAAAGAAGTCTAGAGGGCCACATGAAAGGAGAAAAGTGAGAAACAGGAGGGGTTGTGTAGTTAAAGCACTGGATTGCATTTTGGCTCTGAGATTAAAGGAAAAATCTGGAAAAGTGACAGGGAGATAACAAGGTTTCAGCTATTGACTTTATTTTTTTTTTAAAGAATCCAACTGTGACACATGTTGGTGTCAAGATGTTTAACACAGGAATTCTTAAAAAGGAGTATTCAAACCCTTTCCTTCATTTTTATAAACAAAATTATTTGCTTCATTCAATCCTAGCAGACTCAGTTTCTTTGAACTCAATTTTTTGCAAAAACTTAGCAGTCTAAGAAAGGTTGGTCAGTCTTTCTTCAGAACATCTGTATTAAGTTGTTACCTATTTCAGCTTTTCAAGAGTTAAATCCCCAGAACCTGGGGCCTGGTCCTGTGTATTTCATTGTCCAGTGGTAACTGTGAACCAAATAAATGTTATGTATGTGACTTACCAAAATGGTAAAGCTGCAGCAAGCACATCCAAGCAGGGAGAATTGCAGGGTCACAGCTTTATTAATTAAATGAATCCCAGAAGACATTTTCTGTGGCTGTGTTAGTCACCTGTTGTGCTCAGGTTCCTGAATATAACACAGCACAGGCCTGTGAATAGAGAAGCTAAATCTCTCGTGCTTTTGGTCTCCTTTGGATGTTTACCCTCTGTGAGGTAATTGGAGCAAGCACTACCTAATCAGAACAGCAATAGTTTGCACTCATTTGCATCAGCTCCTTCGTCTGCAGGGATGGAAGATGATGGGGGATCCAAATAGGAGCTGAAAAGATTATTTAGGAAGAAGCAAGAGAACACTGGAAAATTCATGCTAATGCCAGTTTAAGGCATTATTTAAGGCATATTGCTTATAATGGCACCCTGGACAGTTTTAAAGGGTTTATCTAGAACTTTCTTTTCTTTTTTATTAACACATAACAAAATAGGACAAGCTGCATCAGGATAGTGTTTGGAGTAGCTAAGGTGATACTTTTCTCATGTTAGTTAATTGAAATATGATTGCCAGGTAGAAATGGCTTCAGGTATTGACCAGCCAAAATATACCCACTTGTTCAGGGACAAAGACTTTTTTTTTTTTTTTTTTTTTTTTTTTTTTTTTTTTTTTTTTTTTTTTTTTTTTTTTTTTTTTTTTTTTTTTTTTTTTTTTTTTTTTTGTGAAAATTTTGTTCTTGTTTAATGAGTTTTTTTAATCCACCAGAAGATTTGTCTGCTTTCAGATGGATTCTCCTTTACCTTAATGGCTTTGTTCACAATATTCAGATTTCTCTAAATGTGCAGTCTGGTTTACAGGGATTTTTTTTCTCCATGTTTATAATTTAGCATGACTATCCTCTTACAGTATTTCAAATTTTAAGGCACTATGTGGCTTAATAAACTCAGCGACTTCCTTGACCATGGCTAGAATAAGAGACTTTCAGAGCATGCCCTCTGAATTTGGCTTGACAGTTATTATGCTGAAGGGCATTACTTGTCAGTATGTCCTTTCCTACACCCAGACAAAAACATATTCTACTTTGTAATACTCCTAATATCAGCAGTACTGTCTTAGGTAATGATGGAAAGTCAGGTCCAATATTAACACACACTGTAGAGCACAAATACCTGACAGGATTTAATGAATATGTTATGGCTCCGAATCTTTACCCTGACTTTGTGATTCTTCTCATCTTGCAGTATCTCTTGAAGGACAGAAAGTGATAGGATTTTTTTTTCCTGTAATACTTAAGGCGCTATTTATTTTGATGTTATTTTACTGCAGAGAGGAATGTGATGTTCACAGTAAGTGTGGCAATCAAAGACAAGCTAATAGCTCCTGGAAGCACGTTGAGTTGCTACCTTTTAACACTAGGGGGAAGTGTATGTAAAGGCACTAAGGATCGTGCAGCCTACACTTTGGTAATTTGTTAGATAAACAGCATTTTTAAAAAAGGTTGAAGATTTGGGAGCATAAATGTTGAAAGGCAAAACAGTGCAATGTATTGGGCAGTGGTGTAGGATTGAGAAAACCTGAATCCTCTGACCAACCTTCTGGTGATTTCTGACCAGGCACTTTACCTCCCTTTTACCTGTTTGCACTGCCCATTCTTTTGGGGCAGCAAGCTGGGACAGTTATAGAATTCACAGAGAGCATCATGCACTCCCAGGAGCAAGAGCATACAAATGTCTTGAGAATAAGGAACCATTTGAAAACAAGGAAGAAGAGAAACATTTATGGCTTATTGGATGCCATTCCTGCAGCTGTCAGCCTTTGGCCTCTTTTATGGACTAGTCAGTCCATAAAAGCCTTCCCAGTATCATTAAGCACTTTGGGTATTTTCCACCTCCACTTTGCTCTAGGGGCATACAACAAACTTTTGCAGCTGAGGGGAAAGACTGTTAATGGAGGGTTGTAAGTAAGTTTGCTCCATGTTATTTATCCTGGATTAGGTGTGCTGTGTCCATTAAAAATAAAGCCTCAGCAGATTTGCAGATTCACAGAATATTTTGAGATAGAAGTGACCCACAAGAATCATCAAGTCCAGCTCTTAAGTAAATGGCTCAGACAGGGACTGAATGCACAACCTTGGTGTTATTAGCACAACGTTCCGTAGAAGTATTAATCTACTTTGCTGGGAAAACTCTACCCCATAAGTGCTATTCTTCATTTCTCTTGGCAGACCATGAGGTAGAAGTCTCAATATAAGAAAATAATCCCTTCGTGATGTTATGCTGACCCATGTGAATCCTGATCCAATGCCCACTTCAGCTAGAGGAGAGTCTCATCACTTCACTGAGCTTTAAAAGTGTACAACAATACACATAATCATACTGCTTGAGTGTCAGGTAAAGCTGGGGAATGAAAGGAAATCAGAAGAGACTTAGATAGAGAAATTGCATTCAGGGTAAAGTTTAACTTAGAATTATTTTCTAACTCTAGTCAACTGTGTGATCATCTGTCTGATACCAGAACCTCAGCAGAGGAAATGTTCCTTCTGAAAATTTCACATGGGAGTACTATGAGTCAATGGGCAGGTATGGCTTTTGGGATACACATTAAAACAGTGATACTGCAGAAGAAATTCTTACAGTTTGTGATAAATAATAAAATATATTATTTATATGGAATGCCTTTAAAAAATTAAGGAACCTGCCTTTTGTGTTGTATTAGCAGATAGCAATGTATGATATGAGCTATCACAGCTAAATTGTAACAGTTATATACTCACACACATTGAAAATATTGAAATGGGTGACCAGGTTATTCTAACAAAATACAAATTAGATTCTGTAAAAAGATCATCAACCCATTGAAAACACTGATGTCTTTGTCTCGGCTTTTCTTACATCTGTACAGCTTTTGTTAACTGCTTCTTCTTCAGATATCATGCCATTTCTGTCCTTTCTCAGACTATTTACAAAATGCTCAGGAATTTATAAAATCCCACAACATCTCACTTCAGTTATATGCTACACATGGCTTCTGCAAATCCTCACTTCTTCAAATCCTCACATACTATGTTTCTTCTCCTTGATGTTCCTGTACTGGACTTCAGTTATGCCTGACCAATATTTTTATCCCTTGGTAATTTTAAAAAAAGATCCTACTTTTTAAAGCTATAATCCCATTAATTAATAATTTCTATGTGATTTTTCTTTTGCATTTAATGGAGAAAAGAAAGTGAATAATTCAATTCTAATTGAATGGAAAAAAATTTTTTTTTTTCTTGCAAATTTTTTTTTCCTTACAAAAAACCTAAAATAATATAGTAATCTACTAATTCATGCTGGATGAGATACTCTGTTCAGTCAGCTCTCCCCCTCAATGTTTGGTTTCCAAGTACTTCTCACATCAGCAATAGAGACAAAGCTGGATTTATCATTACTGAGGGAGCATAAGTATTTTATTCAGCTACTGTCAAACTGGTTTTGCTCAACTATTGATTTAGCTGCCTACTGGTTGGAATACTTGTTTCCAATGAATAAGCTGAATTTCAACTCTTTACTTGAAGTGACTGAAAAGTTCATCTTCTAGAGCCCATTAAATACAAACTGCTTGATACCTCAAATATCTCATCTGGTCATATTATTCAGTGAAGAAAAGTCACCCAAATCTCATAAGAATACTTACTGTATGATATTAATAAAATAGCATGATTAAAAAATCTGGGGATTTATTAAGACATTTTCTGATTAGCAGATAGGAGAATGAAGCAGGATGTTAGATTCATAGAATCATTGGATTTGGGTTATGGTAGTAAAGCTTTAATCTAAATGGCAGAAGAAACCTTCATCATATTAAAGAAGCAAGAAAGGGTGATGGCATTTTGCTGGATTTGGCTTGCCAGGAGCCAATATTTCCACCATCTGTAGTAGAAAGGCAAAGCAGATCTCATAACCTTCTCAGAAAAAAACCCACATCATCTAAGGGACACTTTTTTTTCATAACATCCAAGAGCTGAAAGTGCATGGGACTGAAGAGTTTGGGGAAGTTTGGATGAGCATTTCAAACCCAGAAGTTCTTGAAACCTCCTTGTCCCTTGATTTTTTGTTCCATTTAACCTGAAACCAATGTGCATTCACATGTGCCTTTGCTGTATTCAGACCCAAATTTTAATATGTTCTGTGCAACTTTGATTAATTGGATTCAATCTTTATGTGAGATTCATGATTTCCATAGGAAAAAAAATGGACATTGCTCCATAAGGCCACTGTGATTTGTTTTCCTACCCCTTAAGTTTTCTTCTTTTCATCTGTCAGCCTATCTGTAAAATTCCACCATCTCCCCTCTCCACTCCCAAGTACCCACCCTCTGAGAAGAAAGAAAAGGATAGGGGAAGAAACGTGCAGTCTTGAACATTTCAGGCCTATAGATTTGCATCAGAAATCATTTAGGCACAAGTGATTGAATTAACATTTTTAACCCTACTGGAATAAGACTACCTCATCTTACATGATAGCAGAGCCAGGGGCAGCTGAAACTTAGAGTTCCCAATTGTCTTGTCATGCTGAATGAAAGCAGTTCTAAAGCTCCTTCTCTCATAAATACTTTTTAGTTCTATTGAAGGCCATTTAGACTCTTTTCTCCCTTTTTCATCCCACAAAGAGAGGTCTTTTTCTCAGTTTTCATTGGCCTGCAGGTCTCCCTGGACACTGCAAGGTGAATAGCTGTGGTGAACACGAGGATTTTTTTGTATCTGAATATGAAATCTAAGTGGGTGATAATTTCAGCTAACCAAAAGAGAGAGGAAATTGAATATCATATTAATGGAGAGAGTTTTCACTTCTGAAGTGTGTACATTTGATTTTTGCACTTTTTTAAAGGATTATTACTTTTTCATTCATTGCAGTTTAGTCAGAAAGTGTGAAGTGCTGCCATTTCCTGCTCTGTGAGTTATAAAAGATTTTAGCTGTCAGAGGATATTTTGCTTCCAGGAGTTATGACAACCATAAAGATATTTGTTTCAAATAACTAGTCAAGAGGCCTAGAATGAAAAATGCAAAGGAATCGAAACATGACCATTTATTTATAGCCAAACATGCATGCAGCTGCACACCCAAAGTGAAAAGATGGGTTACCTGCTAAAAAGGAGGCACCTCTTCAGCTCTGTTTTGGCCAGGGGTGTCAGCACAGTGTGAAGCAACTCATTAACTTCTTTTCTCTTCCTCTAGCCCAGATGTACCACAGGCACTCTTCCACTTTCCTAAAGTTAGTCTCTAGGTGTTTCTGCCAGACAGATTTTACAGGCTGAAGTT
>JAHXMQ010000028.1:55384365-55394681 GCA_020466415.1 Ammodramus savannarum pratensis
GAAGGTCTAGTATTTCCATTTGATTTACTTGTACTCCTTGTGAGAGTGGTAGTTTGCAAATCTAAGCAAAAGGACTTGCTCTGTTCTGTTGTGTAACTCATTGGAGAAGAGAGATCCTTTTCACAGAATCACAGAATCATTTATGTTGGAAATTACCTTTAAGATGATCAAGTCCAACCATAAACATAACAATCTTAGCTCCATCACAACTCATGTCTAAGCACCATGTCAACAAGGCAGATTGGCTAATTTTTTTCTCCATTAACTAGGCAAGAATTTGTGCAATTACATAAGGAGGGTTAGAAACAGCTTCTCTGCTTCCTCTCATCCAGACTAACACAAAGCCATATTGAAAGTCAAGACTTGAACTACTCAAATAGAATCCCATCCCTAATTTTCTCTTCCTGACTTAAAGATGTAAAACTGAAATGGCACTGCAGACAGCAGGGCATCCTCTGCTGGCTCCCACCCTGCCAGACTGGGTCACAGAGGTATGGAGGGAGATGGATGTGCTGTATGAGCTGTGCCATGGCTTCATGGGATTGAGTATCTTCCTGGAACGTGGGGAAAATACTACATTATGGAATCAGTCCAGTTATTTGTTGTTCTAGTGTCAAGGAAAGCTCTTTAATACAGGAAGATGTAAGAAATTTATTTTGGCTGGACTTCCATTAAAAAAATCAATTCCAAAACCAAAACCAAAACAACAAAAAAAGGAAAAACCAATTCCTGTTTTCTTCTACTACTTGGTATTCAGTTGCAGTCTTATTCACAGCTGGCAGCATTTTCTTCCAGCCAGAATGGCATGACAGCCTATGGCTGAGTACTCAGATTTCAATGCACAGTTTTTGATACAGCCCTGTTTAAGTCATAAGAAGGCTCCTGGGAAACACCCACAGTATTTGTATCAGAGCAAATATCTGTAGATAATCTCTTCAAGTAAAAACTTGGGTTTTAGCTACTTTAGCAAGCAAATAAATGATATGAACAGTCTTCTGGATGTGATGAATTGGTGACACAGCTGATTCAGCTGTAGGACATGACCTAGCACTTGCTACACTTCGGATTTTTCAAGAAGAAAATATCTCAGAGACAAAGCAAAAATTGATTGTGTGAAGCACATAGTACCAACAGAAGTTTATTTTTGTCATCATTTCTGTCCCTTGAGTATGTTGTTCCACTCTTTTTTTCCCTGGTCTCCTGTAGTGATTGGTAGCAATACTGAATTCTGGTAAGTGCTTATGTCTATCTATATGTTGAATTATTTTAAGAGATTAATTCCTTACCTACTAATTATGGATGCAAGTAGAAAAATGTTTGGATCGTCCACATTTTTCACTGTGTAGTAGCATGCTTGATCAGAAATTATTCTAGGGTACAACAGCTGATGGAGGACAGACTGGCATATTGCTGAGTTTCATGCTTTAAATGTTGAAATAACTTAAGAAAACTAAAAGTAGTAAATTTAAAACATAAATCCTTCAGATGACATTTCTCCACTCTGCTGTTTGGAATGCAATAGTCAGTTGAGATTCTTTTATGCCAAAGCTCTGACATATCATTCGAACATAAATGCTATAACCGACCAAACAAAAATTAGCATTAGGAAATATTCCGTCAGTCAAGCCATTCTATATTCTTGTGCTGTGCTTAGACCAGGTCTGAATTTTGCCATTGTTTTTCCATAAAACTGATTTGGGTTTTATCTGTAGAGCAGATCTGCAACTTACTTACATTTGATTGGAATATTTCTTTCTCTATCATCTTCCTTATTTACCAAAGTAGAATTAATTAGATAAAAATCAGAGAAATTAGATTTAACCTCCCCAAGTCTCTGTTCAGCTTTTTGTTTAGTCTTGAGTGCATTTTGGTTGATGAGAGTACATTTACTCAGAGCAAGGAGAGACTTTCGGGGTCAACTTTCTGCAGAAATGGTATCTGGGAAGTGGTGTGGGGTTTGTGCATATGCAGGGAAATCACCACCTGAGGCTGAGCTGAGCAGAGAGCCTCTGGGGCAGTGAGTGCATAACTCAAGCCACCTTCCTCTCTCACGTGGATGGTGCTGAAGAACAAACTTGCCAGGATAGCCTGGGGGTAATGGAATGAGGGAGAGTATAAGCGCAAAAAAGGGCAAGGAAAAATTTTGGATAGATGGAGCAAAAGGGTAAAAGCCTTGGAGGTAAAGTAAAATCAAAGTAAGTGATATTGCTAGCTTCAAGGCCACAGGCAAAAGGAGCCTTGATGATTAGAAGATGAGAGGAAGGTCAGAAATATTAATCATGGTGACAGCTTGGATTATATTTTCAGATTATGTTCCTGCACTTTCTCACCAGCTAATTTCTTTCTACACTGTCTTGTCTCTTTCCTCCTCTCTTTCTCTCAAATAAGCTCAGCTGCAAGAGCTTGAAATGAAAATCAGTGAGATGAAACTGGAAAAACTGTGATGTTACAGCCAGTAAAAGGACAAATGAAAAAGTGTATGCTAGTGCAGTATATAAAGTATCCTCTAAAAAGTTGCCCATTAATACAGAAAGATCAGCATCTGCAGAATAGTTTTCTGCATATTGATCTTGATTCTTCATAATTTTTTTCTCTTCTGCTGCTCACAAGAAAGGAACATTAGTAACTGCATTTTTTTTACTATGGAAGGATTTTTAAGTAATCATTCCTTGGAAAGGCAAATAGTACCAAGGAATAAATCTTAGTGATTCCAGGACTAACTTTTGTAACACTTCAAAACTCCACAAAACTTTTAATATGATTTTGCCTTGTCCTGCTTTTCTAAGCCTTCTCTATAATAAAGTGAATCCAGAAATGTGTTGATGAGACTCTTAAGCCAAAGTGGCCTTTGATCTATTTTTGCTTTTCAGCAGATTTTATATGTTGATTTGATAAAAATAAAGGTGCCAGACATATAAAATTGGCAATAGAGATTTCCCAGTATAGAAAAATTAAACATCCTTGTGTTCATTCTATACTTTATTCATTCATTACTGGAGAGAAAGAATAAGTTATGGCCTTTGGAATTGTTTAAATTATTGTTATCCATAAAATCAAATGTTTTGTGCTGCATATCATTTAAAGGCAGCCATGCCAGGAATTAGTGAAATATTTTCAGTAACACATATGAATGTAAAAACGGCCAGATCATGAAGCCTGAAGAACAGCAAAATTTCTAAACCATAATTCTGATTAGAAATAGGCTTCATAAATTCAAATGCCTCATGGAGTTCAGCTCAACTAGTATTAGTTATTTAAAGGTCTAAGCAAATCAGCTAGATCCTCTTTCTGATCACAGCCCAGAGAAAATGTCCAGGTGGAAAGACTTTCACTGCTACTCTCCCTCATTAATACAGTGGGAACAGGGAAACTTGCTCAGATTAAATGAATTGGTTGGTAGGTCTAAATGCTACAGGATCTTACAAAAAATGAACATGTCAAATAACTACCAAGAATCAGCTTAGACAGAAGATTTGGATATGTTATTTCCTGGCAGTGAGACAGTACTGCAAAGGGAGTTAGTTGTATGATCTTTTGATCCTGGTTTAGCTGAGGATTACAACAGAAGGGAATTTAGGCAACAGTGGTCACACTGAATTCAGTCAGGCACTTATGAAAGTGGTTGCAGAATATGGGAGGAAAGAGTAAGTGGCTACAAGGGCATGGTGTGGGGAAAGAGTTGGGTTATCTTGGGCTCTGATTTCATTTACATCAGGGGGACTTGAAGTAGAACTGAAAAAAAATCAGACTTTGAGTTTACGTTTGCTTTACAGCCATACAGCACATATCACTTTTTCAGAGAGATTGATGATGCCTTCCAGCCTTCCCATCCTTTTCCTGTTGACATCCTCAGCTCTAGATGACTAATTGGTAAAGAGGATAAGCTTTTCAGAATCTACAACTGAAAAAACATTTATTTCTACCTCTCCCTGCTGAGATAGGTCACAGTGAGCAACATCCTTTTGATGTTAGATTATCTGGTTGCAAAAATCAGCTATGCAAGAAGCCACCCAGCCAGTGAACCTGCTTGCTCAAAACAAAGCTTTGAACTAGCAAATACTGAGCCATTGCCAAATTTTATTCCTTAAACTGATATTGGGTAATGCACTGCATTTAGGTACTTTTCTTGCTTATGTAAGGCAAACGAAAGTAAACCCCAAAATGAAATATAGGTATTTTTATCAGTAGAGGAAAAACTCAAACTAGTCATTTTTCCTTTACCCAAAAAGAAAATGAGGTGAATAGGCACTAAATAGAAATTTGCACAGTTATAGCTTCAGGGAACATAGATTGATTGTCCTCTCAGTAATTAAAATCACCTAATAAGTTTTCAGTCACCACCAAAGCAATTATTCAGACTTCAGTAAGTGCACATTAAAGGCTTGATAAAGTTTTTAGGTGACAATTGAATCCAGTGCTAAGGATCTTACACCCTAAAATGAATCCAATTAAAGATCACTGAACATTTATTTTCTCTTCACCAGCTGAATAAAGTAATCAATGAAAATTCATTTAGTTCAAACAAATTTTATTTTTTAGTTTGTTTTGTCAATGCCAAATTAGAAAACAAGTGAGAAATAGTCATGTGTTTACTGAAGCATTACATTGGACATAACAGAATATTTGACTTTCAGGCACTTAAATGACAAGTAGTAAAATGAGGAGCTAGAATTAATGATATTTTAGCCATTGATTTCTTTTATCCAATTTCTAAGGTCTAGCAAAACCCTCAGCAAGACCATGGCTCATGTTCATTTCTCTGTTATACTTGAGCAGATTTGAACCAGTATATCTAGGAAGCTGCCCTAAATACACACCATGCTAGTATAAATAGCATCATTCTGCTCTGAGATGTCCTTCTTCTGTCTTGTTGGTCATATGTTGTTTCATATTAGCATTGAAAGGCTCACTGGAGCAGGGACTGGAATGAAAATCTCCAGCATCCTATGAGAGTGGCCAGCAGATCAAGCTAGGTAGTGAAATAATTCACTCCTTCACATGATGGTTCACTGAATTTTAAATAGTTTACACCAAGCATAGCAGCACTAACAGACTGCTAGTGCTTTATTTGTGTGTGGCAGATGTGAGTTCAGATCCCTTCAGGCAGAAAGGTTCGATCCCTGGTCTCTCAAGCAATGAACAAGTACTAGTGGATGAGCTAGTGGATGAAAAAGAATGGTAATAACACCATTCCCTCAAATGTTTACAAATATTTGGAGAAAATGGACTAAGTTAATGTGCAATTTCTACTGAAAGAAGCCAATTTTTCAATGCAAAATTAGCTACGTAAAAATGAAAAGCAAACATGAAACAGTTGCATACAGGATCTCAATTTTTTTTCTCTGCCAAAAATGTTTGGTTTCAGGGCTATATCTCGATAAATGATTCACATGACTATATATGAGTCTTCCTTTCTCCATCATCAAAGATCACTGTGCAGCATCAGTACTCTGTATCAGCAATTATTTCCTGTACGACTCCAGACCAGCAATGAAAATATTGAATGATGCAGAACCAATTACTGTCCTGTGCAGAACTCCTGAAATATATACTTCTCTGACAAAAAGCCCTTACCACAGCATCCTGTAGATTCCTGTGCCTGAGTGCTATTTAAAATCTCTTGGTGGCCTGAAAGCTGCCTTCTAAGTGCATGTTTTTGTGTAAGACAAGCCTTTCCCACCAGGACCTGACCAGCAGGGCTTTTAAGACACCTAAACATAGAGGAAAAAAGATAGAATAGACTCAACTATGTTAGAAAAGTGGTTGCTGCATTTCTCTTCTGAATCACGAGAATGAAGCAGTAGGGGACAAGCTGTGCTGTTGTTAACCATAGCATGTCAGTTTTTCTCCTCCATCTCCATTATTGTCTCTTTGGCTTCATTTATCATAATAGTACATGGAGAATGGGGGAAATGAAGATCTAAAACTCCATCTACTTGTTATTGTAAGGAGTTAGTTCTATTGTTGTTGATCTGCCAAAGGGCAGAAGTGGGACAGCAGAGACCATTTAAATTCCTTGTTCTAGTACACCTATAGTCCCTCTCTAATATTACTTGAATTTTATTTCTCATAGAGGGATTTTTCTGGTGCTGGGCAGAGGAAGGTTTATTCAAAGTCTGATGTGTCTGCATGGTGTCAGTGAAAATCCAAAAATCCTATACAAGAGGTATTGCTGTACCTATGTTGCAGACACAATGAAATTTCCCTGGGTTTGTTTGTTTGTTTGTTTGTTTGGGGGTTCTTGTGGGGTTTCTTGGTTTGTTTGTGGGTTTTGTGTTTATTTTTTAAATTTTATTTTTTCCTTCTGTTTACCTTCAGGCATGCACTGTCAAATCCCAGAGACTCACGAGGTCTGTGAGAATGTATCCAAACTGACAGGAGATATGGCTTTGCCCTCCGGGATTTCTAGCTTTTCACACATTGCAATGTAAATTATCGGTAAACGAGAGAGTTTTTCAATTTTAAATTAATTTATGGTAGGCCCAGTGGGAACTCTCAGTGAGTTCTCAGGTGTGATAGAAAGCAAGTTATCTGGTTATTTTGGGAATTTTACTATTTGATGAAGAAGCAGAAAAGCCAGCTTCCAAGACAGAATTACCTGGAAAAAGGAAAAACTCATTTCCACTGACTTTCTGAATCATATTCACTGAATAACAGTGATAGGATGAGTGTCTTGGGTGTCTGTCCAAAGTACAGTGGTACATGTTCCATAAGGTTTTGCTAAAGTTACCATGAGAACTTTTTATTTTTGATACTTTTACAGAACTGTAGCTACTAACAACCAAAGAAAAAGAAACCTTTTAATGGCAGAGAGTTACTCCCATGGGCAGTCAATTTTTGCAATGTATTTCCTCAAACTGTAGAAAATGGAAATTTCCGTTGTTTAAAGAATAAGAGTCAATATAAGAAATGGAAAAGGAAAACATATTTCTGCTGATTTTAACCACCTTTGACAGGCACACCTTCACTGATTACATCCTGGGAGAGGTATGTCCTTCCTTCACACTTTTCAGTCTCACAACTGGCAGGTGAGAGATCCTGGATGTTGCTGCCTCTTTTTTAATCTGGATTGCATCCTGTTTCTCTTATTGAGTACAGCTACTTGATCCACAGGAGAGCGGAAGGGAATGCTACCACCTTCCTCTCATGGCTTGCTGCAGATGTCGTCCATCTGTCCGTCCCACCAGCGCAGCAGATGGGGAAGCTGCATCCCAAAGTGCCCTCAGGTGGGCAGGACTGCTGCCCTCAGCAAGGAGCTGCATGCAGAAAGAAAATATGTGCTGTGGTGAGGTGGGCTCCAGTCCCCAAAACTGGCCCCCAAAGGACTTTGCACCAAATGGGTTGTCTAAAGTAAAGATGTGTGAAAGGTTCAGATTGGTGTCTCAGATGAAAACAAGAGGAGGTAAAGGACACATGCGGATCATACACCACTGCAGCGCAATAGAGGCTCAAAATCTGCGTGTAACAAAACCAAGAAAAAGCAATTTTCCCTTCTGGAGATGTCACATATTATAAAAACTAGACAGTCCATGATGCTAATACTTGTTGATAGTTTTAAAAGATGGGAGCAGATAGATTAATACAATGCTTTCAAACACACACTATTTCAAATGTAACACCTGAGAAGTATGTTGCCCAGTCATATAGCTCCCTAACTCTTTACTTTTTTTTTTTTCCTTTTAACATTGTAACATTGCTATTGATAGGGAATAAACAGAGAAATAAAATCACAAAACTCAAACACTCACAGACTTGTACAAATTATTGTTTCATGTGAAGTAAATTCTGTCTGTTCTGAACAATGAAATCCTGTTTTCAATTGAATTATAGTATTTTACAAATGCCATAAATATGAATATGCTGAAAGTAGAGAAGTTTCAAGTACTGTTGTATACTTCAGTGATAAACAATTGTGGCAAACTTGCCAAGGCCCAGCACTTCAGAGTAGTTAGATAACAGTGAGCAAAGCCAAAGCAATAAAGCCAAATGTTCCATACTGATACTTCAAGCTTTATATGCATTTATGACAGTGCACACAGAGCAGCATCTCATCCATAGTAATGAATTTAGACAAAGAAATTGTTGGGGAGCCTACACTAGATGCAAGTGATGATCTAAAAACAATCATAAAACCAAGGACTTAACCAAATCCTATCTGTCCAACGATTCAGAAAAGATGACAACTTTTATGGGTTTACTAAATTAATAGGCCATTCTGATTTTTTCATTGTTGTTTTATTCTCATTTGCTTTCTTTCTCTCCCTTGCTATCAGCAGGGCGGTCAGGCCTGCAAGGCAAAGCATTCTTTACAAGGAATTCAGATGGGCCATGAAAACCATGTAAATCTGCATATTTGTTTCTTTCACAGGATCAGAGAATAGCTAGGTTTGGAAGGAGCTTCTAGAAATCATCTAGTCCCACCACTGATGAGGGTTCCTACTATATTATTACCTGTTATTACCTTGAGAGAGGTCATAAATTTCCTTTCTTTCAGAGAGCTGGGATTTCTTTCCTCTGATCACCTTTAGAGAGGAGAAAATAACTTCTTTGTTTTGGGGGGAATAACTTCTTTGTTTGGGGGGAATATTTTTGGGTTTGGGTTTTGTTTTGGCTTTTTTTTTTTATTTTTCTTAGAAATTTACTCTTCCTGTGTCTCAGTGGGGTGAAGTGTCTGAAGCCATGCCTTAGTAGCAATACCAGGGCATAGCACAACATCATCTTTCACACAAACCTGTCCAAGTGTCAGGCTGGTAATAGCCAGGGGAGTTGCTTGAGCCAAAAGCTGAAAGCATTCAGCTGAGTTCAGCTGTTCAAATGTGGGCAGGCTGTGCTCTTTGGAGCCCACCAACGCAGTTGTGTCAGCTTTAACATACCATGATTTGAGTGGACAGGTAAAATTTGGGTGTCACACTTGCCTAGGTTCGATCAACCCTGCTGGTAATGCACATATTTGTTTTTCAGGAGAAAATAACAGGTTTGATGGATTAGCTGAAGGCAGACTTCAGGCAGTGTACTCTATAAAGGATTTTGGATCGGCCTACAGGCGTTCCCAAACACTTTCTTCAACAAAGTCTTTCTTAAAAGGTCCTACATGTATTGCTATGGAAGGTAAATAATATGAGAAAGTCCAGTTACAGCACAGGCAGAACCATTCCTTGTCAGTGCTGTTACAGCCTGGCTGCTAATTATCTATTTTATGGACTAGCTATGGGATACAAGAGGGCACACAGGTCTTCTGGTCCTTAGTCTACACCCACTCTGTCTCTTGCCCATCCCATAGACTCCAGCAAGCTGGGACTCAATTTTTCTCATCTGTCAAATGGCAATAGCTGTAGTTGCCCTCTTGCCTGGTGGGTGTTATGAAGATTGCCAGGTGTCTGTGCAGTGCTCCAGCATACAAACTGCCAGGAGTTGTTATTGTTCCTCATTTTGAATATGTACAGTATACTGGTTCTAGCTAACAGGCACCTTTTTATCTTTATTTGTCATGTTATTTTCTCCCTTCCAGATGTTCTGAAGTTTCAATCATGCAGCAATATGGAAAACTTTATGTGTTACTGGCTGTTCAATAAACCTGAAGGTGTTTCTTTGTTTGGTAGTCAAAGAAATGCAAGGGATCTTCATACTGCAGCTAGAATTGTCTTAATTTGTTTCCTAATGGGTTCAGGGACTCTTAGTAAATTCTTATTAAGACTTTACATGAAGGACTAAATGTTTGAATGTTTTTTCTCCATTGTAATTCTAAATCAAGGACATTTTAAGGTACAAAATGAAACTAATAATTTCTGTGTAGAAATACTGAAAAATGACTGCTCTTAATACCATTTTTGGTCATCTTCCCTAAGAAAATAGAGAAAAAGAAAAAGGCATTAACCATGAAGATCATGTCACACTGAGAAGCATCTTTCAGTGATAAATGACCAGTCCAAGAACAGTTTTTAAGGAGGTTAATTTAGAAAGGCACAATGGAACAAGGAAATAAAAACATTAGCCTAGAAGGGTTTCATTTCCATTTGAGTAGTCTTAAGCTATTGCATCCTTATAGTAATGGTTATGATTAGAAAAAAAAAACAAAACAACAGATTTTGCCCTTTTTTTTGGTTATGTGAATAATCATCTCTAGCATGGTGCTCAGCTGCTTACTTTAACCTTTTTGCAAGGGCAAGTGCTGGATTCTGCACCTTGGACAGGGAAAATGTTGTTGTGTATATACACTGGAGAATGAGAGGCTGGAGAGCAGCACTGTGGGAAGGCACCTGGGTGTCCTGGTCAATGCAAGTTGAATGTGAGCCAGCAGTGCCCTGGCAGCCAGGAGG
>JAHXMQ010000028.1:55394781-55445588 GCA_020466415.1 Ammodramus savannarum pratensis
CCCCAGCCACAGCACCAGCCTGACAGAGATCAAAAAGTGTTTGGATGATGCTTTCAGGCAGATGGTGTGGTCCTCAGAGTGTCCTGTGCAGGGCCAGGAGTTGAACTGAATTGTCCTGGTGGGTCCCTTCCAGCTCAGTATGTTCTCTGAATCTATAAACCTTTAGTACCTAGAGCACAAGAGATATTAAAGCAACTCCTAAATTTGCATTGTTGGTTGTGCTAGGTTGAGTTCTCTGTTTGTAAAGGAACACCCTTGGAAGAGTCCTTGCTATTGAATCATCCTTTCTTCACCCTCACAATCAATCTTTGGCTTATGTAATATTTAATTTACTCACTTACTTTGTAAAAGAGCTGTCTTGAAAACCTGGATCAAAGTCAGTATCACTAATTAAAAAATTCAGAAGCAGTGGCCTTTTCTTCTGTGTCCCCATATCTCTTTTGGATCCTCTGTCCCCACAAGGTAGTAAAAATAGACATTCAGAAGTAAACATTAACAACAGGAGATCGTTGTTCTCTTCTATTTTGTATATTAATCTCTTCTTGTAGGATTTGGTGCTGTTTCTGCTGCAGCAAACAAACAGGATTGGCCCCCTAAAGATGTCATCTACTTTTTCTTCCTTTATTTACTTTTGTGATCCAAGTACAATTTTGGAGATGGAACTCCTGTAGAAAACAAATATTAGGTTTAAGATAAATTTATTCTCTAACTAGTACATGTAAATCTAAACTGTCGAGAATAAGTAAATTGTAAACAATCCATGTCCTTGGTAATGGACATAAAATGCTATTTATCAGTCTCTGTGGTGCCAAAATGAGGTGTAATGCCAAAAAGGGTGTAAATATTACCATTTGTAGTGCCATTAAAATGGAAATTAGGGAATCCGTCATGGTTTGTTTTACAGTCCATAATTTAGGTGAAGCTTGTGGTACTGTCTGATGCTGCAGATTCAGATTTGACAGCCCAAAGATGATAACACACCATTGTTTTATTGAATATTACTAGGCCATGATGCTGTATGTGGAATTTACAGGGCATATTTTAAAGTGCAATGAAATGTAGACGTGCTCAAGATAGTAACTAATCTCTTATTTCAGCATTAAATAGCAGCCCTGGCCATTTGGGATAACTTTTCTTATAGTTCCCCCTGCATAATATCTCAGGACTCTGTAGTAGTTGATTAAGCAGCTTGACAACCATCTGTTTTACAAGGTAAATTCTCTTCCTCATCCTCTCATGCATGCAGTAAAAGCACTGATTTTTCATAGCTGTTTTTTTTCAAATATACTTCCAACTGCCAGCTAAACCCTGCTGAGGAATGTGTCTTGCCTTTGGAGGACATGAACATGGGGATGTTCTGCTGATCAAGAATCTGAGGATGAAATAAATGGTAAACTACAGGATTTTATAACTGAAGTTGGTATAAACCTGATACCTAATAACTTGATCATAGATAATGTTCTTATTAAAGCAAAAATACTTGGGAAAACAGCTAAGAGAGGTATGAATATTTAACTGTATTTATCTTCCAAATCATCATGTTCATTGCCATTATGGAGCCTTTTGTTTACCATTTTTCTTCAATACTACTGATATTTGGAAAATTATACTACTAAGCCAAGATACTTTTGCTTTCCTCAGAATTTCATGTAGATATAATTTAGCACCTGCTGCATAATTCCATGTTATCTCCTACAGTAAGACAGGGAAGATGTTGAAACAATTAAAGAGAAGCCAAGTTACATTTTTTGCTCTGTTAGAAACCTTCTGATTTCTGTAAATGTGTCAGTGGGAACACTCTGGACATAACCCTCACTTTTGAATTGCTCTTTTCCCTCTGCTAAATTTTTTTGTAATGCTTATTTAGTTGACTCATGTATTTATAGAAAGTAATAAATTGCCCTCTCAGAGTCCAATTTGCCATGCTGGCTTTGATTATTCTCACAAAGTATAGAAGCTCAGCCCTATATTTTTCCTCCTTATCTCTTGCTGTTTGACCTCATATTTTCTTTGCAAGGTCAGGTTGGATGGGGCATTGAGCAACCTGGTCTAGCAGGAGATGTTCTTGCCCATGGCAGGGGGTTGGAACTAGGTGATCTTTCAGGTCCTTTCCAACCCAGGCCACTCTTTGATTGCATGATTGTTTAATATAGATGATCAGAAAACTTCTCTGTATTGTTGGAAAGTGCTTAGTAATGCCTTGTGCAATGAGACAGGTATCAGCAGTTTTACTGTTCTGCTGGAAACCAGTCTTTTAAAACATCATGGAGTCACTTTTACATTACTCTGGTCTCATCCCATGTGTTACTGAGTTAACCTTGAGTTCAAAATCAGCTTATCTTTCTCTGCTGTTTCAACATGAAGAGCTTCTAACTAAATGTGTTTTTTCATATGTGATCAGAACTGATATTGCTAATTAGTTTTATATTATTTCATTACTTTGTATTTTATATTCCTTTAATTATGTCTTCCTCTACACCTGTCTTCAACCTTCCCTGCCTTGATGATACTTCCAGTGTTGTGCCAGGGATGGATTTCATGAGCATGTAGTGTTTTATAGTCACAAATGTAAACTTTGACTCCTGATGAACTGTGCTGGTTACTTCTTTTCTGCCAAATACCCCTCCCTTACATTCTACCCATTTTTATTCACTTTTTATGCCATTCCCTTCTCTGACTTGACAAGATCCTGAGTCACCTACACCTTTAAAATCAGTGAGGTAAGACCTCCTTGTTGCAAACTTCCCCAAATTTTGAATTAAAAAAATCAGCTTTAATTATAATATGAATAATTAATTCCCAAAACAGAGAAAATACAATTTCCACAGGCAAGGGACATTAGTAAAAAAGTGTTACCTGATATTGACCTGGTGCACACCTGGCCCTTGTGGGAAGCTCTTTCCTTTCGTGTTTACCCTCAGTTAGCTCAATGACTTCTGAGCTGCAGGAAATTGCCCAGTAGTCTCTGGCTGGCTGGAAACTCCTTCTGTCCCCTCTGACACCTCCCTGTCCTCTCCTGTTACAGGAACATTTGAGATTCTCAGCCTGAGCTCCAGCTCCCAGCCCTGCCTATTTTCTCTCTGCCTCCTTGGCCCGTCACTCACAGCAGTCTCTCAAAGCTGCTGACCTTCAGCCAAATCGATTTTCCTCCAAGAGAAGGGACAAGCCTCTGCTCTTCCCAGGTGTTATACCTTGCTCACTCACTCTTTTAATAGACTACACCACAAATTAGGAACATGCAATTAAAACTAATCACATACTGTGATACTTTGAATGTATTCCTTATGGTTCCTTGATTAATCTCTAAATTTTCCAGCTGAACTAATGTTTACATATTTACAGAAGAATATTAAACACTTAGTAAAATCCAGATAAATGAGATCCCTTAGTTTGGCCAAAGACCATCAAAGAAGGCTTCCAAGTCAACCTCTTAAGAAGTGCCCTTAGCAAAATATGTTGGATTTCATCTCAGCTGCCTCTAAGATTTTAGTCAGGAAGGAAATTTCCTCCCTTCAAAGTTTGTTCTGTAACTTGCTAGGTTGGAGTTCGGACTGAAATTGCTAACATAACTTTCCTAAATATAGATGCCTCATTTGTTACTTTCAATTATGCAGAAGGATTTGCTAAAATATTTGCTATGGAATTTACAAACTCTGTACCAATTCTGAGCAAATTATCTCACTACCTGCCCTATGTTCATTATACTTTTTCTCCTTTGCATTAGTGACAATTTCTAGTTTTAAATATGCATTTTCATTATCTACTTTCATTTTTCATTTGTTTTCTACATCATCAGTCTTGGAAGCTAACCAAAGCACATTTAGCTTTGGATTACACCAACATTATATTGTGCTTTACTTCTTTAGTATTCTTGTGTCCCTCTTGTAAAATTATTAATTTATACGGCTGGAAAAATTTTCTCCATGCCCTCATCAGAAGGCTGAACTCAGCTTGATTATTTTTGATTATTACTGTAGCAAACTTTGCCTGGCTTGCCATCCAATATATAGATGTCTGTGCTCTTTCTTTGATTCTATACTTATTTTTAATATCCTTCTTATTCTCATATTTTTTTTCCTTAATATTCCAATGGATCAGGCAGATCTTTGTTCAGCATTTTCATTCATTGAGAAATGCACACTCTGGATCATCCTGTTAGGTCCTTTGGTATAAAAAAAGACTACTTTCAGGGTTTTTGTGTCCCTTTATCTGTTTGATTTTACTATGAAGTTTCTTTGACTCGTGAATACTTGGTTATTAAAAAAATTTAACTGCAGACTTATGTTTTTATTTTTTGATTTTACTTGAACAGAAATAACACTTTACTGCACAATCCAAGATTGTTTTCTACAAAAAGCTTCTGAAATGTCTTATTTCTTAATGAAATCAACTCTAAATAGCATCCTTTTTCTTATTTCAGTGACCAAAATGAAGACACCTTCTATCATACCCAAGAAAATATTTTCCAAACTGTTTCTACCAACCTTTTCTCTGGAACATTTCTGGGTAATAATTTTCTCTCTAATAGCATTAAAGATTTCCTATCCATATGCCAAACACACCAAGAGATTCTCTGCCAGACTGCTGGCATCAGTCCAGGGGAAGCTGTTTTACTGTCTTTGTTTTATTTCCTTGTAAAATATGTGTCGTGGGAGATAAATGTAAAATAATTTTATTCTCACTTAGGGAATTTTGCCAGAGCGGAATTTACAATTTAGTTTTTGGACAATATGCAGAGCTTTGACTAACTCTAGGATCTGCATGTCAGGGCAAAATGATTAATTTTATGTGTATCTTAAGTATTTCATGTCTGAAATAGATTGCTACAGGCAGAGCAAAGAATGCATCCTGTATCTTATGAGTAATGGTGGTGAATACCTCTTTTCTCTCCTGTTACTGGAGCAATAACCAACTTAAGAGTCAAGGCACTGATAATAGTGATGACATTGAGGGATATCCAATAATCCTGGGTTGGGCAAATCCTAAAATTTTAATAGGATTTTGTGTCAAGAATATAGGGAAAAATCTTTTAATTTTAATAAGCTAAAACCAGTTCTGTAAGTGACTATTTAATGAAGACCAGAACAGCTTTTGGAGTGAGGGAGAGAGAAAACAAATGTAAATAACATTGAAGTTTATATTGCTGATTGTCTGGTGTTAAGCCCTAACAGCATATGATGTAATATTTGTCTTTCATCTAATTAAAAATTAATCAAAACAAAAAACCATCCTCTTAGTCATCCAATACCACCCAATTAATCTCCTTTGGAGTGGAGTTTTGCCTTTTTTTCCCTTATGGTCAAGTTTCCCAGAAGTTTAAGCTGATCTGAGTTCGCTGTACTACCACAGAGCTGATCTCTGCCCATACCTGCTAAAACCCAACCAACATTGTCATCTCTTCCCTATTCCCCATTAGTGCCATGAATTCTGAGAGAACCTTATCCAGCTGAAATACCTTTTTCTCAGTAAGTTATGATTAATTTTCAAGTCCTGACTGAGAAAACACTTTCATACCAGAGCCAGCAACTCCCAGCTGGCACCTAGGAAAGGTGTAGATTGGCTTAATTTGATATTGCAAACGACTTTGCAGAAAATTATTGCACCCCTGCTAGAGTCCTCTGCTTAGCTATTAGGTCCAACGTAATATGCTATAAATATGTGTAAATACGGTGCATGGTTAGGGTTATGTTTGCTTAACTGTGATTATGTTGCTCTAAAGGGAGATTCTTTATCATCCAAATTTGGGAGCACACATAATTTGCATACTATAACATCTGAGATGTATGAAGATATTTCTAGGAGTTAGTTAACAAACAAACAAATAACACTAAAAAAACCCAAAACCAAATAAAACCAAAACCCCAAAAATCCCTAACAAAAAACACCCCACCCACAATTTGACTGTTTAGAAAAGACACTGGGTTTTTCTGGTCTTCATGCATTTTATGCCACCTTAGCGTATGTTCATAAACAAAACAATCTGAGGTGTAAAACCATCACTTTCTGCTAAAATCTATGTTTTGCAAGTTGTATACCCTGTGCACTGGGAATGAAATAAAATAAAAATATATGGATAGTACTAGGTAAGACTTTCTTTGAACTTCATTGCCAAAGAAGGAGACTACAGCCAGAAGTTTGTTTTCTGGCTCTTTTAGAGAGGACTGCAAATTTAGGTTTCTGGTACTGTGTGGATTCTATGCTTGTATTTTCTGCCTCTGTCAAGGTCAGGATGGAAGGCACTTGAGATTGGTAGTTCATGTTTGGACTCAGGTGTTTAGTATTTCTTATCAGTGAAACAGCCTCAAAACCATGAGTTCTGCAGTCTTTCATTAGCAAGGCACAAAATGGCTAACTATCTCCTGTTACAAGGTCTTTTAAGACTAAACTATCCAATTAAGAAATGACACCTAGATAATTTTCCCTTTTAACCCAATAACTGATCCCTCTAAGCCTGAAATGTGGGCTTTTCTGTCCAATTACAAAATACCTCCCAAACCCATGAAGAAGGAAGAACAACCTGCCTCTGCCCTAAACCCTCCATCTTAGTACATATATTTTACTATATTCTAAAACCCCAACTTTACGTTTTCCACCCTGTGATACTACACACTTCTAACCAACTGCACACCTGTAATCCCAGTGCTATTAATCAATTTTGGAAGTCTTCTCCACAGCCTCAGGTCAAATGCAGTGCTGTCTTGCAAGTCTGTGCCTTTCAGCACAGAAAGTTTAAAATTCTCAGCATCCAGCATTGCAACAGTACTGCTATTGGCTGCTCCTTTCCTTGCACTCTTCATGTCTTTTCATATCAGTCGTTTTCTCTGTCTGTTAGATGCTAGGAAGAAAAATGTCTCCAGAGACAGGGACAGTTTTCCTTCTTGACTATTCCTGTTTGGAAACGTTTTCCTACAGCAAAGAAAACAGGATATTTAGGAGCCAGGCTTTTATTTTGCTGCTTGCCATAGTTCTGCTAGCTTGAAGTACAGCTGTACTATGCTGGGGGTGTTTGCTCTCTGTTTCAAAGTCCATTTTGAAGGGAGAGCTCTTGCAGCCTCTAAAGGAGGTCATACCCCGTGCTTGGAATAAATGAGGGCACCTATATGCAAGGACTTTCCTCCAATGCAAGGTTCTTCTCTGACCAGCTGTCGTGCTTGAATGACTTCCTGCATATCCTTTAGGTGACCTGGTGAAGCATTTTCACTCCTCAAGAGGATTTACCAGTTCTGTGTCAAGCAGCGCAGTTATCATTGACGCAGCACGGAGAGCTGTGCTTGAAATGTGCAGCCAGTTGTTACCCTGGGATTTGTGCAGTAAAGGTGTGTGCCCACTATAACACAGTGCAGATGGCACTCAGCAACTGCTGTTCCATAAACAGCCACCACAGATAGAAAATGAAGTTTCTCTTCTTGCTCTCTGCATTTCTTCAGGTGAGTATAGCAAGCACAGATAATTTCTTTTTGACTGGAATTTTCAATGGATAGGTCAGAGATATTTGATTTAGAGAAGTATACGCGTGAGTAAATGTCATTTTCATGAATGCCTTGGGACAGTGCAGAACAGAAATGAAGCTGAGTGGAGATGCCCTGGCTTGGGTAGGAGGGCCCCAGTGCTGTGACAACTGGGGCAGATCTGAAAAGACAGTCTAGTTTTGAATAATTTTCAATTTACTTTGGTGTATAAGGAATTTAGTGTTTGAAATGTCATTCCCTATAATACACTGGGAGATCTTTTACACGCTCATAAATACCTCCTTGTTGTTCTGGAACTGCTACTTCTTGAAATGCAGGGAGGGATATGCCTTCCTGCTACTGAAAAAAATTAACAGACTTTATTATAGGAATCGGAGGTATTTCATACTTAATTACTGTCAAGAATGTCCCCAGATCAATAAAGATGTCTTTTCTTAGAACAATCTAATTTTTTTCACCTGAATGAACAAGCCAGAAGTCTTATTGGTATCCTGGCTGATCCAGTTATATTATAAGACCTGAGTGTGTGGGAATGTTCATGCCTTGGGCATTTGTCATTTTGAGAGTAGTTTCTGTTTGGTGGGGCTGTGGGTTCCCTCTGTCTGACCCTGCAAGCAACAAGGGGATGTGGAAAGAAATGAACTAAAGATTTACTGTTGCTCTAGCAAGTCAAAACTCCAGTGAAAAATAATGCAGAAGGGGTAGCTGGAGTTGCCTGATAACTCATACAGATTCATGGGAAAACCAAAGCCAATGAATTTAATCTCTTGGTTTGTGGGTGGTGAGGAGCAGAGCCAGGACAGCATGCAATAGCATGTACTGTAGCAAGAGAAGGAGGAAGAGAAAGAATATTAATCTGGTAGCTGTTTTTATTTCTAGAAATAGGCTGTTTAGTTTTGGGTAGGTTTTTTTGTTCTGTTTTTTGGTTTTTTTTTCTGAGTATTTGCATCTTATGAGTGTCCAGACAGGCTGTGAGGATAGGTTGTGTTATTATGTACCATCTGCAGATGCAAAGGCATGAATTTAGTTTGGATGGGTTAAAATAATTTTATAAGCCATGTTGTCAGCTCTTCCCCTGTGTAGCTCTGTATTTGTCTGTGGTTTTGGAAGCAGTTGTCAATTTCACATGCACACATTCACACATGCACACCCTGATACACACACAGACAGACACGCAAACACTGCAGATGTAAAAGCTGATTCTTTTGAAAAAGAGGAGAAAAGAAAGTGCTACCAGTTTTAAATTTGCTGCATTGCCCCTTCTTTCCAGGATGAAGGTCAGGTGAAAGATATGCTCCAGGCACAAGGGAAGGTGCAAAACTCCAGGCTGCCAAGATTCAAATGTGTGGTGTCATCTTGAGTGTATATATAGATGCTCAGAAAAGGCATATCCCCCAAGTCTTCTCTGCTAATTTTCAAGAATTCAACTCCAATCCATCACTTTCATTGCACCCAGAAGCACTAAGTAGTTGACCCCAGGGGCAAGATTTATGTCAAAGACTCTAGGAGACCTAAAGTGGATTAACAATTTAAAGAGAGAAAGACAGAGAGGTGAGTTGTGTGAGCAAGGCCTGACTGTCTTATTGACCTTTGTGGCATTGACAAGGAGCAATCCCATAATTTTTGTACGTAGGAAAGAGGAATGTTGTAAAGCACCTAAGCAGGTAGTCCAGAAAAGGCCATAGGTATTGTGGGTCTGACTTTAGAGTAAAAGGAGAGCTCTTGGTGTTTCAGAGGATGATCCACATGTACCTCCCTGCAATTCCTTCAAAAATTGGAATGGAGCAAGCCATGGAGGGAAGTCAGGAAAGAACATTTGGATTTTACCTTCTCAGCCTGAAGCAGGTGCTTGGCTGCACAGATGTGACCCACACCAATACACTGGTAAATTCTCAGAGGTGAACATTGTTAAAACCAAAGTGTGTCTCAGTCATGATAGGCTCCATTTAGACATACAGGAAAGAGTAGTTTAAAGACAGCAACTCACCCATGATGATTTTGTACATCTCCTTTAGACACAAAATTCCCATGTGAGGCACTTGCTTTTTTTCTCTTCGAATATAATTCTGGATGGTGGTCTTGAGAACTGAGGCTGGAGACACTTGGAAAAAAGCAGAACCAATTTTGCTCTGCTGCATTTCAATGACAAGTGACTCTAGGGATGGAACAGAACATTTTGCCACAAAGGCATCCTTGTAATTTAAGCACTTGTTACTTAAAAAATGGAAATTCTTCAAATAAAATGTATTTTCAATTTTAAGGAAGATTTCATTCTAAATTAAAATATTCCTTACTAAAATTAAATAAGGTGTTGATAAAAACATAAAGGCGATTTTCTATGTTTTTCTCCCAGGAAATGAATCCACTTTCCAAACTTTGCATCATGGGATAGATTTTATTCTTATCTACACCCACCCAGATCTGTTGGTTCATGACAGATACAGTTTAGCCCTCAGATTTAGAGTTAAGTCAGAGTCTGTTTCAAAGACATGGTCAAAATCTCCCTTCAATTACCTTCACACAAGTCTCCCCCTTTAGAGAATAAATGATTTTTACTGCTTTGTGGGTTTTACCAAGCCCTGAGCACTATCAGGCTGTAGGTTTTAGGCTTTGAAATAGGTTACAGGATAAGAAATCATAAATATTCATTCTTTAGCAGCAGCCTCTAAACAGCTTCCTCACTGCTGCTGGCTGGGGCCTGCTCATAATCACATGCTGTCAGGTTCCCTGCCCTTTGCCCTTCTCACTCAATCAGGACAGGAAATAAGGCAAAATAATGAAGCAGGGACTTTTAAATATTGATTTCCGTGTATGGCTTACACCATGCAGTATTGCTTTCAGGAAAAATAGCTCTGAAAGAGGCATTTTCAACAGAAGAAATGTCACAGGTAAACTATGGAAAAGCTGTTGCTGGTTGCAGGTTCCTAGACCAAGGGATGTGCTGAAATACACCATGGCACACTGTTGGGAACACAGAATATACAATTGCTCCATACTAACAGACTTTCCTCTGAAAGCATTTAAAGATTATTTGCTGATAGACTGCAGCAATTAATCTCTAGCCATGCTGTATTCAAACATGGATAGAATGGTCTGAAGGACAAGGGAATGGTATTTGAATACACAGAGAAGACTTTCATTGATCTTCTAATCTCTTGGGGATATTTAGCATACATAAGCTCAGAGAAAGTTGCTTTTGAAAGAAAATTGGAAATTATTGGCTGTAATGAAAGGCTTTTAAAACTGCTTTGCTGAAGCTACCTCTTCTCCTGTTTGTTTGGGGATTAACTGTCCATCGGTTGTGCTGAAAAGGAGGGTTGCAAAGCACATATCTCATTCACAACACATGGAAACATCCCTGTGAAGCGCTGCATAGTGAAAGCAAGACCCACCACAGCAGTCCTTTCTGCTGCTTGCAGCATTTTTGGTTGCTGGGAGCTGGACTCTTTAAGGCATTTTGCTTTAGAAATGATCACTATTGAGTTGCTGTGGAGCTACAGAAAGAAAAGGGAAAAAGTAGAAGCTAATGACAAACTCAGAAATACCTTAAGTTTCTTTGAAACCAGAGAACTCGGGGGCATTTCCCCTTCCACTTTGAAATGTTATTTTGCTGTGTCACAGGCAGAAAGGGAAACCCAGAGGGCTTTTCAGTACAGAGCTAGATGGAACTGCCTTCAAAAGAGAGGAGTGCATAAAGCTACTTCTTCCTCCTTTTGACATGCTGTGAGCTACAGGCAGATTTTCTTTGTCTTTTCCAGCTTTTGTAAATTCAGACTGACCTTCAAATCTTTTACTTTTATTTTGAATTTTGAAAATATCTCCTAACACTGAGTTCTCCAACACAGTGCATATATTATTATAATCCTGACAAGTCACATTTAGTTCAAGTGTAAGAGCACTCTCTCTGCCTTTGTCTGTGTTCTTTATTTATTTCCCAGGATTTTTTAAATTTAAAACTATATCAAAAAATACCCAAAGAGTTCCCACATTCAAGAGTACTCTTGACTGCCATGGTTTCAGACCTAATAGCAAAAGAAATGTTTTCTGAACTCATATTTTTTTATCATTTGAATTTTCACCATTTCCTTTGCAGTCTTCAAATGCAACTCACACACCACTATACTCTATGGCTTCATGCCTCATGCCAATGAAATGTATGAAGTGTCCATTTTGAAGAAGAGTCCACTTTCTAAAAACCCATACTGAGTCACGATGACTGCTGTTCTGAATAAATCAGCACTTAAATAAATAGTGAAGTGGTACCAGAGAATCCACATGGCTGTTAAAGAAAGCACTGAGTAACGCCTTTGCTGCAGAGATTAAAGCACAGTTACAACAAATTGTGATACCACGCATTTGTAAGAATAGTCTTGTGAGAACAGTCTCCTTGGATTCAGGGTGATGATTCACATGAGGAGGAGTTTGCAGAACAAGGCAGCTGCTGGAGTTGTTGCTAGATAGAAAATTCCTAAGCATTCTGCATGCAAAAATCCCATTGCAGAGGCGCTGTAAACTAACTATAGAAACTAGGAAACAGAAATACATATTCAATTAAGAATGTGACAGGATGTTGCTCCTTTAGGTTGTCTTTTGCTTGGTATGCTAACAGAATACATGAGCTTTCTGAAGTTGTTAGCAGGTCTTGGTTTACAGTCCTCACTCCTCAGGTACAATTGTGTGAACCCCGAATGACAAATTTAGTTTGCTATATTAGCAGGTATATGGCCTCACAGAATTGCCTAGTTGCTTAACTTGGCATTTGTACAAAAAAAGTAGTAGATTGAGTAGTATCTCAGTCTGCAGTGTTTTGCTGTAAAGTCCTTCCTCTAAAGAAAAGAGATGTTTCCTGTATTTTTCATCTTTATTTAAAAAAAAAAACCACAATATATGGATGATAATGAGGCCCTGCTTTTTGTGATTTCCAGCCTGACATCAAAAACAAATGCCAGCAATAAGACTATGCTCTGAAAAAGTTTCAAAAGCGAATGCTTTCATTTGGTCTCAGTTTCCAACAGGCTTAGCATGACTTGTCTTCACCACCTGTGGGCTGAACTCACAGAATTTTAACTTCTAACACATGAAGTAGTTTGGCTGAATACTGAGGCTCCTGTGCAGTGCTGTGTGGTACTACAGGCATTGACACTTTCTCTACAGCACACCTACATAATTTGTCCTGCACTGATTGTGTCAGGACTGCATATTCTCTAAGTATCCTGTCATGTGTCTTTCTTTCTGTCTATAGCCTCAGGGAATTGCATGGTTTCGGAGTAATACATTGCAGAATTTCTCATTTCACTACACCTAGAATCACCTTTCTTCTCTAAAACTAAAACTAAACTAAAACTAAAGCTACTACTACTGCTACTACTAATAATAATAGCAACAATAATAATATAAAGCTGTGATTATATTATTTATAAATGATAGATTATTTATGACTATTACTTAATTGAGTGAAGGACTAACATCCTAACAATCCTCCAGAATAGTTTTTGAGAAGGGATCAAAACGGTAAAATGTCTCCAAAACGGTATTTCTGTTTCTAAAAAAATGAAATATGAAAGTAGTTGCTCTCAGTGCTGAGATGAATTAACAAAAAGGTCACACACCAGAATCAGAAATCAATGAAATGCTCTAAATTTTAAAAAATGCTTATTTTACATACATTTAAGGTTGAGTCAGGTCACTGTAGTAAGTGCAGTAAAATAACTTAATGATACTCTGTTTTTGCACAAAGCTTATTTCAAAGGATTTGAGTTTTAGTAATCTTAATCTAGACTGATTCAAGGTAGGCATTGAACTTCCAAGTCAGTCAAGAATATTTGGTTGTAAAATATGTGTAATTCATACTTTAAAGATTTTAGTTTTACACTGATCATTGTAGGAATTAGAAAATAAATTTTCTTCCTCCCTTAAATTATTGTTGTTCTACTAATATGAATATGATGGGAAAAAGTAAAAAAAAATCATCAGAAAGAGACCACGTAGATACAGTCTCTGCATTATTGTTATCATTAAAGATGAGGCAGTGCTGTAAAGAAACTCCAGCACTGCTAAATTATACACATGGTGATAGAATAAATGGGTCCCTATTTAGCAAAAGTTATCAGAAAAAGTCATAATTAAGTGGTTTTCACATGGAAGTTTATCTTAGGAGTGCTAATTCTCTGCTCTTTTGTACCAGTTTGGTGCATCTGGTCTTCTCTACTGAATTCTTAATTCTCTTTTTGCTGTGTGAATTTGTAGTAAATCAATACTGCTTTAACAAAGAGTACCTGAATTTTTCTTTGGTGAAACTTCTGGTGTGTATCAAATGAGTGTAGTTAGTGTCAATACCTCTGATGCAGGGAAGTCTTAGAGACAAGAAAGAAAAAAATTCCAGATACTTTTGAAATAAATTCCTTTGTTACCTTTTTCTTAATACTGGTGACCATGGTGATCCCTATTTTTAAGGGAAATCAAGGTTGCTCAGCATGAAAAATGGACATAGATGGCCATTTTTTTTTTGGATGAAGACACTGTGTGCTACTGAATGTGAAGTAATTATATGAGGTATCTCAGTTATTTTATCTCCTGATGCCTTTTTGGCTCCACATTTTTATCTTGTAGACAAGTCCTCATTGATTACTATAAATATTTTCTAAAACAAGTCCATAGCTAGCTCACAAACTGCAGATTAGAGTATGATCATTAACACTATATTTAAATAAACACTTATGTCAGTGTTTATATTTTGTTTATCGTGTTTACCACCAGCTAATGAGGAAAACGCATCCTCTGCTCTTGGTAGAGGTCACTGAATTGCAGGCAATGCTGGATTATTACAAACTTGGAAACCACAGACACAAATAAATTCAGTCTTCCTAAATGGTAATTACAGTGGTTATCATTCACTCCAGTTTACCTCAGACATAATTTGGGGTCTGTATGTTGTTTCAGTTCCACTTTTCTATTTGAACACAACACGGAAAGAAATAGTGAAGGTTTTCACAATGTGCTTAGGGAATCTTGTGCCAGGTTTAGTTTGGATATTAGGAAAAAGTTCTTCACTCGAGGAGTCGTTGGGCACTGAACGGGCTCCCAGGGCAGTGGTGACAGCACCAGCCTGAGAGAGCTCAGGAAGTGTTTGGGCAATGCTCTCAGACTCAGGGTGTGACCCAGCCTGACAGAGCTCAGGAAGTGTTTGGGCAATGCTCTCAGACTCAGGGTGTGCCCCCTGGGCTGTCCAGTGCAGGGCCAGGAGCTGGACTGGATGATCAATGTGGAGCCCTCCCAACTCAGTGTATTCTGAAATTCAGTGATTCTGGGATGACCTTCTTTCGAAGCATAGTTTTTGTTTTCCTGAGTTTCAGCATTGAAACTTTATTATGAGGACCAGAGAGTTTAATTATTCACTTCCAATCTACCAAACTTTCACCTCAAACTCTGTCACTGACGCCATTCTAGAAAAACATTAGTTTCTCTCTTTAAATGGTTCAGATAATTTTGAAAGGTGCAAAAGTCCATCCAAATATTTATGCTGTGGTAGGGTAGCATGTGCTGGATGGATCCTGAAGGGAATCTCATGTTCCATGGGCTCTAGCTAGTCCTGCTTCTGGTGGATCTTTCCTGTGAAAAGTGCACACCTCTGACAGGATGTTCAGACGGAGAGAAAGACTTCTTGCCCTATTTGTGTTGAATTTATTCCTGAGACTTCCAGCCGCAAATAGAGACATGTAAGAACAGAAAGGCTTAGAATAAAACTCTGCTTAAAGATGACAGTCCTCAAGGGTAGGAGAGGGGAAATGAACTACATTTGGCAAGTGTCCATCCCTTAGTAAATGCATTGCAAAGAGGCACTTACAGCTAGCGTGTCAATGAGTGAAGAGAAAAGAAAGAGCTAGAGTGATAGTGGGTATTTATCACTGGCTTTTGGGAAAAAAGGCTTCTGTGAAATCTCCATAGTCCTTGACATTTTTATTATGGTTTCAAAGAGGTTGTTAAGCTAAACTGATTATAGATTTTTGAAGATATTTTTCTTCCCTTATACACTATCAAATCTTGTTCTATTTCTTTGTTTTAGATGAGCTTATGCTCTGCCAAGCTGTTAAAGGAGTCCCCTCAGTCCTCCCTTCTCCAAGCCCAGATATTCTTAACGATGTTTAATATTTTTACATCAGGAGGCTATTCAAGAACCTAATAGCTGCAGGCTTCATTTTCTTTCATTTTCAATATGTCTCAGATTCCCTTTGAAGACATCACACTATTTCAGAATTATGTCTCTTGTTGTTTTTCTATGTTATAAAAGAAACAAAGAATTAAAAGTGAACTCAGAATAATTCTATTACTTAAGTAAATGCAAATTGTAAAACTTACATTTAAATTCTGCTTCTCCGACAGCTTTTCTATCTTCAAAAATACAGGAGACAATGGGATCAATAGAATACTCATAAATATCTAAATGTTTACTACTTGCAGTGATTTGCAAAACCTTCAGCTAGAAAATTCTCTTAGCTGTCCTTTGGTACTCTTCCCATATCACTGTTCAATTACAAGCTTCATTCTGAATGAAGGCCTACCTACCTACTACTCTGATTTTTCTCATTAATAGCAAGCTCAAGTTCAGAGTGGAAAAAGCACTGATTGTCTTTGAGCACCCAAGGTTGGAGTGAGGATGAGATAACCTTGGAGTAAGAACAGTTATGGGAATGATCAGATGATGATAATGAGCAGCAAGGAGCTGTAACTGAGGACTATAAAAAGACAAAGGAGTTAGCTAGCCTAGAGGAAGAGACCAAAAGCAGGAACATGGCTAATGTGGTGTGGGGAGATGACATGACACACACCCTCCATGCTCCTGAAAAAGAACGTTCTATGGAGAAAAGAAAATAAAATCTTAAAAAAAAAAGCCATAAAAAATTGTCTGAATTCCGTTCCACTCTAGAATATTCTCACTTTGTTCAAAATAGACCATATAGACACTTGCTGTATTTAGTTCTTGATATATTATGTCATTCCTGTATTATGCTTTCAAAATGAATGTCTATTTGTGTCAGAACTTCTGAGGTCTTTTCCTTCAGCTGCTTCTCTTCCCAAACCATGGCAAGTAAGCACATCTGGTAGATGCCTTTTTGGGAGGGGAGTTGTTTAAGCAACAGGAGAGCTGGACCTGGTGAGTACGGTCTTGTGGTTCCTGCTCCAAATGAGAATAAGAAAATGCTGTATTGACTATTATTTACTATGCAAAACTTGTAGATTTCTACGTCCCATACAAACAAAAGCCAATACAGCTTCATGCTGGGTAACTGTGGAAAGACTTTCCAATTGATGTGGATAAAGCAATTGGACAAATTCACGGAGAGAAAATGCACATTGGGAACCATTACAAAGGTAACATTTCGGCTCAGAAATTTCCTATGTTGTAAATCACCAAAAGGGGAGAAAGGCTCTGAAAAGGAGTTACTTTATTTGTACTGTGCTCCTGAATTCCTCTCCAGGCATCAACTAGTGCCACTGGGGAGCTGAGGTGGGCTGATGAGCTCTATGGTACAGCTCTTTTCATGTACTGGTGTTCATAAGAGTACTGTCTTGCCTTTGGGTGAAGTCACAGCTTCTGTTGAATTGCGAACTCTGTGGGAAATGTCAGTAATCCTGACATTTTGAGAGAAACATCACTTCCCATGTCACATGTCCCAGTGAGAGCTAGAAACTAGATTTCCTACAAATATTTTCTTTCTGATTTTTGCCCTTCAGCAAGAACCCTTGAAATATTTCCATCCTTTCCCTGTGAAAGAATGTTTTGTATTCTTCATTTTCATTGCTTCTGTGTTGCTTCAGATCAACTCCACGGCAAGTAGATGTTTTTATTGTGCTACAACAGCTGGTGGCCCAGCCAGTCTTGTACATTGTCTCTCACTGTTCTTTGTCACAGAAGAATTTGAAAGGACAGTGGGCAGTGACAAAAGTACACACTGTGGAGAAACATCTACCTAGGTTCTCCTCTTTGTTATAAATAAGGCCATCCTTGAAAGAGGAGAATTTAAGCCCCTTTCAAAATTTAGACATATTTTATAACTTTGTATTGTAAGCTGCACATCTTTGTTAACTGTATATTCAGACTGGCTTTCAGATTTTACTAAGAGCTTAACTTGCTGTTGTTTTCACTTCTCTCCTTGTCTCTTTTAATCTTTTCTGGAATGTTTACTTCCTTTGAACAGCAATATCTATCTCTTTCTTTTTCCTTCTTATTTGCTTTATCCTGCCTATGAAAATGCTTGCCTGAACAAAATAGAGACAGCTGATATTAGAAGTGGTGCTTAAAGGAAAGTGTTCCAAATGAGGAAGTATAGCATCAATTTAACCCCAAAATGTCCCCAAGTAAAGAACCATAGGTTCAGTTGAAAGCAGGCAATATTGTTCAAGCAAAAGACACTTTACAGCATCTGTGGAATTATTATTTAAAACAAAAGTGTATTTATTTAATGCTTATATTAAAAGTTCTACATTATTTAGATATTTTATCTGTTGAACAAAAATACATTTAAATTTGTTATAAAATGGTTTTAAGAATAAATAGCTTTCCTTTCATACTGCATTTTTTCTCTTTAATAGTTAAACAGATCAGAGCAGGGTCTCTGTCAGATACATTTTTGAATATTGACATAATTCCATACAATGTGTAACTCACATTAGAATTCATAAGTATTAGCCATGCAAATGCTCATTGCAGGAGACAGATTGATACTGTTTCTATTTTTCTTTCCTGAAAAAAAAAGACTAGAAGGAAATGAACAAGGAAAGCTTATTCATTGGTCAGTGCCACTACATTTCACAGTATAAATGCTAGAGGGGTATACTGGAGAGGTAATAAATTTATTTGTAGTGCTGAAGCTTTTTTGAAAGCATCAAAAGGGTGGGGAAAAAGGACAGAGATTGATTTGTTCAGAAAAATTATCAAAGTTAAATCTTATTAACTTAGCACCCTCACTAAGAATGCACTCAAGAAACAGAAAGAGACAGAATTACATGGACATGGGATTCTCTCCCTAAGATGATAAAAAGAAAAGAAGATGGGACAATGTTCAGAATGAACCCAAAACCCCACCAATCTATTGATAAGTTTACATGCAATCAAAGTATGGGTTCAGGAGGACAGAAAAATGCCTTATCTCCAAGAGAGAACTCATTCATTCATGTCTCAATGCCATCAACCTTCCTGAACATAGAGGCCATTTAAATATGCATATGAATAACATAATCTTCCAGTTGGGTGCTTATGTTTTAAAATCAAAATCTGCGTTAGAGTGTGTGTTGACTGTGACATATAAATCGTTTTACTCCATGCTGCACAATCATCGACTCTTCTAAATATAGCAAATATAGATTTTATTATGTAATGGAATAACATTTCCTAGCTGGGTGCTTAAGCCTTAAAACTGAAATCTGCATTTTCATGTTTGAAGGCTGACAGCTGCACAGGCTCCAGGAACTCAGGCTCATACCCTCAATACTGAGGCTTTGTACTAAATACTGGTGCTGACAAGATTTGGTGTTTATGCACTATCTCTCATGCTGTCAGTTCAGTGGCAGAGCAGCAGTCTCAGGCTGCTGCAAAGCTTCTTTAAAGCCACTACAGATTTCTGGCATGAAGGTGAGGGGGTGGTGGGAAAGTGCTGCATGTGTGGGTGTATCTATAGCTGTATCTGTGTCTATATATGTGGAGTATGTAGTGGAGAATTTTGCAAGGATCACACTGAACAGCTGATATGAACTGTGAGCTTCTTCCATAGAACTGATGCAGCTCAAATTTGGCAAGGAAAAGAGCTTTATGTATCAACACATAATTCTGTCTGCCATTTGCAGCTGAAATAAGTGTGGTTCCAAGGGTAGGCAGTACCAGCCTGTATTTTCTCTTCTGGTGGTTCATAATTTGAAAGTGCAAGGGGAAATTATTTCATGCTTGCTTGAAATGTTTAGGAGGCCCTGTAAGAAGATGGAAGTGAAATGCAGTACTACCTGGAACATTCTGGTTTGAATCTGTTGTTTATTATTTTGGCTGGCAGCCTGCTGAGAGGGAAACAAAGAGACTTGCATTAGGTTTCTCCTGGGTTCATTAATTTACTTTGGTCATAAAGACTCATTTCCAGACCTCTGCTCTCCTTTATCACCATCCAAAAACACTAAAAGGTTGGTCCATTTTCTTGTTATTTTTACTTTTTCCTTCTCTTTTCTTCCAACTTCATCCTACTCAACCAGGCACTGTAAAATTGGGGGACCTGAAAAATGAAGCTAATTCCTCCCCATTCTTTCCCCCATGAAGCAATAGGGCAAGTCAGCAGCCCTACTGGAAAGCTCATGCCAGATTCTGCTGCCTGGATTTGCAGCAGATATGCCTTTCCTCCAGCCAATAGGAACCAATCCAAGCAGGACAGTTGGGCAGAAACCATAGTAACCAAGGGGTTTTGGGGCTCCTTTATGTCCACTCAAATGAAACTCCATTTAAAAGACATTGGCCTTGAAGCTGTGAATCCTGTCTCTGCCAGGCTGAAGGGCAGTGCTCAGATTGTCTCCCAGGGAGCCCCCAGAATGCAAAGAGGGAACTTTTGAACTATGAACATCTACCTTCATCACCAGTTTGTCTCTTGTTCTTTGGCATGAACAGAAAAAGTGGAAGCATCTTAAAATCATGGAAAGTGATGTTCAGGCTACTGTTTTATTTATTTCTGTCACATTTTTCTCATATTCCCAATGCTACGTTTTGACCCTTATTCAGGTTTTGGCAGATTGGAAGACATATAACTAATGGACCATGAATTTTTTGCAGGTGTAATTAAAAAGATATTACATCAGTAAAAATAGATTCATGTAATGACATTTGATACTGATGTCTGTCCACTAGCAAAATAGGAAACCTTCCTACCTTCCTGTTTCCTTAACATCTTATCTCTTTCCTCGTAGCCTGGAATAAACAAGTTCAAACTTACAGATCTCGCCTTCATTACTTCTATAGCTGGATAACAAGAGTTTATTTAGCAAATACACCCTGTGCCTTTGTGTATATGTGAACTCTCCATAACACATATGTCTATAAATGTGCTCCTGTTTGTAGTTGGAATGCAAGGGCCATGTGCAAACCCCTTAAAGCTTTATCAGTTACTCACAGGCTACTCCTTGCCTTGTGGTTTTCCTCTGATCCTCCTGAGTTTGAATAGTAACATGCCATCATTTGTCCTGCTAGTTTGAATGGCTGATGATTATATAAAGAACATTTCTCAGACTACCAGTTTTATTTAATGCTTTAACTCTATGCTGTGTTAACAATGAATTTTCAGAGGGCTGTTACTCATACCTGCAGCAATGTCTGTAAGTCTGAGTATGAAGAGAATGGAAAGAAATTTCCAAGAGAGAAAGCAGTTTTGCTTCAATTTCCCATTGATCTTTCTTTTCACTAATGATTTTAAGCAAAAATATTTATTTACTTTGGGTTTTTTTCTGACGTTTCATATTCATTATCATATCTTCCAACTTCCTTATAGGTATGTCATTCATTCTACCACTCTCCTGAGCAGCACATTTCACCAGGTACTAGGTGAGCACTTCTAATTGGAAAACCTTTGCAAATCCTTATTTATGAACATCTGCTGGACCTTGTTCCATTGTACAAACAGCCTTGGAGACTGACAATATGTTCATGAAAAGTTACAGAGCAAATGTGAAGAATTAATTTCGAAGAGTCTTTTTGACTTCTCTTTGTGGTGCTCACCCTCCAGCCTGTATTGACACTGGGGATTGCCCCAGTCCAGATGCAGCACCTTGAAATTGGCCTTGTGGAACCTCATGAGTTTCATTTGGGCTCCCTTCTTGAATTATCAAATTTTTTTATTATTACATTTTTATATTTAAAAATTTTATATCTATATTTATAAAATTTATATCTATATTGTAGTGTGGGTAGGTCCTGCTGCCCAATGAATGACAGGTACCTAACACAGTACCAGGCTGATGTTGGTAACAGAACCACGTTGGGAGCCATTCTGGGACTATTTCCATTTCAGTGGAGTACACACAGAGCTCATCACTGGCCCAAGTTTATTTTATCTTTCCTTTCAGCACAGATTTCCTCCCAGATGATGAAAAATAACATGGAAAGGTAATAAGATTCTGATCAATATCTCAGTGCAATACCTCAAAAGTCTCATCCTAGTGAGGAAACATCTCAAAATGAAGCATCCTAATAAAACCCTTTTTAATCCTGAAAAAATAACAAGTACAAAATCCTGACAAAAGCACTTTCTTTGTTGAAACACTGAAACTGAGAGCAGGTATTTCTGAACATCAGTTAATAACTTTTCAGATATGTCATTACATTTTCTCTAGAAATTGCACAGTACCTTTGGATCTATTCCAGTCCTTTCTTTGACCTACAGGTTAGGCAGTACTAGGCAGGTTTTACAGCACAGTAGTGGAAGAAATATCTGCTGATATTGTTTTTTGAATGCCACAAGGAGTCAGATAGGAAGACTCTTGGAAATTAAGTCTTCTGATTTTCTCTGCAGTTTTTTGTGCATATATTGTCGCTTTCCAAGATTGTTTGTACAATGGGATAAAGTCCAGCAGATGCATATAAATAATGATGTGCAAAGATTTTCCAATTAAAAGTGCTCATCTAGTAACCCTGAATGTGCTTACTGACCTGAGGTCGGAGTAGAGCAAAGGAATTCAGCAAAAGCTGGGACGGATGCAGCCACAATCCAAAGTGGAGAGCTGAAATCCCAGATAGCTACTGCTTGTGAGAGGAAGGAGCAAGGCGGAGTTCTGGAGTGGGGCTTTGGTGATCCTAAGTAGGTTGCTTTCAACTCAGAATGTTCTGTGACTCTGTGAGAAGAACTTGGGAATGCTGGTAGATAAAAACTGGATGTGAGGTGGCATCCTCACATGTGCTCACTGCCCACAAAATGAAATATATCCTGGGCTGCATCAAAAGGAACATGACCAGCAAGTTGAGGGAGGTTGTTCTCCCCCTCTACACTGCTCTGTGAGTGCAGAGCCCACCTAGAGTGGGCTGCTGTGTGCAGCTTTGGAGTCCCCAGCACAGGATGGACCTGGACCTGTTTGAGAGGGAACAGAGGAGGGCCACAAGTGTGATCTGGAGCACCTCTCCCATGAAAACAGGATGGCAGTTGGGATTGTTCAGTCTTGAGAGTAAAAGGCTCTGGGGACACCTTATTGTGGCCTTTCAATATTTGAACAGAGCTTAAATTAAGGTGGGAACAAATATTTTAGTGGGTCTTATTGCTGCAGGAAAAGCAAAAGTAGTTTAAAAATAGAGTAGATTCAAACAAGAAATTTTAAAGAATTTTTTTTACAGTGATAGCAGTGAAACACTGGCACAGGTTGGCCACAGAGAGGGGACATATCCTATCCCTGAAAATGTTCTAGGCCAGGCTGGACTGGGTTCTGAGCAACATGAAGTAGTTGAAGATAGATCTGCCCATGACAGGGAGGTTGTTCTAGGGTATCTTTGAAGGTCCTTTCCAACCCAAACCTTTCTATGATTCTTTGATTTAAAAAGCATTACTGGGAACTCAAGACAGGATAAACTCAAGGAGAAGAACTGCTGTTTTCATCACTGTCCTATACTGTTTTTCACTTTGAAATTGCACTATCATTGCTTCATTTTTTTTGTAAATGGCACAACTATCTCAGCAGTTCCAACTAAATGTTAATTTTTTAAATTTCCTTACAAATTTAACAAAAGTTTCAGCACTAAGCACATCAGCGGATTACTCCTGCAAGTTTAATACCAGCTGCTGTATAATTTCTGTTTGATATTCTGAAAACAACATGATTTATCATCTTTACTGGTTTATTACTTTAGAAGATCTACATTTTTCATTAATCAGTGTTCAAGCAAGACACTAATCATAAAAACATCTGAGACTAATATAAGAAAAATGGAAATAAGCACCTCTGTGATAAAGACCTGAAAAGGTCTTGGGATGCAAATAAAACAAACATAAGAAAAATCTGCATAATCTCCCACAAGCATTACAGAGGCAGAGAATTCCAATTTTCTCACATATTCTGACATGATGAGTATTAAAACTGTTCAAGACTACAGTATAGCTGGGTATTTACAGAACAAGGACGTGCAGCTTATAACTAATTTTTCTTTTATTTCAGTGCTTGTCAAAAATTCAAATTAAAACATCATTACCTTTATTGAGAAGTAGAAGAAGTTTTAATGAAAGGGAAAATATGCTATGTATATTAGAGAAAAACCTGTTGATAACTTGCCAACTAAACTATAAAAATTGAACCAAGACTATATTCTGGACACAGGCAGTAAAAATCTTTTAAAGCAATCACCAGAAAGTGTTAGCCAATGTAAGAGGAGACATCCCCTTAAACCTGTCCTCATTTGTGACTATTCTTGTGAACAGTTTGAAGCTCAGATTCCTTTATTTACATCAATACTCTCAGTATTTTTATTAGTATTGCAACCACAGGGACAGATACTTCCTGAAGCTATTCAGATACAAGGGGTCTGATGCAGGGGTATCTGTCACTCTCCACGGGCTATAGTTCATCTCTAACTCCTGGTCTCACTGGTAGAGTGGTGTCCTCAGCTCTTTATTGCTCTCCGAGTCTGATACTGAAAAATTCTGCATGCTAAAAGTGAGTGTAAGCACATTAAGCAAGATACTGAGTAATGAGTTTCTAATTTATGTCTCTTGGATGTTAGAATGCCACAGCACATGTCTAATTACATTTTTATCAGCTTTAGCTAAGTTACTAGGTTAACAGCTAGCCCCAGGTGATCAGTTAATACAACCAGCTATACTGTGTGTAAATAAAAGAGCACAAAGCAATATGTTGGTTGTCAAAAAACTGCTTCAAATATTAAATGGCCTCTGATGACACAAGGGCAAAAGGGTGTCTGCCTGGACAGACTTTCAGAGTCTAGTTTCTGAGATTTGAGAATTTCTTCTGAAAAAATTTACTCTCTGCTCAAGCCTATTTTTTCATTCCTAGTCCTGGTGTTCTTCCAGGATAGCCTTCTTTCCTGGATATCAAAATGTCCCTAGTTTCCTTAATTTCACAGTATTGAGTGCGGCTTTGATCGTGCCCCTGCCTTGTTCTTCAGTGTGACTCATTTTCTCACTTCTGTGCTCAGCTCACTTCTATGCTCACTTCAGCTCAGCTTCTAAGTTCACCTACAATCCAGACCTTTCACTGGAAAGATCTCTGTCATTCCAGCTCTTTGTCAGGTCATGTCCCACCTTTGGTTCCACCCCAGCTCCAGCCTGGCCAGGACTGTGGGTGGACAGCACTGGTGTGCTCCAGTTAAAATACTTTTTCATACCTAATATATGGTTCATGCCATATTACTGACCTTACACTGAAAGTTACCACACTGAATCTAGCAGTTGCCAGAGCTGCTGTGCCTCAGAGATCCCCAAATTCTGTCTTCAGCTGAAATCATTACCACATTGTAACATCTTGCATTAAATTTTAATGTCTCAGTGAGAATGAAACTTTGGTGTGCAAAAAGGCGTTTTGATTTGCCTAGACATGACAAGAGACTAATTCAAGAGAAACCAAACACGCTTAAGTACTTGTTGTTGAAATTCAATAAAAAAGTACCTTTCAATCACATTTTGAGCAACACCAATAAACTTGCCTTTATGGTTAAAAAGAAAATAGCCTCCTATTATTAGGTTTTGAAAGTAATTATTAGACTCTATTTTGAATAACTTAATTCTATTTTAAAATTATAAACCCTTCCAGCAATATGTTTTTGTTCAGGAAAGCTTGAATTGCAGTCTGGGATTTGAAAAGGGGTGGGTAGAGGAGCACCATTTAGAGTAATGGAAAACTAAATTAATCTCTTCTTGACTAAAGAAACTATTAGTGTACCTTCAGACATTAAGCCATGTAAACTAAGATAGTAAGGGTACAAATAACAATCTCCTCAGGATTTTCTGAAAATGCATGTTATGTAGGGGATTCTACAACTAGCTTTTTTCATACGTCCATCTGGATCTTTGTCCAGGCTCACAGAACTTCAAGCTGATAAAATTGCTTGTACACTAATGATTCAGACCTAATCTGCAATCTCAGCATGAACTGTAAGTGAAGAATAGCTGTGTTTGTGCTGTGGCTGGAAGAAGTCCAAAGAAAACTGCAGTTCCTCGGGAGCTGACAGCTGGGATTCAGTACTGAGTGTCTCTGGTGAGCAAATAGTACCCCAGCAAGGTGGAGCATAAAGCTCTACTGCTGGAGACACCTCTTCTGAAAAAATACTGAGCTCTGTAACCCGGAGTGCAAATCTCCTTACAGTCCTGGCAGCAGCAGTGTCCAGCTGCACATTCTGGCTGCCCAACACTCATTCTTTCACCTCTCATTTTCTCCAAAAAGTTACTGCTCATGTGACTTGCTGATTTGTTTGAGGATAAAACTTACTGCTGCTTTAGTTATCTGCTATATTATTAAGTGATGATTTATGAGAAGTTTTAATATAAAAAATGGTGAATTGCTCCTAACAAAACCCAGTCCTTCCAAAGAACCAGTGAGAAATGTGTGGATATGTCCAAAGTGCTGCAGGGAGGAGCAGCTAAACTGAGCTGAACTACCCAGGGGCTGGGACTGGCTGGGCAAAGAGAACATAACAGGAATGATGAGTGGAAGGGAAAAGCATGAAGGTGGTTGTACAGGAATGGGTTGAAGGGATGGCAGAAGAGAATGCTGCTAGGAACAGGCTGGGAGGAGCCTGAGGTCATTTGAGAACATGGTCTGGCAAGGGACCTGTAGTTACACAAACTCACAGAATTGTAAGGATTGGAAGAGAATTCTGGAGATCCTGTAGTCCAATCCCCTAGCCAATGCAGGGTCATCTAGAACAGGTGACACAGGCATTTTTACAGGTGGATTTTGGATGTCTCCTCACAGGGAGACACCACTACCTCCCTGGGCAGCCTGTTCCAGTGCTCTGCTATCCTCAATGTGAAGAACTCCTTCCTCATGCTGAAATGAAACTTCCTGTGTTTTAGTTTATGGCCATTGCTTCTCATTCTGCCACTGGAAACAACAGGAAGAGTCTGGCACCATCCTCTTGGCGCCTGCCTTTGAGGTATTTGTATGCATTGAAGAGATCCCCTCTCATTCTTCCCTAGCCTGAACAAGCCCTGCTCCCACAAGTCTTTCCTCATAAGAGGGATGCTCCAGTTCCCAAATCACCTCTGTGGCCTCTGCAGGACCCATTCTGGTGGTTCCTTGTCTTTCCTGTGCTGAGGAGCCCAGAACTGGAGCCAGCCCTGCAGGTGTGGCCTCACTGGGGCTGAGTGGAGGGGCAGGATCACCTCCTTCAGCCTGTGGCCACACTCTTCCCAATGCACTCCAGGATGTCACTGGCCCTCCTGGCTGCAGGGGCACACTGCTGGCACACTGTCTGCTTGTGATCCGCCAAGGCCCCCAGGTCCCTGTCAGCAGAGCTGTTCTCCATCATCGTGTCAGCCCCAACCTGTGCTGGAACCTCTCCTGGTGCGCAACCTTGCACTTGCCCCTTTTGAGCCACACTAAATTTCTCTCTACCTAATTCTCCAGTTTGTGGACTGCATAATATTTTTGAGCTTTTTTTCCTTCTGGATGTTTTGTTTTGTTTTTAATTTGTTTTGTTTTTATTTGTTATGTTGTAGATTTGGTGGGAGTTATTGATTTGGTTTCTGGTTGAGTTTGTTTTGGTTTTTTCTTTTTTTTTTTGTTGGTTTATTTGTCCTATTTTTTAAAAGAAAACCAGGAGCACAAAAATACACCTAAAATCACAAAAAATTAAGTCACTATAAAAATTCACCAAAATTAAGCACTCAGAATTTAGGAAATGCATTTGGGTGTATTTGTAAAATGATCTCAAGGTGCATATGCAATAAGATTAAAAAGGATTGATAGCTTTCCAGGATATAATTAACAAACTAACTTCACGAACTGCTCATTTTTTCAAGGACTGAAATGGGTTGCAGAGCTCTATCAGACTGAAAAGATGCAGTCAGGAATGCCTCCTGCCCTTTACACTGACAGGCTCATAGGATTCTGGAATCAAACACCTGGCCAGCTGTGCAACTTGTGTCCTACATGCCCGGGTCTCCTCATGTTTGCCATTTCTCCATTTGTTCATGCCAGAATCAGGGGTCCCATGTCTCTTTTTCGGGCCACCCTGAGCCCCCACACACAAACCCTTTAGTTTTAATGTGAGGATGTACAAGTATCTCTGCTATATAAATAAGAGTTGAACAGCTTCTGCTCCTGGAGTGGAGGCTTGCAGATCTCTTGGGATCTCTTTTCAGATCATTGTATTTTCAAATGTCTTTAAGGCTTTAACATTAAATGCTTTTCTTGCCTTCTAGATCTTCTCATTCTTTGGAATTTTGAAAACTAAAGCATTTTAGAAAGGTGAAGATATTTTGTTATTTAAAGTCTGACCTTTAACTAGGTCCAGCTATGGCAGTCTTAAATTGCCTCAAACTTCACTATTTATTTCAGCTTTATCCAGTGCACAGGAGAGATGAAAGCTACTTAATAAAATAGTACTTGATACTTGTTTTATGTTTAGTAATTTATTTCATGACCCCTTGGGAATTTATTGCATACTGCCATGAAGAGAAAATTAGTATGGTCAGGAGCTTTTCATCACTGAATCTAAATGTTTCACAGAAACTAAAGAGTGATTTTTAATTATGCAAACATTTAATAGCTGATAACATCATGGCCATTTTCTGTCTTTCATGTGTTTTGCTTTCTAATCCCTTTTTAAAATAAGTAGTGCATGTGCTTCAGAATCTAAGAGTTGCATTCATCACACTTTGAAAAATTTCATTAGAGAGGGACTATTCAGCATAAAATAATAAATAGGTGATCAGACAACCTAAAAAATGATGGTAAGCTTTCTACTACATAAATATCAACCAAATAGTGCTAAAAATCAGAATATTTTGAAGCAAAAGCAAACATAAGTGCTAACTGGGCCTAGAATATGCATACATTGTAAAAAGCAGACACCCAGAAGACATTATAAAAAGTTTTGGAATTTTCCTTTTCTCCTTTTTGTCCCCTTTCATGTAGTGTAGAAAATAAACAGGCTTTTAAGCCCAGGCAGGCCAGCCCATAATTCAAAAGCTGATATTGCTGGGCTGAGATTGATTTACATCTCTGTGTGGAGGCACAGTTAGGTACTGTATCTTCAAAGGTGGGTGCTTGCCCTTGGGGAAAGAAGCACAGCAAAATCCAGACACATAAAATGACCTTTCGAATGAAAGTGACTGGAAGCAATGAGCACTCATTAAAAGACTTTATTTTATTTTTTTTTAACGTTGGGTGTTTTTACCCCCCAGACCCATAAATGGCTGGAAAAGAGTGGTTGTTTATATTTCCATAAGGAAAAAATATAACTCATATAAGACACAAGATACATATAAGAATATAAGATACAATAAGTATACATTCAGGTAAGAGAAAATTAGGAATGGAAGGAACTTTCCTTCTTCCTTTAGGCTTAAATTCCAAATTTAGTCAAGAAAAGGGAGAGAGTGATTGTATGAAATAATTGTACAACAGTCTGGAATACTCAAGGTAGAATCAAGCCTGCTCCTCACTGGGGCTTTAATCAGCCTTTAAGAAACCCAGGTTCCTCTTTTGACCATGATCCAAACTGTTCTCAGTTTTTTGCCATGTTCTGATAAAAGATGGGCAAACTGTGCCTATAGACACCCAAGCTGTAGTATTATCACTTACACCTCAGTGTCTTATATTCAGATATGAGAAATCTGCCACTGTCTTGATTCCTTATTTCAGCTATGCTGAAGTTCAGCATTACTCTGTCCAGTCATCAGTCTGTGTCTTCCAATTCCCCTTTGGGGTTCATCTTAATATTAAAAAAAAAGAAAAAAGAAGCCATGTTACAATGAATTATTTTCTTATTACAACCCTGTATATGTGTACATTTATTTACTTTATTTACTTATCTACTTTACTTTTATTTAGCATAAAAACGAGTTTACCGACAACATCTTCTCTGAATGATAGAAGTCAAAAAGACAACTCTATGCATAATTAGTCCACATTTTGTGGATGTTTTGCATTTATCTTAACATGGATTCTTTTGTTAATGTTTTCTATTAAACTATGTTAAATCATTCTGAGATTCTTCATTATCTGTTAGATTTGCCTAGTTTGACTCAGCTAGCCTCAATAATTTTGCTTTCTCTTTATCTCTCCCACTTCTTTATTCACTGGCTCTTCCAGGTCAGCAGTAAACATTCACCCTCATTATTCCTCCAAGGCTTACAGGGTATGTGCATTTTAACCCACTTCTCTTGCTTTCTCCTGAGCTACCGTTGATCTTTTTGTGTCTCCTGGCATCCTCAGCAGCTCTCCTGCCCCCTCCCGAGCAGCAGGTTCATTAAGCATTGGAGGCTCCTGACATGCAATGTGCTCTGCAGTGTATAACCCCAGAGACCATGGCATCCAGATGTGGGAGCAGTAGAGCTCCAAGGCCCATGTTTGCTGTGATTAGGGGAGGATAAAGAGATGGCAAGAACACTGCAAGAAGGAGTTACAAAAACAAATAAACACACACCAAACACCACACCGGTTCCTGAGTCACATGTGTTGCTCCTTGAGTTCAGCAGCTTCCAAGACTGCCAGGAGCTCATTAAAGTCAGGAAACTGTGACAGCAAGAAGTGATAGAGGTGAGCACAGCAAGGGGTAACCTGGAGAAGTGAGCTCAGAGGTGGCTGAAGGAGGGACTATTAATAGCCCTCTGAGACAGTGAGATGTCGCCTTTCAAATAAACTCTTCTAGCAAAAAAAGGAGAAGCAAGGTTGGTATAAACACATGTACAACATTTGACTTGAAAGAATGTACTGTAAGCACTGTGTTTGAATCTCTGTCTTGGATATTTAGTGTTTCTTTGGGATTTTTTTGTCACTAGATGATTTGTTTTAAAACTCTGATTTTTCTTACAAAATTTTGCTCTTTCAATTAAGGAGGCTGTTTAAATGCTGACAATTAGCTTAATTGAAGTGAAAACTGAGAAGATTCTGTGAGAAAAGAATTTCCCTGGTGAGTCCTGTGAAAAACAGGTTTAAAAGACAGGATTAGAAGTAAGCATTCAAAACATCCAGGAAATGTGGCCTAGCAGGACAAAGTATTGCACATATTGCAGCTCTCGTTTTAAAGTGCTGCAAAACTTTAAAACCTGCTCAGATTAGGTTTATCAAAACTACGGGAGAAGTCTTTGTTTGAAGGAAATTGTGAGTCTGCCCTGGGATGGCTGAAAGACTTGTACCTGTGATGGGAAGAATGATGCTCAAAAATTCCAGATCTCTTAATTTTGCAGACCCAAATATGATGGTTATTTTTATTTTTGCATTCAAATTTTACCCTAAAGAGAGGTAGCATTACGAAAAGCAGACTAAATGGCTGAATGGGCAAAGAAATTTTCAAAAGTATTCCAGCTTAGATGATCAACAAAGAAATGAAACCAGCAAATATTTGAAGTGAAAAGAAGTCAAAATGGACTCAGGAGGCACATAAAAGTGTTTGTCACATATGCATTTATTGAACTGCAAAAGCTGTGGTGCTCCCCATAGCTGATGAACAACCAGCCTTTGCAGAGTGGTTAAAAATCCCAGAAAACTGAGTGTCAAGGAGCAGTCTGTAAGCAGAAGCTGCATCTTGGGCTCTGCATAGAAGCAATGCCCTTGTGTTGCTGATGTGATGACAATTGTACTGGGATGATAAAATAAACTGAAATAAAAAATCTACCCACAAATATAGGCAGTAGAAACTGACAGGCCATGAGGAGGCAGCTAATTATTTTCTTTTTCTCAATATATTCATTATTTTCTCCATTATTTGGGATATACAAGAAGACAGTTGCTGAATTGAAATTCAGCTTTTCAATAGTTCTGTTTTAGGGATTTTAATTTAAGTGAGTAGACCATGCATTTTTTCATTGTGTTTTCCCAGGTTGTTTCAGTCTTAGACTGACAGGAGAAGTACTCTTTCTTGCTCCAGCATTAAAACAATTGTGAATTGTTGGCTTGATTTTTCCTCTAAAAGCAGTTGAGAATGCAGTTCAAGACAAGCTCATGAAGAACTTGGATAGCAAGATGTAAGTAGTTATTCTCCAGCTAACCTTTGGCAGAAAATGAGACTACTCTTGAGGGCCAACACTTAAAAGGTGAACTGGGTTATCACTTAAGAATGCAGCAATTTCTCCTCACCTTCATCAGTTCATCTATCAAGAGGTAAAACTTTACTGAACTCAGGCTGATGTGGTGTAGCAGATGGATTTGGCACATACTACTACTGTAGTTTTAAAGTTCAGAAAAAAATCTCTTTAGAGAAGGAGGTCTAGAAATAAAAGAGAGCCATTTCAGGCAGGGGAGAAAATGCAAGTTAATGTATGAAAAGCTGAGGCAAAGTAAAATAAATGCATTACTTCCATCAGAGCTGGAAGTATGATGGCTGTACACACTCCCTGTATGTCCTGATTGTGAGATATGAAGTCTTTTTGGTTTGGAACTGAATTTACCCAATATTGTCAAGCAGATGTTTAACAAGGAAGTGGTATCTGGCAGAGGATGAGAACGGCAAGGAACATGACTTTTCCTGCTTACAGTGGATGTTAAGTACCTTGCTGTTGGAGTAATTATGGAACAGTGTTACACAACTGGATTAGATTTGTTGGGTTTGATGAAGTTTCTCTTTCTGCTCACATGGTGCAGTTTATGTCTGAGCAGAGTATGAAATGCAGGGCACCAGACTGGCTATGATACAGAATAAGGCCAATGTTTCACATAGTTGCTAATTTATGTCCTGGCTTTGAGCACACTTAAGAACATGCTCACTGGAAGTAGATTTGTCAGATTTTGGTATTATCCCCAAAGCTGACAAAATAATCTGTGTTTAAAATAAGGGAGGGCACCTCTCCAGAACAGAAAAGGAATGAAAAAATCTGACCCATGGTCGTCTCCTACTCCCAAATATGATGCCATTAAAGCAGATAATTACAATAGTTCACAGCAGAGATAGCAGATTAATAGTAATTAATATTATTAATAGCAGATTAATACTGTAGTTCACAGCACAAATTCAGGCAAACTGCCTTGTTTTGTTGTTGGTTGTGCTAATTTCTTTTTCTTATTTTAACTTAATTCCAAGGCTACTAGACAGCTGGTCAAATGACAGCACTAACAAGCCATTGCTTGGTTTGTCCATGCAAATAATGACTATGCTGCTTGATTTGTCTGGTACAAGTATCATGTACCTGCATGAATTATTATATTTTTGAGAGATCTTCTCTAAATGCATAACAACAGGTGACCTTTTAATAAAGTCTTTGTTTTCTACAGAGATATTGTACAGAAAAAGCACTGAGAATGGCCCCTAGAAAAATTGCTGTTACACAAAGACACTTGTTTTGATCTCTGCATGAGACTATATAAATAGTTCAAACTTTTCTAAAGACTTTTGTGTCTTACTATTTTGTCATCTTTTGTCCTCTACTGCCAACTCTGCATCACCTCTATTTCTCTTGCTCTGTCTTATGGGCTCTGAAGACACGATAGTTTTCAGGAGAGGAGCATTACTAATGGAAGGCAATTTGGGGGACTTTAATCTCCATCTGTGTCTATTGCAGTAACCTTCATGTGTGCCACAGCATGCCCTAAAATTAATGTCACCTGCAATATAGTTCTAAATGTTAGACTTGGAGAATTTTTGTGTTTAGGGCACAGTGTGATCAATCTGGAACACATGCAAAAGAACTGGAATATCTTGGTGTGAGGAATTCTATATTTCTGAGACAAGAGGGATTAGCTAAACCTGCACAGGTTTGGTTTCTTCCACGAAAAATGTGAGAGGACAGTAGGTAGCAGCTGTGCTATATTTCCTGACATTGTTTTGTGTACCAACTTCTGCTTAAGCAATATTTTGTAAATGGTTTATTTTTCAGCTCAACTGTAGGCATGACAAGGTATCAGCAAACCAATGAAAAATATTAAATTACAAAAAAAAAAATCAATGTATATGAAATATTACTTCAATTCAGCAATTGCCAACTCTTGTCAATATCAGAAGAATAAAACAAAATATCATGAAGGCCTCTTCAGATCTCAGCAAACTAGGTTTTATACCTCACAGTATCTTAACATGTCATTGAGGTTTAAAGACACTGAAGTAAGTAGGAAAGAATTTTTTTTTTGTTAATTTGGTCCTTTTATTTTTTTTCTTTACTTTATTTAGTTTTGTGTTGTTTTTTTTTTCTTCAAGATCTGAGGAGAAAAATACATCAAAGAGAATGAAGTGATTCTTTTGGCCACCTAAATTTTTAAAGAATTCTACTTATTCAAGGTTATACCAACATCTTGAAGTATCACTGACTGATATGTAACTGCAAGATGCTTCAAAAACTGGAACTGGAAATAAGTTCACCCACAGTTCCACTCCAATATTTTATTTGTAGTATTTCACACCTCACACTGTGGCTGTAACATATATGCTGAGCATACCATGATGGAGTTGATATTATTTAATGTATAAAAGTGCTGCACCAAAGAATAATATGTCACTTACCTGCCTACATGCCAAATTATTTTATTTATTAATTCAGTTCACAGCACAGTGTGGAAGTATTATGTAGGTTTTATGGTCATCCTTTCCCCACTGAGCATCTGATGACTGTGCATACTCACATAATGTTAGACACTCAGTGGCAGTGTGCAGATTACATAGAGTAACAGAAAACATTCAGGTGACACTTTCCCATTGTTTTTATATAGGTTTATGTGATTGAGTTAACTGCTGTTACAATAAAAAAAAAAGTAATGGTCAATTCCCACTGAAAAAAACCTTGATTGAGATATTTTACAGACACGGGGTTCAAAAGCTTGGCATTTTGGTAGAAGAGAATGGATTTGACAACAATGGACCAGGGCAAAGTTTTGTTCCAGGGAGGCTGCAGGGGAGGCCTGAAGCTGCCTCCTTCATGTCTCAGTTTCAGCTGGTTCCAAGACAAAGCCTCCACTGGCAAAGGCTGAGCCTGTCAGTGATCATGGTAGTGCCTGTGATAATGTATTTAATAAAGGATAAAAAAGGCTATTCAACAGCTGCTGGGAGAGAAGAGTGAGAATGTGTGAGAGGAACAGCCCTGCAGCACCAAGGTCAGCGAAGGAAGGTGGGGAGGCAGGAGGTGCTGCAGGCCCCAGAGCTGGGATTCCCCTGCAGGCCCTGGTGCAGGCCGTGGGGAGGCAGCTGTGCCCCTGCAGCCCAGGGAGGAGCAGGGGGAGCAGAGATCCACCTGCAGCCCTGGAGGAGCCCACACCAGAGCAGGGCAGTGAACCCTGAAGGAAGCTGCAGGGTTCTGCCAGGACCTGTGTCCCCATAGAGAGGAGCCCAGGTTTGCTGGCAGGACCTGTCTCTTTGTGGGTGGCACACTGGAGCTGGGTGGGAGAGAATGAATCCTGTGGGAGGGACCCCACACTGGAACAGGGGAAGAGCATGAGGAGGAATGTGCTCCAGAAACAAAGTGTTCTGAACTAACCACAACCTCCTTTCCTGCTCAGGAAATGAAGGAGGTCGAAGAGTTGGGAGTGAAGGTGTTTTTAGATTTGTTCTTATTTTTCATTGCCTTACTCTTATTTAGTGGCAATAAATTAAATTAATTTCCCTAAGTCAAGTCTGCTTTGCCCATGATAGCAATTGCTGAGCAATCTCTCCCTGTCCTTACCTCGACCCATGTATGTTATATTTTCCTCCCTTTGTCCTGTTGAAAAAGGGAAGTGATAGAGTGGCTTGTTGGCCAGCTGGGACCAGCCAAAGTCATCCCACTGCAGTAGTTAGATGGTTTATAATGCAGCACAATGTCTTCAGTGTACTTAATGGTGGGTGTAGCTCTGTCCTCTGCAAAACTGGGCACCATAGCACCTAGAAATGTCTTGTTTGGTACAGAGTGTACTGCACTGTCTCATTCTCTGACAAAGAGTTTGCTGGGCATATTTTTTCTGTTGTAAAATAAGTGGAATTTATAACATACTACCAGTTACACTTTAGTGAAACTGTCTGCTTCATTGCCTCCTGGATGACTGTATTTTCCCTGTGGCAGCAGACATTTCCAGAGACCTGATTCTGACTAAGAGACTTTTGCATTACACTGTGTTATGTAGGGTGACATTTCCTGCTGAGAGGAGGTGACATTTAAAGATCCCAGTCCTGCACAAATTTACAATTGTGCTTGTTTTTTAGACCACTTAAGTGAGACTAACTTTGAAAAGTTAAAAAGGTGGAGAAGGCCCTAAGGAACAGAGTCTACTTCAGTAATTATTGAATACAAGTTCAAAACTTGCAATAGGCAGTAACCTAGAGCAACAGGTTGCTGCTGGTGGTAAAATAATTGTGCTGTGCCTGACTAATCTCAAAGTTTTAGAAACCTGTGGAGCTGCTACAATTGAGAGAGGGCTCGAGTTGTGGGGTGGTAAGCAGTGTTCTAATGTTCTGTATCAGGGCACTACTTGAGACTCACTGTAAGAAATTCTCATGCTGCAAAAGTCCAAAATTATCAAAATTGTCTAATATTTCTGAGACCTTGGGAATGATACGGGTTTGCATGCGAAGATGCCACCAAGACCTTTTCCACTCTGTTACTTTTCATAATCATTTTATATGACTTTACATCTTTTCCATAATTAGCTGCCACAGAAAACTTTAAAAAGATTTTTCTAAATGCTTGATTGTGCCTTTTATCCAGCACTTCTGTCAGTCTCCCTTAAAATTTTAATAAGTCACACAAGACATGAGAATGAGAGAAAAACTTTATCTACTAATATATTTTGACAAACTGAAATATGTCATTTTTCATTCTATATGTAGATGCCAACATCTCATGTCTGTTATCTTAGGATCTATTAAGCTCAGAAAACAGAAATATTTCCAGATTTGCAGGGGTTTGATACATCTGTGATTAGCTCTCATGGTTCATGGGATACCAGATGTGAAGTCTGTCCTCCATCCTAGTCACTGTCTCTGTCCCAATGTCTGCTAGCAATCTGTAATGAAAGGAGCTATTGACAGAATTTGGGCAGCAGTTTCAAAACCAGAGAGTGGCTGGAAAAGTGCCATCAAGTGCTTCTGTACTCTCTGTCCTGGATTAAGAGACTGATGAGTCTTAATTTGTTCCTGAGGTGCCCTCTGAAATGAAAACTGATGTTGCTATCAGCTCAGTATGTTACACTGGGCATGCTCAGGCTAACCTGGTTTCCAGAAACTCTCAGATTAGGGGAAACAAGTGTTTTTGTAGAAAGGATTATTGGAAAGAGAAATCTAAAGTAGTGACAGCCAAGCTTGGTCTCCGTCATGCTTCCTGGGGTTGACTACTGGCTCCTCAGCATCCAGTATTTGTGTTAATTAGTGAGATTTCGGAAAGAAAAAAAAAAAAAAGAATTAGCTGTCTTTTTCATTCTAGGATGTGTATTAGGATGAAAAGTAATTTCATTTATTAGTTCTAACTTCTGCGCATGTTGAAACTCCAAATTCCCTAAAAGTTCTTGTTATAGCAGAAGGTGACCATACAATTGAGAAATTGTATGGTTACATAAAATTTTTACATGTCATTGGCATTTAATGGATCACATGAATCATATCTGGTCGCCTACATGGCATTGAAAATGACTTGGTGGTTTATTTTAGTCACATTTACTCTTTTTTACTGTTAGGTTATATATTGACAGGAAAGACTTCCCTTGTGTAGCAGATAGTACAATTCTAGCTGAAATCATAGATAAAAGCTTATAAAATTTGTGTTGGATTAACTTCTTATCAAGAGCAGTATAAAACAGATTTTCTTAGGTTGGCTAAACATTCCTTTTGACCCAGTGATTATTCACTGTTTATGACTCTTCTCTGAGCAAAGGACTAAAATGAGTTTGAAAAAACATGTTAAGCCTCAAATCAGAGTGGGTCCAAACATCAAAATTCTGAAATATACTAGAGGAGTTACCACTGACACATTTCTAACTAGGATGGCCAAAGATTAATTAGGTATGAATCTGCATGTACTAAGTATTTGAAGTAGTTTTTTTAATTCAGCAAAATTTAAAGACAGATACCTAAAAAGCACTAGTGTAGACACTGCTTCCAGTAAACATCCAGTGAATAAGTAAATATCCAGTGAATGCTTTTGGAGGCATGTAATAAGAGAATGAACTACAGCAGAAGCATGAGTCAGCTGGAGTGATGTATTTGAAGAAAAGTTTTGTTGACAACCAGAACAAATGGCCACATCAGCCTTGACCTTTCATATCAGCTCAACAGCATTAAGTTTCAAAGCCTTACAAATTGGGCAAGGGTAAGTATATTGGTTGTCATGACCACCATTTTGGACAGTGTTGGTTGCTCCCTGACAGATGCTGGTAAAGCAGCAGGGGACCATCTTATTAACATTAATTTTAATAGCTCTGCACAGCTTAGCACACCTTATGCAGTGTTGCAGAGACTGGAGACTGTGTGTTGAACTCAATCCTTCTCTTGTGTAAACCTGTATAAGAAATGGGTACCTTGAATGCAAAATTCTAATATTTTTCTTTTTCCTATTATATTTTGTAGTGACGCTTGTATTTTGTAAATTTTCCTAGGATTTTCCTTCTAATTCCAGTTGCAATGCTTAGGTTTGTTTGATGAATGGTTAATTTTACATTTCTTTCTTCCTGTTAAAGGAAAGGTAATCTTTAAAGTCAGGTGGATGCCTGTGGGCTTATTTTGAAAGAAGTTCCCCTCTTGGGGGTATTATTAAGAACACATAGAAGCTGTGTTTTCTTACTTGAAGAATTCTGCAAGTACAGTAGATTCTATGGCATTATCCCTATACTTAGGTGTTTAACACAGCTCCACCAGTTCTCCAGATGAAATTCCTAATCCCTAATGATCAAAAGTCATTCTTTTCCCTTGCTCTTCTAGCCACAGTGATTTATATTCCTGGCTGACCATAGTCCTGTTTCAACAGAAAATAAGGTCATCTCCTACATGGATTTCAATCCCTCCAGGCAAGGGGCTCACCTTCTCCTGAGGTGAGTGCTCCATCCAGTCATCCCTTATGGCAAAGGTGAGCAGTACCAGTATGACCTACAGGTTTGTCGTGTGAAAATCCAGGTACCAAATCACCAGGTGTCTTGGCATTTTGCCCCACACACACGGTGGGCAGCGGGGGACCTGAGCTCTCAGTGCTGCACCTTCTTAGCCCTGTGCCTGGTGCTGCCTCCTGCTCAGAGGGATCTGATTTTCTGCACTGGCTCAGAGGGAGAAGTGTCATAAATATGGGGGTTTCTGTTTAAACTTGAGATGTCTTTTCTGTCACACGCCCATCAGCCATGCCCTTCTGTTGATGGTGAAGTTTGTATTTCTGCCTTTAGATTCTGTAGTGTTTAAAGTATTAAAAAAGAAGTAATGGGAAAAGGGAGTCTTTACATTTCATTTTAATGAAACCTACTGTTTTTCCCATCTCTTCACACTGCCAATGGCATCCGTGGCCTCTTACAACCTTGTTTACTTCTTATTTTGACAAGTGCTCTCTGCTTTGCCAATCAGCTTCTTTTTAGCTGTCTGCTTTTTCAGTTTAATGGAAAGTCAGCCTGCTATGTGGAGATCATTAAATTTGTTCTTTCTTATGTTTTTTCTTCCCTCAATCTCCCCATTTCTTTGACATGAGAGAACTTTGCAGAAGGCTTTTGCAAAAGCATCAAAACTTCAACCAATTTATTTACTTGTTTATAAAAATTCAAATAAAAAGAATATGTTATATACAGTAGCACAAAATGATCTTAATGATAAAGAAATGTATGCAGACATCTCCCCCTCCCAATGTGCTTTCAAGACTCTGTACTCTCTGAACTTGATGGTTGCCAAGGTGAATGTTTGTCACCTTCTATGTAATTTTTTCCCTCTTTGATTTTATATGTTTTTTTGCAGCTGTTAAATTTCTGCATCTTCTCTGTCACAGACATCTCGGGAATCAAGCTAACCCTTTGATGACTTTCTGCCTGCTCTTTAAAATTCAGAGCTGCGTGACTTTTTTGCATTAATGATAATTTCTTAAGTGACTATGAATATTAAGTCCTGTAACAAGCCACCTTTAGGAATAGCTACATTATTCAAAAACTAATTTTGTTTTACTTTGTTTACTTTTTAAGTTGTATATTTTTTATTCCTTTATTAAAGTAGATATCTAATACTTTGAACTCTATAGTAAAATAACATATACAGGGAAAGGCAAACTTAATTGTCTTGACATAGATTGCTGACGGGGACAGAGGGCTCTGGCAACTCAGCTCATGTTTACTCCAACATAAGTTGGGAGCACAAACTGTCATTTAAGATGTCCAACATCCCAGGCAGCTTAATAGCTCTACTGAGTGTTCATGTTATTTGAGACACGTTTAAAACCTGATCTTACATGCACCAGGGAGTCAACAGGAAACTTTAATGAAACTTGAGTGCCCAGAAATGTAGAAGTAAACCTATATAGAAGGATATGCAGGATTAGAGTGTTGCAAGTGCACAAGGCAGATTTTGAGTATCTATTAAATTCTATTTGGTTTGCTATTCTTGTTGGCTCTTTTCCCATGATTTACTGAAAACATTACTATACCATATACAGGTGCAAGCTGAGAGTTCTCTAAGAGAGTAAAGTTCAACTGAAATTTGAATTCTCTAATTTGAAAATATTTAATTTTATTATTTTTACATATGCCTTTTTATATAATGAGAAACATAATCAGCAGGCAGGGTTGGTTGAAATGTGATTGTTTGTCATATTAAACCTAAATGATTCATTTTGAGACAGGTGTCTGCCTCATGAATTTTTGATCTGTTTTTTGAAATATATTTTCCTGATTGATTTCATTGAGACCCAGATTTGAAATTCACTTTTTCTCATCTAAGTAAAGTATTCCTATCTCTGCACCACTTGTCTGCTCCAGGACAAGGCAAGGATTCTGCCTTTCCTTTCTCCACTTTTATTTTCGTTTCTTACCATGTTGAAGACAGAACGGGTTGAATTTAGGTTTGCATGAAATCTCATTTTCCATTGGTAATTTGCCAAGCAACACATGATCTGCATTTCTCCCTTACCTGAACTCCTCATGCAATACACTGGTGGCATTGGCAACTACACAAGGAATGCAACACAAAGTGGACTTAAGCCTTAGATTATTTTTCTTCCAGAGAACATTAACATTTAGGTTTAGCCTGACTATGCTGGCTTTTGCTCTTGAGTTATCAACACATTTAAAAATCTTCAAGCCTTCCCACTGAAATTTTTGTAGGCTCAGGCAATATTTGTTTATCACAAATCTTTATAATATGAACACAAATGGAGGTAGTATTTTAGTGCTGCCTTTTTATTTTTTTAAACAAATCTATACAGTGAAGAGGGAATTCATTAACAGCTTTAGGGGAGTTTTTGTTTGTTTGATTAGGAGTTTGTCCCATGCTTTGCTCTTCCGACTGTAAGAAGCAGTTGGGTACAGGGACAGTGCAGGTCAAGCTTCTCAAGACAGAAGAAGCATAAACAGAAATGAAGCTTAAACTTGGTTTTATTCTTCTCACACTTGTACCTCTCCAGCGTGCCGGCAGTGTTCCTGTGGCACTTCAAAGCCAGCTTGTACTTGTGCCCCTTTTTACCTGTAGCACATAGCAGGGATTTGAGATGGTCTTACAATATTTTAGACCCCACATTTCTTACCTCAAAGTTTCAAGGGAAAGAGAGGATTCAGTGGAGACTAGAAGAATTTTTACATGCTGCAAATCACTTCTTGGTGTCTGGTTACCTGGTTACCTGGATCTTTTTCTTCTGCTATCTTTTAGACTACAGAAGGCTAAAAAGCAAAGAGTTGTTTCTCTTTTCATCACCTAAAGGCCTGTCACACCTCCTTTCTCACTGCTTTCTGAAGCAGAAGGGAAAATAAGGTTTTTGGGTTTTTTCCTTTTTTTTTTTAGCTCTCTTGAAATATTTTTCCTGTTCTTCCAAATTTTGATTTCTGGGGATAAATGATAAATGAAGAAATCACTGCTAAGTTCTTCAGAAATTGATTAAGATGCATGTAAAGAACTTTCAAGCATCAGATTCTTCTCTCTGTATAAACAGTGCTACATCTCCTAAAAGCCTGTCTCTTCAAGTTAGAGAAGGCTGAACACAGATGTTTAGGAGCTATGGTAAAATGTGAAGGTACAGTTTATTCTGGGGAAAGTGACAGTGCTGATCTGGGATAAAGAGCAGTCCAGGTGGCTGACCAGGTGAGTGGCTTAGTGTCAGGATAGGTGGTGTTGAATTCTTCTTGTCTGACATTAAACTAGCAGGAAGTTATTTCAAACTGTGCAAGGAGAGAGCACAGGGAGAAGCTGGAATGGAAACTTCACAGAACTGATTTACTACAGCCAATCTTTTGCTGTCATCCCTTTACAAAGAATGTGTACTTATCAATTCAGGATCCATGACCCCCATGGTGGGAGGCTGGAACAATTCAGTGCCAACCATTCCCACTCCTGAACAAAAATCTCAAAACAACTCTGTGGTTACCAGACATGGCTTGAGAAACAGCAGAAGATAAACAGGCAAGTCTGTGTATGTTGCCATCAGTGCTTCCAGGCATAAATTAAAATTTCAGTGTGAGTTACCAATAGGCTTTTTTTTTTTCCATTTTTAATTGGGAATGTGTTTGGCATTTCTCCAAGTCTGCAGATGATAAGATTTGTCCTCCTCCCTTTCATTATTTAATTAGTAACATGCTCATGCCAGTCTGTTTCTCAGACTCCTACATAGTACTGAAGTATTTGATGTACAGCTCTGGAAGGAAATTTTGTGCATGTTTTCTAAATGTTCCTTTGCAAGTAAAAGCTTTAGTCCAATGGGATTCTAACTTTCCAGTGTAAAGGATGAATTCATTAAGCTTAATTGGGGGTGACAGTAGTGTAATCCTCTGCAAATCCTTATGATTTCAATGCCCAAGAGAGGCCAAAAAAAGAAGAAAGGATATTCCTATAAGTGTCATTTGTACTTCCATTGTTAGCCAGGCCTCCAGTTTCCTTCCTGAGCTGCATTTTTAGTGTAACCCATTAGAGCTACTCTAGCCATTGTCTGCTATGAAACTGTCATGGTGGAACAGTTCTTTCCCAAACAAAAGTCAACTGCTAGGAGCAGGAATGAACTGAACAGGGAGGGAGAGGGTCTGGGAGAGCTCAGTCTTCTTCCCCATTGGCACAGCCTGATGTGGAGCATGTTTTGTCTCATGAAAAGAGGGAAGAGAAGCTGCATCAGCTTAGAGTGGCTGATGTTCTCTTCTTCCCTAGCAGCATCATTATTGCATCCTGCTCTTGGAGGAGGAGAGATACTGACACCTCCTGATATCCTGATTACCCTGACACTCCTCTAGCCAAATCAGTGAGAATAATGGATAATTCCACACAAAACACAAGCTTTCAGGACATATGCACTCCAACACAGAGGCTGTTTCAGGTTCTGATCACAGGCTTCAGGAATGTACCACACCTTGCATCCTGGCTTAGTCTGAGCAGCTCTGTGGTTTGAAGAGAATAGCCTAAAATGTTTGTACTTCATACATACAGTTATTCCCTACAGCAATTCCAAAGGTGATAATAAGGTAGACAATTCAGGAGCATTTAAAATCCTAAAGCACGCCCTAAGAAATAATCCAATTAGGTTTTAATAATAATGTAGGGTCAGGTACTTTTTAATATTTTATGGTTTTGAGACTTCAAAATTAATTCTTGTAATACATTTCAGCTTTTACCCTTGAGACTGTATATTAAAAATTCCTCTTTATTTTTAATTGAGCATACGATTTCAGTTAATAGCCCACCTCTTGAAGTAATGCAAGAAGCATTTTCAAATGTCATATGACTTAAAATTAACATGATGATTGGGAAAAAAATCAAGACAAACTACTTGAAGCGAAGTCTAGTCAGCTGCTGGAATTCTAGCTCTATGCTTCAGTGAGAATTATGTGAAAGGAAGAGCACCCTAATTACTTTAAAAATGGAATTTGGTTAATTTATGAAAATGGTCTGGTTGTATAAAGTGTCAGTTTGGTTATTTATTGTTCCAGGTATTACTGGATTTACATGGAATAGTACATGATCATTGTTTATTTTCTGCAGAAAATTTGAAAAAGAATTACAACCCAGCTTTAAAATATCCACATATTTTGAAATTAATAAATGCTGCTAAGTTCCTGCCCTGGTGTTCTGATGTATCTGCTCATGGGAGTAGGCAGCTAGGAAGGAAGGATTCTCTGTCTTGGAGCAGGGGAAGATATTTTTGTCTTTGAGAAGAGTTTGAGGACCTGCAAGTTTTTATGATTTACACATCACTGATAACTGGCACGTATGAAAATGTGCTTTAAATACTTGAATCCTCAGCTGAACGGTCTGGAAGGCTAGAAAGTAATTGACCTACTCATATGAATAAGTGCTTCTTGGAGAGATAGTTGTTGAATTGAGCCCCTAGGGAGGCAGAAGTCACAGACTGAAAGCTAATGATGCTCTGAACATTATTTGTTTTCTTAAGGTTGCAAGATAAATACTCCATATGTTTCCCAGGAAACCTGCTACCAGCAGTGACTGATTCCTGCCTTCAGATGCCCCAGCTGCCTAGTCACTGTCACCATGCTGAAATGCAAACATACTGAGCACAAAAAGCTCCCAACATGTGGAAAGCACTGTAATTCCACAGAGAAAGATTGGGCATGTAGGTTCTGTATTTAGTTACCTAACTAAAAAATAATAAACCCAACAAATAAGTCTACACCAAAAGCCTACTGTATGTACTTTCCTGTGTATGTGGCTCAAATCAGAAATGAAACTGCAGTGTGAGGACAACAAATCTACCTCTCAAGCTACTGAGGCTTGATAGTTAGAAGTTGTCTCTGATGTTTAAGTGTCTTCAGTATCTACATGCCTAAACGTAATTATGCAGCATGCAAAACTCCTGTTCTGGAAACAGAAAGACCCAAGTCACCTTATATCAGCTGTAGGCTCCAATCTGACATTAAAAGCAGCCCTTAGATTTATTTAGCATGTGATCTGGGTCAGTCAGCACTGGCCAGCTCAAGTTCCCAATGAATCCAGGAACCAGAATGGTTGTTTCTAGCAGGGATATTGAAGATTAACTATCAGGGTATGGTATTCACAATCTCTGAACAAAGAGAGATATAATTCTTTCTCCCAGGATTTTTCCTGGGGAAAGCAGTGAGAAAGCTCAGAGAGAGAGAAGAGAAAACAATTCTTATTTCTACTTGCTGCTCCTGCTGTTTGGCACAACATGTAGAATGTGTTATGGAGATTGTTTACTGAAAGAGATTTGTCAGTGTTAATTGCTGATGGTTGTTTGGACTGATTGGCCAATTGGATCAAAACTGTGTTGTAACTGTGACTGTCTAAAAGGGTCATGGGTTTTTTTTTATTACAGTATATTTTAGTGTTAGTATAGTATAAGTATGGTATGTAGTGTAATATAATATAGCTTAATAAAGCATTTGTTCAGCCTTCTGAATCATGGAGTCAGAGCACATTATTCCCTGGCTGGGGGTGCCCTGCATCAACAATCAGGGTGCTTAAAACTTTGGCTTAAAGTTAAGGTGTGAACTGAAGTCTTGTTTGTCCACCCCCATATTCGTGTTGAAGGAAGACAGCCCTGATGCTGTGCAAGCACTGGAGTGTTACTGAGACTTTTACTGCTAACAATAGAAAGCACAGCATTATTAGGGCTGCTGTGGGGAAAATTAGCTCTACCTCAGCCAGACCCAATACAATGTGATTATATTCCAGCAATATCTGTGACTGTGTTCTCATTTTCTTTCTTATGCATCACTGAATATTATACTGACATTTAGTAACAAAGGAAGAAAAAGTTCAGCAGCATAAGAACTATTAGCTAATCTATTCCACATATGCATCTCACATGTAGCACATACTCAAAATATTTTCACCAAAGCAAAAAGCCCCTGAGTTTCTCAATATTAAAGAAAAGCACCAGTTCTATTTTTTTTTTTTTTTCAATTTTTAACTGATCTAGAATAAATCAGTGGAAGCTGAATGAAATTCTCTCTGGATATCCATTTCTGGCAACAGCGATATTGTAGTTTTATGACAGTGGTTAAAGGAATTATATGAATCACTACCCATAAAAATGTTTATGTTCACACTCTGTCATTGCAAAACTCGAGTTTTCATAATAGAAAAAATGTCAAGAATTTCTTTTGAATTTCAAAATTTAAAGTAACCTCCCATTCAGAATAAATTATGCTTTCATTTTTTAAAATACCTAAGTATTTCTATCATGCAAGGAGGGAACTTAAGACTGGACAACTCTTTTGGAATGTATGTTTCCATTCAGAAAACATTTTCTCTTGCCTTTAAATATTTATTGAAATGTTGAACCTATGAGTTGCTCAGTCTTCACTGAAAATATTTTATGGCTATCTAATATTATATTAGACAATACTTATTTTATTACTGCGTAATCTTGCATTGGTCATGTGAAGGATTAATTATGAAGGTTCTGTTCATGTTTTTAAAAGTGCATAGATTCTGAGATTAAAGACCATACATTAATATATTTAATTATTTTTAGGAGCTCCTTTACTCCCTTGGGAGTGGAGATGAATTACAGTTTAATAAAATATATTCGATTTTAAAGAGAGTGTATCCATGCATTTAATTTTCACCTGTTCATTTCTATATACAGAAAACAGTAATTAGACATAGAACCCTAATAGCCACTGTTGCTAACTGATTTCTTTTCTCTTGTCATTTAATTTTTCACACATATATGTCTAGTGTCATTGTAAATATGTTAATTGCAGGACTCCATATAGATTATAAAGGATTTTTTGAGCCTAGGTGTACATTTGAACAAGGGGCAGCTTTTCCAGGTTCAATTGCATGGACATGACCTTGCAGTGCTTTTATAGATGGAATCAAGGTTGATGTCTGTCTAATTTTGGAAATGTACCAAGGAAGGGGCTTTTGCTACACTGCTGGCATAGATTTATATAGGTTGATGCAGTAAAAAAATGGATAGAACTTCCAATGGGACCTTACTTGTTCTTTAATTACTGTGTCTGTTGCTCCTTAAAAAATTATTTAGAGTAGGCTTGGGACTGTAAACTGGAAAAATGCATTACCTCTATTTGGTACATTCATTAAAGTTTTGCAAATGAGCATCAGGTTCACTATTGAACAGGAATTGCAGTTGTCAGAGCAATGCACTTGGGAATTGGTTGTGGAAAGTAAGACAATTTTATCTTTAATGAATATTATGCGATCATTGGCTTTGTGGTTCACACGGGACAGAGAAATCACCTTTAGTAGATTACACAGCTAAACCAATTTACATAATCACATCATATGCATTAAAAATACATTGCCCTTGTGGAGGCAGGGTTCAACTGTTGGAGAGATAAAAATAACTACTACAAACTGGCATTTCCCAGCTACACAGATCAATAGGGATCACAGAATTCTCTTGGACACCAGCTTTAGTAGATTTCAGCACTAAGCCAATTTCCTGAAGCACATTATGCACTTTGGAAGAGTTTGGGTTTTGAATCATACATGGCCCTCTCAGGATGTGAGTTAAAATACATTTAATTCTATGAAAACTTTTGCTGCTAGCTCAGATCACAAGGGGTCATGTAATCATATGAAAATGGTCATCATGGAGGAAACTTGGTTAGTAAACCAATATTCCTCAATATGTCGGTACACTTGGGCCACACATATTCATCACATTAATATTCCTTTTCAATAGTCAGTTATGAGTTGTTTTGAGTGTTTAAGTAAGTTATCAGAAAGTAAACTACCACAACCTTTTATTAAACAATTTAAAGATGTGTTTTGGTTGATGACCATCCTTTTTAAAAAGGATGATCATTTGTGGACCATTGATAGGTCTATGCCAAGAGAAATGAGTCCTGGAGTTGATCAAGGACTGGATTAGTGAAATTATTTGGAATTCTTTATGTTTTTCTTGACAACATTTAGGATTTATATGATTTAGTTCCTCCAAGAACCCTCAAGAACAGAATTAGAAGTGATCTACCCAGTTACCAGCAGAGGGGATAGGGAAGCAATGACAAGTGTTTTTTAAGCCAACTGCTGACACTGAAGAAAGGATTGTGAAAATATTCTGTTTTACTCCTCTTTCTTCTGAACAAAGACTTAAGAGGGCTTTACCCATAAGCATCTCTCCCCTCACTGACCCTCATCTCATGAGTAGTCTTCAATAGCTCATGGCAAAACATACACAGCTCCTTATAATAAAAAATTGTTGAGTTAGGCTAAAATAAGAAATAGAGTCTGCAGGACTGGGGTTCTGTTACATATCCCCCCAAAAAGTTGAGCACAAAGGAATTTAGAGAATTTAAGAAGAATTACTGACAGATGTAGGCTAACAAGGGAGCTGCTTGGGGTGTATTTTATCCATATGCTGTTACTGACAGTACTGAGATTGTTGCTTGTTGAAGTCAGGCTGAGAATAAAGCCACCGTAGTCCAGGCTTTTTCAGAGACTGCAAGAGACCGTCATGCCCAGGGGAGAAAAGAAAAATGTTCCATAATTTCCAGGCTCTCCTGAAATAAATCCAACAATAGATTTCAGTTTGTTTCTTCCTAGAAAGGCACCCCTTGGTGTTCCTTTGCCAGTCCTGGATGCTTGGGGCACTATATTATCACAGATCTGACATGTTTTGACCAAGCCATACTCAGTGTTACAATTTTCTCTGTTACAAAGTTCCCTCTGTGGGGTTCCCATAACTTCAGTATTTTTTTACATATTTATCTTAAACTAGTACAGCAGGCTATGAATGTGAGTAACTGAGGCAGATATAGACATTCCACCCTGCCTAAGGAATGGTGACCACAGCTACAGGGATGCTGTAGAGCTGGGTGGCCAAACTGCCCATTCAGAGCAACATTAATCAGAAATAAATTGTATAAAAGGCACAGTAATGTTATGGGCACTGGCAGCAAGCTCCCTTGGACCTTGCTAGGGTGCAAAGGAAAATAACATTCTTTAATGTCACTTAGTATATCAAGACAACATTGCTTATTAATGAAGTTCAGGTCAATTTACCAACCTCTTTAACGTGGATCAATGACAGAAAATAATACCTAAGAATAACTGTAGCTATATGTATTAAAAAGTGGAAAAAAAACCACCCTGCAATGAATTGTTTCAAACGTGTTTTTAATTTAAAAGATTGTTTAGTAAAAATTAAAACTGTTCAAAGAGGTGGACAGGTTTACAAGATGAGGAGCCTTTATGCAGTTTTTTAAAAAGCATGCCATGTACAAAGCCCTTGTGACTGCTCCCTGTTCATTTGTTTAAAAATTCATAAACTCGAATTTCTTTCTCTTTGCTTATCAGCAATCACACTCCATACCTAGAATATTTTATACGTTGCAGCAGAAATGGAAAATAACACATGAAAACTTGTATTTGTAATTAAAAAAACCACACCAAAATGCAGAGTGGAAAGGGAATTGGCTAATTTAATTGCATATAAAGATCAGAAGTAATTTTTTGAGAATGATCTCACCCAATTATATGACATTATGAATGTGGGTACATTTGTGTCAGTATTTGCATTTAGTTATCTTTTTTTGTCAAATAGTGCCAGAAGTGCAAACTTCTTTATGAGTGAAATCTAGGGGAAATATTACTTCAAGTTTTTTACAGAGTATTTGTTTGTCTGTTTGTTGATGTGGGTTTGGGGATTTGTCTTCAGCAGTTTTGTTGTTTTTTTTACCATGATGATTGAACAACCTAGTCAGCTGTATTCCTACACTATCAGTACAAGTGTAATCAAACCTATAATGCTTTTAGCACTTTTGTACAAGAAAAGGAAAAATTTTGAATTAAATTATCAGTCAGTAGTAAATGCATATTATGATTTTCTACTGCTCATGCCCAGTCTATCTTGCAAAATGCTGTTGTGAAAGAAATGTTATCTGAAGTCAAGCAAATGCATGATTTCCTCCAGATTTATCCCAGCTATGAAGTTTGAAACAGTTTGGAGATACTCCTTTGAAATAATATTCTATCAAACTATTTATACATGTCCTAGATTTTCTAGCAGTGTTCATGGTACATAAATAAATGACTGGAGGTTGTATGCTAACAAGCTAGAAACCTAAATGTTCATTAATCAAGGAAATCTGACACAGCTCTTTGTCTTTCAAATCAAAGAAATGAAATGTGAACTCCAGAAGGTAAATTTTAGAAAATGAAAGGCTATACGGAAAGAATAGTGGTGAAAGATTTGCTGTTAGCTTAATGTTGTATTTGAAAGCAGCCTGATCATACAAAGTGTGATGGATTGCTGGACTACTCTCTACTTTATTATCTTCCTGTTTGATACCTGTGATCTGTGACCAGTACTGAGCAATGGAGGAGGTTTTTGATTAGATAAAAGTCTCCCACACTGTCATATATACCTACAATATTATAGTTTGCAGGGAACCATAAAAGGATTTTTTGTCCTCTTCTAAAATTAGACTTCCCCAGAGGTTTTGTTTGGGCTCAGGCTCTGGAAAACTGCACAATCTTCTGTTGCTTCAGTCAGCTGCTGTGTGATTCTTTTCTTGCAACACCAAAACATGTCACAGGTTGTATTAGCTTTCCCATTTTTTAAAATGTCAGTAGACAATATTTGGTTAAATATTTTAAATACATTTAAATAAATAAATACTTCAAGGGTGATTTTTCACAAAGGCAGAGACAGGTATTCTCATTCTAAAAAGCCTGCCCTAGATTTTCTACCTTCTATATTAGTCCAAGATGTGATTTATATTATTTTTCTTGAGCTCCCCTGCTGATGAGAGGTCTGTGCCAGGACCAACTTTTACCTCAAAGCTCTGTTAGAGGATTGAGGAAAATAATTGGCTCAAAGACATGGGCAAGAAGAATTGAGACATCAGCTGGCAAGCCCATTAAAACATCAGGCATTATCTCCCCTGAGTGGCAGGAGAAGACTGAAATGGAACCTTTAATCTGTTAATCATTAATTTCAGAACATGAGTGCGCTGTTCTCCCTCTAGCAGGTCCGTGGAGCAGCACACCCACTTGACTGGGCAAACAGCTTTGGTGGAGCACGTATGACTGCCGTGAGGTGGGTCCTGGGCAGCCCAGCAGTGCCCACAGCACCAGCAGCCCCTTCAGCTTGCAGAGCAAACATCTTGTCCTAGGGTGACATGATGCTTGTGTCCCCATTCATGTGTTCTGTTTATGCTGGA
>JAHXMQ010000028.1:55445688-55463075 GCA_020466415.1 Ammodramus savannarum pratensis
ATCCTTCCTGAGCTGGTTGTGGGGAGGAGCCATGTAGGTTTGCTTTCTGGAGGAGGGGCCCTTCTTTGGAGATTCTGTCCCAAATTTGCCCTAAACCAGGACACATCCCTTCAGTGCTGGCCCCTTGGGTGACCCGGCGCCTCCAGCCCATGCTGCAGCAGCTCCACATGGCTCCATCCCGGCCTGCACCTGGCTGCCATGGAATGAATGGCTTCCAACAGCCATGGTTGTTTCAGCAGCAGGGATGAAAATTAATCATTGCATGTGGCTCGTGAAAGACTAGAAGAGGTATTTGTGGCAGCTGGAAGTTTAGCAGGATGAAGAAAAAGGAGGATGGGAAGGACCAGCACAGGCACAAAGACAGCAATTCTAAACAGGGAAAGAAGAGGAAGATTATAAAGGAGAGAAAGAGAGGAACTTGGGAGTAGAAGAAATCCAGGAGCAGTTCAACTGAAGATTTAAGAAACTACAGAAAGGCATGAAAAATGAATAGGGAAGTACAGCAAAGAAATGTGAAAAGTAAAGTCAGACTTTATTAAGAAAAAAAGAAAAGGAAGAATCAGGAAATGGAAGAATCAAACACAGTGAGCCGGCTCCCAGCTTTTGGCCACCTAAACCCAACACACTAACACCAGCCTTCTTCCTGCTCACTCCAGTACTTCTGTGTTCATTTGCAGTCCTCTTTTCTACCTCTTCTTTCCCTGCTCCAGAGCCTCCCATCTTATTCCCCTTGTTCCCATGCACTTCTCCATACTGTTTGAGCCTGCTCTACTTCATTCTGTATTTTACACTGCATTGTTTCTCTAGCTCCTTGCTGTCAGGAGAAGAAGACAGTGCTGGTAGACACTGTAATGACTCTATTGCATGGCAGAATGGCAGGAGCCATGCCCTTAGAGGGAGATGTTCACCAAAAGGGCTGGGAGAAGTTTTCTGTGGAGCTGGTGAAGTGCCAGTGTAGTGGGCTGATTAGGGAGGGTTGTGCAGGTCAGGGATAGGAGAAACCTACATGAAGAAATGGTTGGATGTGCTCAGTCTTTGTGCCATTGTAGCCAAATGCAGACTCAATAGGTTGTTAATTTTGGGGTGATTTATAAAGGAAGAAAAAGGATGGTTAAGCATTTGCCTCCTATGAAAATCTAGTGCTTTGGATACCTAGTTCCCTTTGTGTACCTGAAAATTTCTTCCTTTATTAGAGAGGGAAATACAGAACAAAACAGCATTTCTTTAGCAGTTTCCTTGGTCTTGTTTTCTGACAATATTTGAAGACTGAATGCCCAAACTTCCCCTATTAGTCAGGTGATAGACTAGCTGTCAATACCAGGCTTGGAGTGAGCAGTGCTGGATCTAATGAGCCAGGCAGTAATTCCTTTGACTTGGGGAATAGGAAGACTTTAAAAGGCTGGAATACTCTATCTGATACAGGAAGATATGACTGTGACCTCTCAGTCACCCAGAGATTTTCCCTGACTAGAACAAGTGTCTAGAATGGCCTCTTGTATTTTCCCAAAACAGACAGTTAAAGCAGCTGTCTGTAACTCTGTAAATACCGCAGCATGAGTTTGTGTTTCAGGCTCAGTCTGTATTTCTAAAATCTGTTGTGTTCTAAATTTGGAATTTGCTTTCAAGCCCAGGAGGTTTACTATATCCTAAAACCTCGTTATCCCCTCCCCAAGCTCACTGCTTGCTTCCCCCTTAACACTTCCAATGCTCCATTGTTTCGGTTTGTACCAGAAAAGGAAACAAATAAAACAAAAAGAGTGTTTGCCACTATCAAGGGACAAGAGCCATTGCCATTAATTAATCTAGGAGAATCTTCCCATCGTGAGCAAATGGGATGAGCTGGGGCAATAAATGGGTGTTGCAGTGCCCTGAGACACAGCATTTCAACACCATTTTCCAGCACAGTGAAGCTTTAATAAACTCCAAACACTGTTAGCAAGCTTGGGAAATTCAGGATCCTGAATGATAAATATGAAGGAGGATAGGAAGGCAACTGATGTTAGTGTGTATAAAAATGTCACATGAAATCTCTAAATTCTTGGCAGCTATGGTATTTATCATTGTGTCGATACTGCAAAAATTATACCCGTTGTGGATGCTTTCTTTCACTGTCACTTAAAAAAGAAAAAAACATTGTTTCAGTGGCAAGATTTTACTCTAAACTCTATTCAAAGGTTGACACAGTTTTCTAAGAAAAATAGACATTATAATTTTTTTCTGGTAACAGCCTATTTTCACAGAAAATATTTGTTATTATATTCTGGAATAGTTCAGCCACATTTTGATTGATATGGGGCAAAAGGTTGACTGATATTGTCTGCTATGATTATAATGATGCTGCTGTGTTGAAAATGCTATTTGGAGCAGGTTTCCAAAGGTGAAATGATAATTCTGTCCACCTTTGTTTATGTTGAAAAAAAAAGAATAATTTATTTTAAAAAAAGCCATAGAACTACACTTTATATAAAAATTCCAGCAAGCAGTGATTTGCAGAAAAGCATTGCTGAAAAAAGATTTGCTATATGCATAAGTGATATTCTTACACTTCTTACACTTCACCTTGTTTCTCAATGAAATGCATGAAATTATTTCCATTCTATGGAACACGATAGCCTATTAATGTAGAAGGTTATAAAAACCACCAGTGTCTTGACCCCCGTCCTGATACAACCAATATTTTAGAAAAGTGAACTTATTTTTTGCAGGTTAAGATTAGCTGGCATTTGGAGCTATTGGTACATTTGCAGTGCTTGTGAGCAGTTGTCACGGACATGTGAGCGAAGTCAGAATAAGAGAGACTAACTCTCCTCAACAATTTTCTATTTGATAATTTAATCTGATGGAATATTTTATTCACTATATTTTCTTCAACTACCTTTCTGATCTTGAGTTTACATAGAAAAGCTCAATGATCTGGAGTTTATGAAAACTCCAAAACACAGAATTAAGCAATTTCTTCCTTCAGCCCAGAATGTAGTAGAGTTCTTTTGGGTTTATATATTATACATTTGGACGTTACTTCTTGCATCGTTTTCTGGATCAAACAAGTCTGTGCAAACCCTGTATGTTAGTTCTCTAGATGTTAATAATCTGAGGCATCCAAGACTTCTCTCAAATCATCATTTCCAAATACTGTCCATGCATCTCAGCAGTTCCTTGATCGCTTGCACTTCTCTAGCCGTGTGCCACAATCACTGAAAAACTTCCTTCCTTTGAACAAGGGCTGACAGCATATTTCTAAGACTTTTGTGCTGCAGGAATTAGACATATAGGTGTAGAAATCAGGTATATTAGACTCATAAATCACACAACCTTTTTTTTTTTTTAAATTCAAATGTAATATTATTATTCCATTTTGTAGGGATTAGGACTGGGACAAATCCCCACAAAATGAGGGATAATCAATGTCTTCTAAGATCTACTCACCATTTGTTTTGTCATGAAATTTCATGACAAAGAAAGTATTATAGTACTCTATTATTCCATGCAATGTGCTACAAAGACTTACTGCTCTGGTTGTTGCCCTTTCTGTGGGTGACTCACAGTTCCTTCAAATAATGGATCAGAGCCTGCCCACACCACTTTTCCAGAGAAAATCTAAGTTCATGAGAAGACACAAAAGGTCCTAGCTGTAAATTCTAGACTTGATTGCTGAGACTTATAAATCTTTCTATTTTAAACTTTCATTAGTCAAAACAAAAAGAGTAAAACCCATGGTCCAGCCAGGCTGTAGCCTCTCCAGATCAGTGCTTGTACAAAACACTGCTTAGGACAACATTTGTGACTGGCCACAGACTATGGCAGACTTTAGCTTTACCTGCACCTTCCCAGCTAAGGTTTTCCTACCAAGCTAAAAATGAGTCTCTTGCTGGGATTTTTTATCTTCTTCTAATCAAAGTAACATGTTCTTACATGCACATTTGACCGATATTTTGCTGTTAATGAGAAAAGTTCTTAGGAACTTCAATAAAATTTTAGCTGTGAATTCTTCTACTCTAATGGAATCAAAATGAGAATCTGGATAAAATTCTGTGGCTGGTTCACTCATGCAGTTAGGAGTGCTGGTAAAGCTCTAAGAAGTATTCTGTCCAGAGAACTGGCATTGGCTTTAATAGGACTCCCATGTAAGTTGGATTAAATGATCAGCACCCTAACAGCTATTTCCAAAGTAGGCCACAGTAAAATTGAAAAGCAAACCACAGACAGAGCTTTTGAAATGCCTATACTTCACACTTTTCAGGGATAGTAAGAGCAGAAAATATAGGTGGGAAAGCAAACATGTAAGTGCTAATTTTATTTTTAATTGAAAATGATTTTAATTTGTTTGTTAGGATTTTTCCCCATTTTTATTTGTTTGTTTATCTCTGCAGACATATACTAAAGGCTCACTTTATGCATGGTCACAATGTAAATACGGAGTTTTAGGGTTTATATGCCTGATCCTCCAGTCCTTCAAGCAGTCAATGAAATAAATAGGTTCTTACTGTCTTGTTCCCTGCTGCCATGACCCTGCAGGAGATAGGATCTCTGTTCTGCTTTCCTGTGTGCACCAATAAACTCCCTCTAGTCTGACAGGATTGATACACTCCCTAAGCTGGAGTGGCAACAACACCGTTGTTTTTCTGTATATTCAGGCCCCCTCTTAAACATTTGTTTTTGCCTCTCACATCTGCTATCTGTGTTGGGCAAGGCAGGTCTGGAGCCCCTACTGGCTTTGTTAGTGCACAAAATTACATTCTTAGGAAGATGAAACATCTTATTTTCAGAAAGCGGCCATGTCTATCCCAGTGAAATCAGTTAGAGAAATAAATTGTTCACTACTGATCACAGCAAATGTGGATTTGATGCTGAACACACATCAAAACTTCTCTCTGTGAGACGCATTTGTTTCTGTGTCTCACAAGTCCTGAATTTCTGTATTAAAAAATCAGTCACCAGATACAGTTGTCATTGCATGTTTTAGTGAACCTGGTGCTGCCTCTAATGGCACATCTGTTTTAAGATTTGTCCATTATGTGCAATACACTGAAGAGATCTTAAGCCTAAATTAGATTAAAAAAACCTGTTGTAAATAACCTGGCTAGTTAGAAAAAGAGCTCAAAACCACCATGGTAGTTACATAAGTAAAACATAGTGAAGCAGTTAAGCACTTAAAGCAGTTCAAGATTCAAAATAGAGAAAACACGCAGTTTGGGAAAGTTAATGGGGAAAAAAAGGAAAAAAATAGATATCTCATTTTCAGTATACTGCTGTCCTGTTAAGGAAGAACAATGAGACCATGACCACAAACACCTTAATTACCACCTAAGTATATATTATGGTGATGACCTGCATCCATGCTCCCAGAATACAATGGCATATTGCTGTCTTTTGGTAAGAAAGAGTTTAGGTTCTTGTAGATGGGTTGCTATAGTCACACACACAAGGACTGAGAATGGGCAGTCTTACCCATGCAGAAGGAAACAAAACCTTGCTTCTGTCTTTAGTCCCTCTTGGCCCATCCACTTCCCCACTGCTTAAGAAAACTGCCCCATTTTGTTCTGTGCTACATTCTTTGTTGTGAGGGAAGACATACAGCTGTGACTCATGGAATCCCTTTCCAAACAGACTAGTAGATAAAAAAATAACATGCACAGTAAAACCATTATTCTTCAAACATATAATAATAACAAAACTCACAGTTGTTCTGCCCTCTGCCTCCCCCTCTCCACTTCTCTTGGGTCTCCAGGCTACTGCAAGGACCCATAGGTCTGCAGTTTCAGCAGTGGCCTTTCTCCTAATATGACCTATCTGTGCAGAGTGGGGTAGATTCCCTCAAAGCATCTTGAAATGGGTGAGCAATAACCATATTTGCTAGCACTGTCAATGATATAACAATTTAATGAAACAATTTCAGTGATTAAGGATGGGCACTTCTGTCATGTAGCCTTCGACAGAGGGGTAAAAATTTATGCAAACAAGTTGTCTCAACTGAAACTACAAAATCCTTGAGTTCCATTTTGTGCTTCATTGACTAGGAAGTGAAAAGGCTTCCCCTTGTTAAGTAAAAAGTGTTTTTCTGCCAAATTTCTGCCATTCCCTAGGACAATACAAGGCAGGAGAGAGAATCCAAGGCAGCGTTCATGCACTCTTTCACATCCTCTAACATCCCTCAGGCACGTGCACCAGCCTGCTGTACATGGGCACTAACAATGGAGTAAGGTGGTTGCCAGGGTTACCACAACCTGTCAAAAAAGTGGAAAACAAAAGTGAAAGAGCCACACTGCCCAGAATAATTCCTATCAAGCCTGTTGCCTCATGTGCTGCCTTAAGCCAGCTGGAAGAAAAGGCAATTGTCTGACAGGCATGCAGAAAGGAGAGCTTGTACAGCTAACAGCTTAATGTAAGAGGCTACTGATCTGCAGGCTGGAAAGACACCAAACACCCGTCCCTAAAAATGAGATCACTTCTATTGGATACCTGGATACAGAACTGCCTCAGCTAGGGAAATAATTTAGGAAAAAAAGTGCTAAACAATAACCACAATAAATTCCACAAATCAATAACTGGAAAATTTAGCATTGTAATCTCCTTTTTTTTTTTTTTTCTTAATACATTTTTATTTTCTTGAACAGCATTAAAATTTCTTTCTTATATTATTTAATATCAAACTATAATTGAATTTGCTGTACTTTGACTGCATTGCAAGGTTAATATAGAGATGTACTTTATAGGCAGGCAGTCTAAAAGACAATAAGTCTTCATAAAAAGAAGACTCTTTATTCATCACTGTCACTGCATCACATATGAGTAGGGAAAAGATATCTTAATTCTTTCAAGGCAACAATGCCCTGATACAGACTTCAGAAATTTAGGAATAAAGTGGTAAAGAAATTGTCAGCTACTAGGAGTTAACAAAATCTCCAACCAAATCCAAAATGCTGAACCATCAGTTATCTCTGTAGAGCCCTGACTTAGATCAGTAAATGCAATTCTCCCCTCTGACTTTAAAGAGACCTCAGTGACTACCTTGCAAGCCTACAGGCCAGACATCTGAATCCAGGTAACGTGAATACCATTCCAAGGCTTTATAAGAATGGTAAGCTCTAACAGATTAGGTAATTTGACATCTGCCAGTCATCTAAGTCTTCATAATAGCCCCTTACCTTACAGAAAAAATATAAGGTTTCAGTTCTAAACATAATTTTTTGTCCCTTGCAATAGTTCAAATTATTTGTTTTTCAGGACTCAGAAGGAATGATAGTAAGAATGGGTTAGTAGCTTCATATTTCCTTGATATATCTTTTCTTCTTTAGGAATCTTAAACTTTTCCTTCCTCCCTCTGCTATCCTAAACTACTCTAAATGCAGATTTTCTTTTTTGCAACTCTTTATGGAAGAGATGTAAAGTAAATACTTGTAACCAAAGGAAAAATTGCCATTCACTCACTACAGATGTCTGCTTAACTGACAGAAAAGAAGATACCAATATCTGATTTTTATTCAATTAAAGGTATCCAAGAGTGGCACTGAAATCTCCTTTTTTTTTTTTTCCTAAGGCTTCACAAAAGAACTTTCCCTCTCAGAACTAACAGATTGTGACTAGTATAATATTTTTCTTTATGTTTCTCCAAGCAGCAGTTAGCGTGATAGATGAACACAGGAAACAGGAGAGAAAATGATGCTCTCAGGAAATCTGATGAACAATACAATTGCTCCATGCCTGCAGGAAAAGAAAGTCCATGAAGTTCCTTTTCTATTGCATGTGTATTTACTGGCAGCAGATTCAGTGACTTTATTTTTTTTTTTTTTTCATTTTGAACTTGGGATTTGAAGCTGGGAATGTGACTCAGAGATAACACTGCACAAAATACAGAGGCATGTAAAACTTCCTGCATCTGAAGTTCCACAAAGATATTTGTCAGAGGCCTCTCTTTGGGTAAAAAACAGAAGAGAACATATCCATTGAAGGTCAAACTGGTCACAGACTGACGGATTTTCAAAGGATGTTGATATATATCTCCCCTGCAAGCTTTGTGTGAGACAGATTCCTGAGATGGTGCAGCAGAAGTATTTCTGAAAGCCTGGCCAGCATCTCTGAACAGAGCTCTCCAACACTATTGTATGTGTATATTAATTTTCTGGGGTAAGGTCACATGTGCTTGACACAGCTCACAAGACTGTCACCCACCTTGACCCTTATGATTTTCAGTAGGAAACAGCTGCTTAGGTACCATGGTTTAATCTTTCAAAACAAGCAAGAGACGTTAATGCCTGTTGTACACATCCCAAATGATCCTACAGTAACCCGAATGATGGTCACCTCACCTGTCTGAGTGTCTCACAGTTGATACTACCATGGTTCTCTTTCACTCCCCAAATATGAGTTTATTTCATTTCTTTTTCATTTCATTTAATTTATTTTTTGCATTTCATTCGTTTTCTTGCTTGTGTAAGGTTTGTTGTTTTCTTTTCTGTTCTCATGACCCATTTTCTGATACCCTCCTGAGCCCATCAGTCATCCATGAGATGCACTGACTTAAAACACTGTAGAGATAATTTATTGATATGGTGCTCCTTATGATGCTTTAAAAAATGGCTACCAGATTGTTTATTGAATGTACCCAGGGGACTGAGCCCTCTCCTTTGTTCTGCATTTGTTTCATGTCCTGATCTCAGAGCATTTATGTATTAATCAGAGATTCTATGGTTCTGTGATTCTTTCTCAAAGCAAATATAACACACTCTTCTCACTATGTTACTTTCCATTTTCCCACAAAGTAGCTACAGGAGCAGAACAGTTAAAAAGCTTCAAGTAGCCTATTTTGGATTAAAAGAATAATTAGAAATATTTCAAAGAGGAAAAAAATTTCTATGGTGTTGCTGGGAATATTAAACTCCAAACATATATGCTACTAAATTAATCAGAGATAGGAAACACCTTCACACATGGGTCTGCCATCATCTCCAGGTGGCTTTATAGGTTCCTGATATAGTTTTTGTTTATGTGCTCACTCTTTCTCAAACATGTCTCAGGAAGTTGTAACAGGTCAGGAACCATTTCCCAAAGACTTGGTGAATGAAGCCATCCATTCTCAGAGAATAGAGTTTGATAGTATGAAACTGTGACAGTCTCTACCTCATGTTGGTGCCAGAGATGTGACTCAGGTACACCTATTTACCAGCAGAGACGCAGTCAATGTGTGTGCAGGAGAAAAAGGTCAGTGGGTTTGAATTTTCCCTATAGTGGATTGAATGTGGCAATGCCTCTTCCAGGTCATAGGTATGGTGCTGTTGAGTACTCTTTAACTGTATTTTAGAAGGAGAGAAATTTACTGTATAAGCCACTTCTGACAAAGCTTGCCAGGCAGCTTGCCAAGGAGGAGAAAAAGAGAAGTTCATAAGGTTCAAGACATTATTATGCTGTTTCTGCTTTGGAAGCATAATGATAGGAAACTATCAAATGTATGCCGTGTGAATATCAGCAGCTGACGCTGTTTCAAGGAAGAGGGTACTTTCACCAATATTATCCCCTTCTTTCTAAAAGCAAACTGGACTCTGAGTCTGGAATTTTAATAAAGTCACAAAACTTATCTATAAATGGCAGTTTTAAACTTGGAGGGTGTTGTTCATAAATAGTAGGGAAAATCTTCCATCAAAAAAGAGCCGCCTTTAACAATTCATTTAACATTAAAAAAAACAGATGGATTCTCCCAGCTAAATTGTTGCTCCAAAACAAAGCATGGGTGGTGTTTTGTCTCAAAAGATTTCCATATGATTATATTGCTCAGTATATTACTCATGTTCAACCCAACACTTTAATTTTTAGTTAATCTGAGCCAAGCCTGACTTTGTGGGAGGTTGCAAAAGCTAGGGGTTTGGCACAGAATTTGATGAAGCTTTCTGCAGAGAGCCTGGATGGAACTTTAGATAATAGAATGAGCTGTCTTCACCTTTTTGATACCATAATTCACATGCAACCAAGGAAATATGTATAATACTACAGATCAAAGGAAGATCACATTTATAGATCACGTTTGTTATAGAGAAGTAGAGAGGAGGATGAAGGTCACTGAAGGAACATTTAAATTTCTTCCTTAAATAAGTAATCATGCATGTGAAAAGTCTTGCTGAAAAAATAGAGTATGTCTGAAAAAGAAACATGAACTGGCTGTTGAAATTCACGAAGTGTGAATTTTCTAAATCACCCTCTTGTGAAAATTGGTTTTGCAGGAAAGTGTCTCCTATTGTATTTCATTTAGCTTTTTCTGTTGCTACTGTAGGCACTTGTTTTAAGATTTTTTTAGATTCTTTGTGGAAAAAGTAAATTAATAAATTATAAAATCAGAAAAAGCTATTCACTGCAGGAGAATTCTAAAGTTCTAAAGATAAAATTAAAAAATAGTAGTAAAAATGTCTTTTAGTTCCGAGAAATCCTGTGACAAAATGCACTCACTTCTTCACATACTTTTCAAACATTAACAAAAACTTAAAATTATCCTAGAATTTGACAAATGCAAAACCAAAAGAAATATGGGTAATTGTCTGTGTTCTTAATTGACCAGCCTTACTATTGTATCTAATCTTTTTCATGGGGATTTTGAAGATTTGTGTAAATTGGCTCCTGGATTTAAGGATACATACACTGACTGATATATATTTGCATTTTATTTATGTAGGCTTGAAAGGCTGATTCTGAAACAAATAATGAATTAGCCTACATCTTACCTGTTTATTATCTCACACACTAAATATTCATATGGTTTCATTTATTAAGCATAAAAGAAAATCAAATATTGCTGGTTCTAAACCTTAGTCTCTTAAGACTATTTCAGACAAAAAAACCTTCTGGCAGACTATACAAAGAAGAAGAAAAAAATCCTTCTTTTTATGGGGGTACCAGTTTTTATTTCTTTCCACAAAATAAATGACAAGAGGACAAATGATGGGAAAATTAAGCTGAAGATAATCAGAACCTGTGTGCTAGTCTAATTTCATAGGAATGAGGCGGTTTCTTGGAAATATTTGCACCTGTGATTCCTTCAGGAATATGCCTTCCTATTTGCATCATGAAAAAGTAAATAAAAAGCTAGATTTAAGCTATGTTTACTTTAGTAATGGCAGGAACATATGGCCCCGCTGATGTCCAAGAACTATGTAAAAATTGTAATAAATGCCACACAGTGGGGAAAAAGGCCACTGACTCTTGAAAAACTGAAGTCTTTTCACTGCATGAGCATTTAAAGACAATTTTCAAGTGATAGACAACAGGGCTGAAGTGCTTTTTGAAAGTGCCTACAAATGTTTATTCATGGATGCTGTTCACTCTCCACAGCTAGGAAGGGAAAGCAACTTATACATATGCAAACAGCACTGAACTCTGAATTTGTATGTGAAATTACCTGATTGACATTTCAAATCACTGTGTCTTGTGCAGCTACTAGAGTTATTCAACTGCCTCTATTTAAACACTCAGCCTTAAGGCACAATTTTGGTGAAAATAAGAGTAAATCCAAGCATCCTCTGTCAAACTTTGCTTTCTTTCAAGATTCTTTGCAATACCCTATATGCTGCTTGATTGAGATTGTACCTATAGAGAGGTAAGTGTGTTACAATTGTAAGGCATGCATTTCTTTTGATGTAGGAGTCCTTTACTATGAAAGACATTAAACATAAATGACAGTATAATTCAGCCTTTGTTGCAATAAATTATTCATTTTTTCTTGAGTACCTGGATTTGAACAATTGAAGAACTTTCCCTCTTCCAGTAGAAGTCTCTGCCATTTCCCAGCCTTTCTGGCACTGTCTTAGCCTTATCATAAGAAAAAACAGTTTATTTCTCAACAGAATTAAAATTCTGCTGCCTGTTCATGTCTTTGCCTGGTCAGTTTATGACCTGCAGAGTTCAGAGTACATTTTGTCTGGGGTGGGGCTCACACCATGGTGTCACACACCAAAGCTTAGGTGCCCAAACTCGGTGGAGAGCTTTGGCTCTGTGAGGGGGCCCACACTCAGGTGGGAGGTTTGTTTCCTCCTGTAGAAGAAGCTGGAGTTTGGGCAGGATACCCTCTCCTAGATGCCTCCCTGCAGGCAATGAATTGAGTCTATCCACAGTAAAGACAATGAGATCTGTGAAAGGACTCAGATGACCAAAAGTGGTGCCTGGCTCCTCTGAGTGCGCACTCATTTCTCTACATGTCGTGGCTATATTGATGAGATCTTCAGGGGCTGTAGTGGTTATTTCAGCATCCTACACACCTCTAAATAAGGAAAAGTAGGTTTCTTCCTCTAATAGCTGAAACCAACCCCTGGTGCCTTTGCAAAAAATCTCTAAAATGAAGCCATCAGGTAAGAAATGCAGACAAAGAAATGCATCTTAATGACTGTCCACGTTGGTGCTTTCCTTTTTTAGCTGTATTCCAGCTATCTATCTTGTAGCTCAACAAGCTTTAGCAGTCAAAAACAAAGGATAAAGTGAGCATTGATTTGCTTGGCACTGTGTATTATGTATTCCCATTCTCAATTTTTCATAGAAATGAAGGATGACTTTTATCTTAGTGCTGTTGTATTATATTTGGCTACAGCCCAGCTGAAGCATGATCCAAAGAGTATCTATGGCCCAAGTTCCTCATGTCCAGGTTTTTTCCCCTTAGAGTCACTGAAAGTCAATTAGAAAGAGCATTCAAACTACTCCTAGATAGATTGTCATGGAAATATCTCTTCTTCAGCCTAATTTTTTAGTGAGTTATTGTTGTTACTATTGTCAATAATTTTATGCAAAATAAACACAGATGTTGAAGTACAATAAGAAGGTAGCGAAATTTTATTATGGAATGAGTAATTTAAAAGTATTTATTTAATGATTTTCAACTTTGTTTCTTCAGTTTATCAGTAAAGAAGTCTGTAAAGTCCTGTAGCTTCTAAGTTATTTTATCATCTTCACAACTAAATATTCACACACAAATAGCTTTGCTTTCATTATTTAGAGGAGTCCAGGAAGACAATGCCTAACTTTTGGAAATCTTGTTCCAACAACTTGATCCTCAAATATTAAGCCGCAAGCCTCAGTGAGGACTTATTGTACATGTGCAAAATTTGTGGCAGCAGTTGTAGCTTCTGAACTTTTCATTCATGCTGTTTTGGATCAAAATTATTTCCTGGAAGATGCCAGGCACATTCTAGCTTTTAAAAGCAGCTGCTGACCAAACTCTTTACTTAGGGGACTTGAGCAGGAAGAACATATATAAAATGAGACTTGCAAACTAGCAGTATTTTTAATAAGCAACTTTCCTCCAGTAGGAAAGGATTAGGGAAAACAGGAGCTGAAGGCAAACAATTATATATGAGGAGCCAAACAGTAATCAATAATTGGTGGCAGAATAGGATCAAGTATATAATTATGCAAACTAAAAGTGTTCATAAGCTTACCTCTACCCGCTAATTGTTCTTCTATTATATAGTATTGGCTAGATAGTAAGCTGAAGTTCACACACAAGCTAATTTGATCAGCAGAAGTCCCACTTAGATGTCATTGCGGCAGTTCTGTGACATCCTGTCTCTGCTTCCTACGCCTCAGTTCCAGTTCAACTGACTTTAGCTGGTTTTGGATTGGAGATTATTGCTCCTTCTGGTACATTTATGGGGGTTTTATTAATGTAATATTTGTAGTGTTGGGATAGTTCAGACATCCTTACTAATGTAATTAAAAATATCTTTCTAGATTCATTACTGGAATGCTACAAATTTTTTCTTTTTGGACCTCAGTGTTCCTACCTTTCTACAAGTCTTTCCCTTGTTGCAGATTATATATAATCTTAAGAGTTTTAAACAATCCCATGTCTTGCATATTATCCTGTAATACACTGCAGATTGCCACCTGAAAAGCACCAGTGGGCACATTTGAATAGACTTTTTTTGTCTACCTATTGTAGAGATTGTTCTGCTGGTGAATCCCAAGTTAGGGACAGTGCTGTTGTGCTGCCTCAAATATCATATTTGGAATTTGATGCATTTCAAAAGACAGAAGATTTCCAGTGATTTCAAAATATTCTGTTACTAAGGAGTGTGAATAAATTGAATATTTAGCAGAATAAGGGAAAAATGTGACTCTCATAATAATCCATTCTTAGTTAAAAAGTTGTTATTTGTTAAATGAGCATTCCTAGATATCTGTAGATATTGACTTAATAATTGTGCATATTCATATAAGAGTAGCACAAAATGCCATTGTTAAATAGTGTTGAAAGGTGAGAATTTGGCTCTGGATCTAAGCGAGATCAGTCAGTACACTATTGTAACAAGGCAGGTTTAAATTTGTACCATCACAGTGTTTTGTTAAAGCCTTTATTTAAAGAATATTCCTTCTTTTGATGTTCTTGCTCATCTTCCTGTTCTTGCACTTATCTTTTGTCACAAGAACCAGACATCTGAATTTCAATGCCTAACATGGGTTTGTGAGATATCACAGCAAAACTAAGCTCTGCTGCTTTCACCTTTTCAAAATTCAGTAATTTGAACGTCAGAGGCTGTGGTTCTTTCTGGCAGCTGCCAACTTTGCAAGAACAGAGATCAATCAAAGTCTAGAATAAGTAAGAGGTCAGAGGAGTCAATACATTGCTGTCCTTCACAGGCTGTGTGAGGTTCTAAAAACCCATTCATGTTATACGAAAGGGAGAAAATATCTCAATCACACAACATGGAATATAAAAGAAATAGGAAATAGCACCAGCATAGCCATTTCCATTTTGCTTTTACCTTGGCAATATTATCCCCCTCTAATGCTCTTACAGATAAATGTTTCTGACAGATGTTTCTGGTAATCATAAAAATGGGTGAGTATCCAGTTATGAAAGTTCTTTTCTTGTTTCCTATTGTTTCTATTCCTTTAAAAATAAAGCTTCAGGCTTGAAGCTGTACAGATGTTGCACTGACAAGGTTCAGAGCAGTATCTGTATTAATCAACTTTCACAGTGATGGGAAACATTTTAAAGTGATTATGAAGGCCATCCATATTTTCTATCTCTAACACCTTTTCTTTTAAAAAAACTCAAAAATTTTTGATTTTCTCACTCCAGTTGTGATTTAGTGGTATCACCAGGTATTCCAGATGTCTTAAGCCGTGTCATACAGAGAGCTTGTTAGACTTGATCATCTTCCCCACAATGCTTGACTCCCATCTGTTCAAACCTCCTGGCTACAAAAATTGTTACTATTGATGAGGAAAAATAAAAGCAAGAGCCTGAAATATGGACCTTTTTGGTGACAAGGGGAAACTTCACAACCTTTCTGCTGCCTTCTCCAGATCCTGTTTGGTTATAAACCCTAAATATTTAAAATTGCCCTCAAATGGGGCAAAGTCATCAGCTTTGCTTCTAGACAGGTGATAGAAAAGTGGGAGAAGTGACTGATAGACCAGAAGGCTGTGCTGTCATTCAGTGAGAGCTGTCCAGGAGAGGGAATTGGGCAGAAGGAACCTAATAGAGTTCAGCAAAGGTGAGTGTAAGATCCTGCCCTCAGAGAGAAATAACCCCATACACCTGTACAGGTTGGGGGCTGACCTGCTGGACAGCAGCTCTGCAGAGGGGTTGGACTAGTTGATCTCCAGAAATCCCTTCCAACCCCAACCATTCTGTGATTCTGTCAATCTGTAATACCTTTTTTACAAGTGTTGGAAGGAGAAATTTTTCTCTATGAAAAAGAGCATGCCCACACTGGAGAAAGCTAGCAGACTGTGTAAAGGGTACTGAAGGTACCATTGTCAGAGTTAAAGGACTGGGTAAATAAAAATAAAAGGCAATAAGTGCTATCTACTACTCATAGAGGAGAAGGAATTATTTCAAGGTGTTATAAAAATTACAAATGATTGCCCTAAATAATTTTTCCATGGAGCCATGGCAGTATTACCTTCTCTGCTCTCAGTCTATTATATTTTAATTCTGAGCTCATGTTCAGTGTCTCTTCAGATGGCAAAGCACCTGCTGCCTGACTACATCACAAATGAAGCACCTCATCTTAAAACAAGCTGAGCTCATTTGATGAGACTTCCTAGGCAAATGCAATGAGCCTGTCGTTGTAAAATCTTCTGAAGTTTAATTTTCTACCTTTATTTAGTGGCACGATTCTGAGATTGCCATTTATAAGCCTGCAGCTTTTGAAAAACTGTCAGTGTGGTTGCTTCTCCTCACACTTGCACAGAAAAATGCACACAAGTGCTTTAGGAGCAAAATCTATTCACGTTTTTTGAGATAGAGCCATCACATTGATGAGCTTGTCTGGAGGTTTGGGAGTATTTTTCTGCTGAATTAGAAACTTTTGTCATCTACATGGTGGATATGTTTGCTATACTGTTGAATTATTCAGGGGCTTATTGGATCTTGTATTGGCTTTTGCCATAAACAACTTATTTTAATGTAAGTAGACATGAGGCTCCTACTGAAATTTACATTATTTTAAATGGATAACCATTAGCATAAATTTATAGAAGACTAAAAAAAATTGTCTATAAGCTTAAACCTGAAAACAAAAACTTTAAAGAGAGCTAGAAAGTCTTTTCATTCAGTCATCCTACTAATATACTTAGTAGTCATTGTCATAACTGAGACAGTGAAACAAGTGAATGATTACTTTGTTTTACAATAACAAATTTATATTATTTTTCTATTTTGAAACCACTGTGTAGGTCAATCTTAAAAAAAAATAAAGCTGAGGTAATGTCTTCAGTGTTGTAATGTCTTCAGTTTTACAGCCACTGCTAAGAGAATGGTGAGGTTCCTGTTCTCATAATATTGCTGAACTACTTATTAGAGTGATAACCTCTGTTTCTAGAATTATAGATAAAAATTGGGTTGGAAAGGACCTCTGGAGCTGATTTATTCTAATACCCTATTCAAAGGATGCCTAAATATAGGTTGTTCAGAGTCACAACAACTTTTGAAAACTACAAGCGAGCGTTACAGATTGAGGGACTGATCCCATTTTTCACTTATATCATTTGCCCCTCAGGTAACTTGCATATGTAGAATCATGGAATCATAGAAAGGTTTGGGTTGGAAGGGACCTAGATCAAGATCACCTAGTTCCAAATCCCCTGCCATGTCAAGTTAGGAACACTGGACCAGGTTGCTCAGCACCTCATCTGTTCTGACCTTCTAAACAATTCCACTGACAGGATAACCATAACTTATCTGGGCAACATGTTCCAGTATCTCACCACTCTCATAGTCAAACATTTGTTCCTAATGTCTAATCTAGACCTACTCTCTTTCAGTTTAAAGCCATTCCCCCTTGTCCTATGCCCTTGTTCAAAGGTCCCTGCCCAGCTCTCTTGCAGGGTCCCTTCAGGTGCTGGAAGGCTGCTCCAAGGTCTCCCCAGGGCTTCTCTTCTCCAGGCTGAATGCTGGATCCCAACTC
>JAHXMQ010000028.1:55463104-55499928 GCA_020466415.1 Ammodramus savannarum pratensis
CTCCAGCCTCATGGCAAAAGATCTGCCTTCAAAAGTACTGCTCTATGGAAAATAAGTGCTCAGGTAGCTCTTGTGTATGTTAACAGAAAATCAGAGGAACAAGCTGAAGAGTTCAGAGGTAGATACATGTCAAAAGATCCCAAGGAAGGAGGTCCAGATGAGAGGAGGGACAGGCAGAACAAAAGAGGGAACTATCAGGGAACAAAAGAATTACTAAAATTTTCCCTCTGTGTTCTGCACGTCCCTATAATGCTGCTGAATCACTAGATTTTTAATATGGGCAGACTTCTGGAGATATATATCAAAATACAGGTTTCTGAACAATCAAGGCAGACCTCTGTCTGTTGAACTGTGCTACGTGCTTGGGCTATGTAAAAGTGACTGAAAACAAAAACACCTCTCACCTCAGTTCCCATCCCCAATTCCTTTCTCATTCTCTCTTTCAGTGTGAGTTTACACAGCACAGGGGCTCTGGGAGTTACTGAGGTGGGTTGTGATCCTCACTGAAGAAGAAGTAAAAAAGGCACTTGCATGTGTGATTTGAACAGAGAAAGGATTGTGATCTCCCAGTGCAGGGAGCAGCTGCCTCGCTGTGGCTCATGGAGGGAGAAGGTGCAGTGACTGCAGCAAAGAGCAAAGGAAGGGATTGTCACACATAAAACCTGCCTGTCCAGGTATGGAGCTGGGAACCATGGCTGCAAAGGACAGCATTCCTAGAACTAGACATGTTATAAGCTTTAATAGAAACATTTAAAAGGTCCCCTTAAATAAAGTAATTTTGAAGCTGAGAGGGAAAGGGGTAGTACAGTATTTCAGACAGGAGTCACATGAGATTGCACAGGGAAGGAAAGAATTATTATAATTTGGTTAAGCAAATTCTGGGAGCTGACCCTAACAAAACTTCTGAGTGCTTCCATGTTTGACCATCATTTGATCACTCTGTATAAATAATCTTATTTGAATTTATAAAAGGCAGAAAATTCAGTCTGCAACTCCATCCTTAACAGCTGTCTCCTGCTGAGTCTTTTTATTTCCTCCCACATGGTACTTTGGATCAAAACGCTTTGGAAAAGATGAGCAATAATATCTGGGCATGATGATAAAGGAAGGGATGCCTGTTCCCAAAGTGACAATCAGGACTGTATGTTTTTGTTCAAACAAAAGACATATTGGCTACTGTGAGATTCAAGAAGGCTCTCAGTGGTCTGCAGGGGCTTTTGAAGAGTGTATAAACATGAAAAAAAAAAGCAATGACTTGGTTTGGTGAGCTAGAAATAATTCAACAGTGCAGATGAATCATGTTGCTTTGGCTGTAAGAGGAGCAGAGGGGGGGGGTCTTACTAAGGAAAAATAAAATCAGAATCTTCCACACTGGATTATGCTAAGCTGAAACAATAATATTATTTCGAAACAGGTAGAAAACACATTTATGTGCCACTTTTGCCACGGCATTGTATCCTCCTATGTCCAGAAACCCCCACAGCAGTGTTTGCTTGCACATTTGGGTAATTCAGAGCTCAGTTTGGCAGGACTCTGTAATTTTCTCCTCAAGGCAATGATTTTGACACCAAAAGGTTGCCTTGTTAAATAAATGTTAGATAACACTTATGGAATTATCTCATTTTAATATTTTACTTAGTACAACAAACTTTGCTTTCTTATTTCCTTATTTTAGTTTCAAAGGCAATGATTGTTTCCAGTTCTCCCCTTTAAAAATATTTATATAGAGAACTAGTGTATTAACGCTTCTATGAGAAGAAGATAATGCATGTGAGTTAATAAGAAGGTTCTTTGAGATTTGCCATTGCAGGTAACACTCAGCTGACCCTTATGATGAAATATTCTCACAAAATTTTATCCTTTTTAAAGGATATTTATATGTTACTTGTGTATACTCCCTCTGGACTCACTGGATAAACAGGGGCAATTCCAGGAGAAAATTTATCTAAATTAATCTGAACCATTTTAAACTTTTATCATACAGTGGTACCTCTGAGAATAGAGGGATTTGATATTTCAGCCTTTCAAACATACAAAAATAAGTGAGGCGAATCTCTTCTTAGGGCCTAAGAGGGCTTTTCATTTTCTTATTCTACCCATTTTTGCATTTTATGCCTCAAATTTTCTGCTCATAATAACTTAAAGTGTAAAAAAACATGGATCCATGATAACATGATATTTACAGACATAGTCATAATAGTCCAATGTGTCTACACTCTCTTTTCAAGAGTTATTTAGGTCATACAATAATCTGCAAGGGAACATGAGACCAACAGCCTCAGAACTTGCCACTAAAAATATTTGCATGAATAAAGCATACATTTTGGTGTGCATTAACTCTTTAACACTTGCCTTGAAGAAGTAATTCTTTATTTTTCTTTTACACATATTTTTCAGTGTAATTTCTGTCCTCACAGTCAGTAGCTAAGGTAGAACAGATTACTAAGAGGTAACTACTGCTTTTCTTGCTGCTGCAGTGATATTTTTGAACAGCTGGGAACACTTGTGTACCAATTTCACTGTCTGATGGCAGGGTCAGTGTTAGCTGTTGCCAGCTCATCCATCTTGCTGCCCTGCTCTTGCACAACAATGAGGGTTTCATACTATTTTCCCGTTTCCTGAGTTTGACTATTCATCATGAAGGTGGAAATAATGGCCCTAATGGCCATCAACTCCCTCCCCTGCTTCCCCTCCTTGTTGCTCAGTGTGACCCTTTCATTCTCTTGGCCACACAGACACAGAAGTGTCCCCATGGCAAAGAGCTGTCTGCTCCCAAGCACACTTTACTTTGATTCCCTCCCTTTTCTTCTTTCATCCTTGCCTTAAAGGGGGAAAGCTGCAATGAAAAAAACCCAGCATCTACGTCCAGTAAGTTTCCATTGTCCAGGATGTTCTTGACCCAGGCAATTCCCCTCCCCCGCCCTTATTATTCATTTCATTTGGACGATTAAATTAAGCAGAAAAGGTTATTTTGTTGGAAAAGAGCCTGTATTAGTTGCATGAAAGCTGTCACTGTTCCGTTTTGGCTCAGTCTCCTCTCTGGCTCCCAGTAGCTAGCTGCCATTCCCCACTCACTGAATTTCTAGCTTCAGGCACCTCTCTAGTCCTCAAGATCCTTTTTTTTTTTTTTCCTTTTCAAAAGTGACCATGGCATTGCTGAATCTGGAGCTGTTCCCCTGGCTGTGAAGCCTTCACAGTTGTTTTGATATTGATGAATACTGCTTGCTTTCTGTAGCTTCCCCCCCTGGTCTGCTATGGCATTAGAGGTCCTGAGGCTGGAGGTACCACACTTCACATTGGTGCTTTATGCATGTGAGAGGAGCAATGGTTCTAGTCCAGGGAAATGGATTTTCTTGTCTTCAGGTAGTGAGAGACCACATAAATTGTTTGGCTGACCAGCTCTCCCTGTTTTTTCCACAGCTCCTTTGGTTTGCAGCTGTCCTTGCGTGCTCTGTGGGCTCTGTTGAGCAGAGAGAGCTTCTGTGTGTAGACAGTTATCGATTAAATCCTGGGCTATTTAAAACAAATGCATTAGTGAGTGTAAAAGCATCAACTGAGAGGCTTTTCCTTCTAATACTGAACCTTTTTAAACAGAAAGTATCAAAACAGAATACTTTAGATTTGCTTTAACATATTGCTTTAATTCAGAATAGAGCAGGACATAACAGAACTCATAGAGCAAAAGAGCCTGATGTTTCTTAGTTTGTCAAAGCTCGTAAAATTTTGGAATTTTTGAAATTATATTTCAGAGAAAAAAATTAACCTGGCTCTTTTGTTCCACTCAAGTGGAAATGATGTAATTAGAAATAATAATAACTTTCAGAAGTTCTTTTTAACAAAATTTTAACAAAATTATAAGTACTTCCTGTGTTTGATGTTGGCTGGTGTTGCCTATCTCATTGGATTTTTTTGTAATTTAAAATCACAGGCTATTTAAGAAGTAGGTAGCATAGAAAAAACATATATACTCTTTCATCTCCAAAATTTTGGTGGAAGAAGCAGAACATAAATGCCATAGTAGGAACAACATGGATAAATTTAACATGGATAAATTTAATTGCTCCAGGGTACTAGTTTTGCTTTTTCTATTCTCTTGTTTCAGGGTGAAGGAAAGCTACATTGTCTTGACTATCCTGAAAAACATCCTCCTTCATTAGGGTGAACTGATGAATTACTCCTAAGAAGTACAGCTTTATGGAAGAACACTGCTGTTGTTGGATTTTTCTATTGCTCTGCAGCATGATGTTTGTTTTGTTCAACATATAATGCCCCTTTTACAAAATGTTGATCTATGACATCCTTTGGACATACCGAGTTTTTAAAACATTAATATTGACATCTCTGGGTTCACTGGTATCTGTAATGGACTGCAGACATTGCCTTATGATATGAAGGAAGGCAAAGACCATTCCAGGGCTTTCTCAAGTGGTTGATCCGTCGCCTCTGGCCACGCAGCTCTTTGCAGTGCCAACATACAGTCTATAGCTGGATCAATCAAGCGTGCTAATATGCAGTGCTCCCACACAGAGTAGCTGCACTTAGAGCATAATAGGTTTTGATGATGTTGTGCATCTGACACATTCTGACCTTGTTTACCATCCCCTTTGTCAGGGGGAAGGGTCTGCTCAGCACCTCTCCCCTGCAGCAGAGGTGTTTTGGGGTTGGGCACAAGCTGTGCAGACCGAGAGGAGGGAGGTGCCCAGCCACACTTCTGCCCAACCCCTTCCCATCACTGACGTATTTATGAAAATCCTTTCTTTAGGATTTTTGTCCTGACGAGCTGAGACGCCTCAGAAACAAAATGTAAACAATAATGATCTGATGGCTGTGGAATGTGGTCTGGAGATGGTTTGCCAACAGGTGCATCTTTGATTGGTTGCACTTGAATTGTTTTTTATTAAAGGCCAATCACAGTCCGACTGTCTCAGACTCTCTGGTCAGTCGCAAGATTTTATTATTCATTCCATTCCTTGCTTTTCTGGTTTTCTGATGTCTCCTTTCTCTTTCTTTAGTATAGTTTTAGTATATCAATATAATATAATATAATATAATATAATATAATATAATATAATATATAACACTAAATCAGCCTGCTGAAACATGGAGTCAAGATTCTCATCTCTCGCCTCGTCCTGGGGACCTGCAAACACTGCCCCACCCTTCCCCTCCCTCCCCACCTCCCTCCAGAGAGGAGGACAAAGGAGCATGGTGAGAGAGCAGAGCCTTGTGGACCCACATCTCTTTTTGTTTTGGAGGTAGCTGTGAGCCAAATCACAGTCTTCATTTTTTTAAACCACAGCAGACCTGCCTTGAGGAACAAACTGAGCAAACTGAGTTAGCTGATGTCTTGCCATGGATTTGTGGTTTGATGTGTTTTCAAAGGGGGAAAAAAAATTAAATACTCTCCAAAACTTTTGACAGAGGAAAAAAAACAGTGATGAAAATGTAATTTTTATCCTGTGCAGAACATCCAGCCCTAAAGATTTAAATATTAATTTCTCAAATTAAATTACATTTCCATTAAATTCCAAACAGTCTGTTCAAAATATTTTAATCTAGTTTACAGCAAGTTCAAGAGAATGAATACAAATTTTAATTAATTCAAATGTTTAATTTTGAAAAAATTTTGAATCAACACATTTTGTTTTCTATACTGAGGACACATTTAAACAGGCAAAAAATTGTGTCTTATGGACTCTTACATTGTATTTTTTCTGCTAATTAAATTTTTATTAAGAGATTACTTGATAAATTCAACATAGTCAAAGATGAACTACTCTTAGTTCTCTTAATGTAGTTTGGAAATAAAAAGATTCGATGTTTGCTTCTGATATTTTAAAATTTGATTTTATCTGACATTGATAGTCTGAATAAATAAAACTGGCTGTCTAAAGGAATTTGCTTGCACCTTCCAGTAGTTGTGTTTTGAAATTTTCTCTTGTTTTTTCTTTTCAGTTTTTATAGTTTTCACAGTCTATGAACGTTGAGCTATAGTGCAATGTCAGATTTCATTTATTAAGGGCATGACAGAGATTAATAAAATGCTGGACAAGCTACAAGTGATAAGAATTTTGAAAGCTCCTCTGTAAAATTGAATGAAGTGGAGATAGAAATTGGAGACATGGAGATAACAATTGATGGACAGAGTCTATTTCGACTGAGAATACCAAAGAAGACTGTAGAACACTGTGAAATTGAATTGATCACCTGGAAAATAAGGTTAGCGTAAGGAATATCAGGTGTGAGGGCTGGGGAAGCTGAGCTAATCTTTTCTGAGAGGATTATGAGGGCCTGAAAGGAGATATCTTTCAGGTTTTTAAATGTATGGCATACATGGCCTCTCATGGCCCTGGTGCCATCAGTTAGCCAATGCACAAGCACAGGATTTGTACAAAGTGCCTCTTTCAGCCTCCAGGAGACAAACTAGACATTAAAATACATGTAGGGAACTGAAATTAGGAATTACATAGTTCTAAACAATTCAGAATGATGAAAAATTTGCAAATTAAGTGAGACCTTTTGGCTGAACCAGAATCCAGGTAACAGAGCTCTAATGGAGCATTTACTACCATTTCATCTGGAAAAACCCATACTTGACTCTAAGCAAGTCAGAATAAGAATAATTCCCTACCTTATATCTTTCTATGCTGTGTCAAAGTTTAATCTCTTTAGGTTAACTTGCCAAGGCATTAGATTCAGGTATTTTTGCTGCCTCCAAATCTTCTCCAAGAATACAAGGCATATAGATAAGAAGATAACTACACAGACTGTAAAAAATGGCTTTGATTCAGCTGCTGAAGGCTTTATTTTCAATAATGTAGACTGTCATTGCCTTTTCTCTCAATTTTTAACTGCTGTTGCCACAGAGCTCATTTAGCTGAATTTATGTGATGTGATAAGTTAGTATTACATTTATTATCATAATTATCATGTCTGATTAATCTTGCTTATTCTGGAAAGTCATGCAAGTTTCTTACTGGAGGGCATAATTTCAAGTTTTAATATTCATGTATAAGGCAGCTGACCTAAAGATTGAAAAGAATTAATCTGGAATAAGGGAGTCTGTGGCAAATTAAAGACAGGTATGCTGGGATGGTTTCAATAGCCAGTGAATATATAGTTGACTGAAGCAGGATGAAGATGGATGTGGTGTGAAGTCAGAGGGCATGGTGATTGCTAGAGCTGCACCCATCAATCTGACACCACACAACAAGGTTTTAGGCACTTTATTTTCAAATTTGTCTGAGATGATATAACACTTTCTTTGGTCTATCCCCAAGCTCCTGTAGGTACCTCTGAAGATGTCATTTGTTCTGGCCATAGGATCTTCAGATAAAAACCTGCTGAAGTTAGCTCAGTGCAGGATTTGATTGTATTCAGGCATTCACTAAAATTCAGTAGTATAGACGATGGTGATCACAATTATTTCCTCTGGTCATCCCAAATTAATCTATGTGTTAAGATATTTAACCTGTCAATATTCTTTGATGTTGATTTTTTTCCCACTTGGTGCTTCTTTGCAGAAATGAGCCAAAAGATAGTTTCTTCCTCTTCTGTCTGCATTATTATTTATGAAGTAGGGAATTACTAATTGTAGAGGCTATTTGAATTTTATTTTCACTCACAGGAGGGGCAAAAAACTAAACCCTAGAGAGCTGTATTCTACACTCTACAAAGCAATGGAACATTCCCCAGAGGAATTAGCATTGCTTGTAGGATAAAACATGTACAACATGGACTGTTTATTAAACCTGATTTTTGCATTTAATTTTAGCAATCTTATCCATTTGGACAACACTAGCTTCTTAACTGTTGGTAGACATGCTCTAAGCCTATATATAGACTCTGCTGGCTGAAATTTACTCAGCAAAATGCAGACAGAAATTTACCAGAAAGAAGAAACTGGGGCAGAATTGCTCCATAAATATGTGTTTGTCATCTCCTTTCAAGTGCATTACTTGCACACAAATCTACCTAGACTAGCAGAGAGGAGGAAAACATCATAAATAGTAAAAATAAGGAAATCAAAACCACAGGCTAATTATGAAGAGACTTTAGCATGTTTTCATGTTGGTATGAAGAGTTACTCATGTAGTGCATGTTTGACTTTACACTGCTTCTGCTCTGCATGTTTTGAATGTATTTCACTCCTTTTTGTGGGTGTGTCTTGGCAAACAGAATGAAATTGCTTACCATTCCATTGATATTTATTTTATTTTTATGGTGGGAATTTTTTGACAATTACTGCTGTTGCTTGTGGAAAATTATAATTCATGCTCAAATGGTTGACTAACAAAATTTTCTCAAATTGCAAAATTCACTATTACCAAAAATAGAAAACATTTGGAACTCTTACGCCTCAGAGAATGTTTAGTATGATTTTTTCTGCCCCTTGTTTGAAAGTATCCAGTTACATGGCTTTGCTGAATTACTTAAGTGATGGTTTTATCTGTATTAGTTTTCTTTGTATATTAAAAATGAAAAATCTCTCCAGGGGATGATTTTGTAAGCTAAGATTTTCAGATTAAACATGGTAGCAGATTTCAAGATCCTCACTCAGATAACTCACTCTTCTTGCTACATGAAAATGCAATTTTCTTTTTTGAGGGTATAGCTGGAGATCTCACACATGCACTATCACAAACAAAATGTGAAGTTTTAATTGAAAAGAATAGTTTGAGTAAAGAGCTCTAAAACCATTCTGTTTGTGCCCAGTGGAAAATTGTGTCCAGAAACATTGTACCTCCTTCCCATCTGCCCAGTACAGGAATATCTGAGATGGTTACTCAGTAAGACTCTGTGAAGGAAAGATGCTGTGCATCAGCAAACATGGGAAATATCTTTGCTCACAGAGACAGGATAATGGAGAACAGCTCAAGGACTGCTTGTTAGCCTGGTTTGTTGAAGGCATCTTGAACTAGGAGATTTCACTGGCATTTGCAAAACTAATAATGAAAGTTCATTTAAAATATATATGTGCAGTATTTTGTGAATATTTTTTGCAGCAACAGGACTGAACTAAATCTTGTAAAATTGAACTGGGATTAGAGACCTGCCATTTAAAAAAAATACAGTTATTTTAACTGTATTTCATAAAGTCTGTATGCCTTTTGGATGAGGTCTGAAGCAGAAATGGAAAGCATTAAATGGCACCCTTCCTCATGAAAATCATGAAACTTTCATTGATGAATCATCATTTTCAAAATTTTTCCAGGCCATTTGTAGAGAGTGGAGATATGAATACCAATTTGGACAGCCATCCCCTGCTCTCCTGTCTGAATTTCTAAACCTTTGGCTATTAAGCTATTACTAGCTCAAACCAGTCATAGTCAATCAGTCCTGAAGGCTGATAGAGGTTGACGTCACTGTTTCAAGGAAGAAGGGATGCTATGCAAAGAAAATGAATATATCAAACTCACTTTACATCACATAAATTCTTATTATTCACTATTACACATCTTTCCCTCGAAGGCCAAAGAGAAAGAGCTAATAAAAGAGGCACAAAGTTGCAGAACAAAATTATAATGCACTAGATTAGTTCATAACAGTCCATTTACCTTCAGATTTTATTGCAAGATGGCAGTATCTTAGCAGAATGCTTTTAGCTGAATGCTGGAATTCTGTGCTGTGAACTGTTAAACATTTATTTTAAATATTTATTGCTCCATTGAAAAAAAAAGTTGGTAAATGTGGTTTAGAAATTGTCACCTCAAATAATCAGCTTTGCCTCTTTACCAAGGAATGCACTTTTGCAAAAGTGAAAATATCTGCTGTGTGACTGCCATGATGCTGAATGCAGTGCTTGTGTGGGGTGGAAGCCTGTTTTCACACTTGGACACTGTCAGGCCCTAAACCCTTAATTCATTTTGATTTGCCACTGTAAAAGATTTGCCATAGCATTTTCTGAATGAGAAGGCAGAGACTATTATTGGCTCATGTCCTACCCCTTGTAATATTTGTGTCAGCACTTTGTTCAACTGAGAGAAATAATATGCCTTGCATTGTGCCAGGGGTTGTGCCAAATCCTTCATTCAAACTGTTTTTAATTGAAGGGCCTTTGGCAGTAATGGGAACCTTGCAGAAAATTCAGATCTCTGCAGTTACCCCAGTAAGCTCCAGGGTTTGTGGTCTCTCCTGTGGCACTGGGGATGGCTCCTGCCTCTGAAGGATGCCATGAGCTGGGAGGACACCCTGTATACGGGAGGAGAGGAACTCTGGGGGTGCTGCTGTTCTGTAGGTGTGTGGTTTTGGCTGGGGTAGAGTTAATTTTCTTCACAGGGCCTAGTGTGGGGCTGTGTTTTGAATTTGTGCTGAAAGTAGTGTTGATAGTACAGTGAAGTTTTTGTTCTTGCTGAACATGGCTTGTGAAGAACCAAGGCCATTCCTGCCATGTTGGCAGGGGCCTGGGGGTGCAGGGGAAGCTGGGGGACACAGCTGGGACAGGTGACCCCAATTGAACCAAGGGATATTCCAGACAATCTGGCATCATGCTCAGTGTATAAAGTGGATGGAAGAAGGAGGAAAGGGGAAATGTTTCAAGTGATGGCACTTGTCTTCACGAGTCACTATTACCTGTGACAGGGCCCTGCTCTCCTGGGGATGGCTGAACACCTGCCTGCCAATGGGAAATGGTGAAAGAATTCCTAATTTTGATTTTCTTGTGTGTAAAGATTTTGCTTTATCTAATAAACTGTCTTTATCTCAACCCAGGAGTTGTTTAGCTTTTATTTTTCCAATTTCCTCTCCAGTCCTGTGGTGGGTGAGTGAGTGAGCAGCTGTGTGGTACAGGGGGCTGGCTAGGGTTGAACCACACCAGTAGGAAGCTCCATCTGTGCCAGTGCATCTCTCTGGGGAATACCCTGGGTCTGTGGGGGTGAAACCACACCAACAGGAAGCTCCATCTGTGCCAGTGCATCCCTCTGGGGAATACCCTGGGTCTGTGGACTGTGGGGGGACTGTGGTTAGACTGGGGAATGCTCTGACAAACCCCACCAATGTAAGAAACTGCAGGTTACCATTTCTGAGACTGTGCCTCAGGCAAAACTTCTGTGGTTGCTTCTCAGCTGAAAAGCTAAGAGAAAAAGCTCATTTATAACTCAGACCCATGCATACCAGACTGAGCTATTGGTGCACTTCTTGTGCCAATTATCCTGTATATAGTTTCCCATCACCTTACTGAAACCTTCTGTTTGGAATGTAATGCATTCATAAGGCAAATAAATCATGAGCATTAGCTATGCATGAGTTTTTTGCAGTTTTTTAGTGCATTTTGCAACATAATGTTTGTGATATCCTTCTTTTAATCTATATGAGTTAGTAGCTAATAACAACCTATAGTTAAAGAGCATAAACCAAATGACCTATAGTTAAAAAGCATTATCTTAGCCATTCCTTATGAAAACAATAACAATAACCATCCCTGTGAGTAAATTATAAAACCTCTTGTGTATTTAATGAGTTCTTGGTTTGATAAGCAGCAAATGAATCTAATTAAACATAAAGAAAATTCATGTTATAACCCTGGAACTCTGTTGATCAAAAGGTGAGAAATTTGTGCAGACAATAAGCAGAATAGCTAAGGGAAAAGATAGAAACAAAACTATTAATAGATGAAATGGAGTTTATAAAATCCAATGGCTGTGCATAACCCAGCCTAAAGGTTTATCGAGTTGATGTGTTTTCTTTCCCTGCCTTTCTTCCTTCCTACCTCCCTTCTTTTTTAAATGCTACATGTTATTGATAAAAAAGTAATAAATAATGAATGAGTAACTTCATGCTGAAGGACTTAAAATATATATTTTAGATATAAAACTGAAATATGAGAAATTCAGATGAAGTCACATGGTTAAAAGCTCATTTCAAAGAATAAAAAAATCACAGAATTTTTAAGTTTGGATGATCTGGAGATCATCTAAGATCATCTAGCCCACCCATCTGCCAAGACAGGGTCACCTGGAGCAGGTGACGCAGGAATGGCTTATTTGTATTTTCAGTGCAAATGCACACACTCTCCAATCTTTTCCTGTGTGTTTACAGATTACTCTTGTCTTTAATCACAGCATTTCAGAAAAATATTTTTCTGATTTCTGTCTGTGTGAGGTGGTATGCATGCATACAGATGCTGTCAGAAAAGAGGTGTGTGTTTACCAATTCTGTCCATTTCAGGCACATATTTTTTGTTTGGCATAATTCCTTGTCATTTTAGGCTTTACTGTTGATGAAGTTATTTACCTCACCTGGGCTGCTGCTTATGTGGTTTTGGGTTATTTGTTCTGTTTGTTTGGTTTTTGTTTTTGTTTTTTTGTTTTGGTTTTTTTTTTCAATGAGCTGTTGGGTACAGCTGAGAGTGTACTTTGTGATTTCATTTGGTGTGTGTGTCTGTATGCAGGTAGTAAGAAAAATGTCAGCAGCCATCCTGGATCCCACAGTTGGAGCATTCAATCTGAAATCTGTGGTATTAAAAAAAAAAAAAAAGAAAATTGTTACAGTCCTGGATTGTGATATTCGTCTTCGATAGTTCTTGTTTTCTTATTCTGAGGAGCAGAATGTTCTGCCTTCATTGACACTACAAAAGAAGAACAAATTCCTGTGAGAAGCTGGGGGCAGAAAAGGAGAACTTACTGAGCATAATCAAGTAGGTATTTTGGAGGAAAAAAAAACCCATGAAAAAAATCAGTTCACCTTTCATGTTAAAACTCTGAACATGAGATTTAAACTTTATTTTAAAGTTTATTTCTCTGTCTTGAATCAACTTGAATTCCTTTTTTTCCCCTATGTTGAATTTTGGCGGCCTTAACAACTAAAAGCCATAGCCCATAATGAAGAAATTGAGGAATATTATTGCAATGTGACTGATTTTCAATAATTCTGCTGATAGCAGAGTAAAATCTATAAAAATCTCTCTGCTTGCAAAATTGTAACTGGATTGCCAACTTTTTATTCTTTTAGTTCAGAGCAAAGGGCTGCAGCATATCTTTTGTCAAATAATACCAGAATACTCTGCTCCATCCTCATTATGACATTCTAAACAAACCTTGGAAGCATACCAAAAAGGACAATCTGATACCAAAACAGAGGCACTGAAAAAAAAACTAACTGGAAAATACATGAGTAGACCTTCACAATGCCATAGTAAACACCTTCCCCACAACCAGCAGAAAACCTCAAAGAGTAAATAAAAAAAGACCTGACTATGGTGGACATGAAGCAGATATCAGCTTATGCATTAGAAATATTAAAGGTTCTGATTAAATCATTATTTTAAATTCACTGGATGTTTTTTGGAGTTATTACCATCTGAACTAAGCTTCAATAAAATTTATTTTGCATTAAAAAGAGACTGGATTCTGGAAAATTATGCTGAGGACAATGCTACTTGTACTGGCAAGCTAGAGTAATATCCCTGTGGGACACAGAGGATACATCTCAGTGCATGTGTTTAAGCCTATGCATGGGATGTAAGCTGGAACACTCTAAATTGTGGACTAACATCAAGTCTAGAGATCACCTACTGAGAAATGACTCAATTGTAGCTCTATCTTTTAGCCAAGGCAAGTATTAACAATACTTGCCCTGGCTAAAATCTTAATCACACAAATCACAGAAAAAAAATCTTACACATTCACAAGTTTTTGGAAGATGAGTGTGACAAATGGGGATCAAAATCCTACAGCACAGAGACGGATGGTGAAGACTTTCTTCTGATTATTTCTGTAGAATTAGAAAAGGATCAGAATAGCCTGTTCCTTTTGGTGGCTTCTGCAACAGCAGACAACAAAAATGGTTCTTGTACAGTTCTTGTGTTTGGCTTTGATCTGAAGACTGAGATAACTTCTTCTGTGCAGTCCCTGGAGAGCTATAGTTATCTTGGCATTCAATTTCTTTGAAAGAAAACCTGAAAAATGCCAATGCTGTCTTACACAGAAGTTGTGTGTTAGCTCAGATAAAGTGAAATGGCTCTAAGGTGTACACTCATGTGAAAAACCTCGTCAGTGAGGATGTTTAGCCTGATACTGCATCCTTAACAGACAGAAAAAATTCTAAAGCTGGATAAACTTTGTGATGGACTCTATACAACAATGAGAAATTAAATGCTATATGGATTAAAAATCAGTCAATTATTTTTAGTAGGGGCGTTTGCTGAAACTGTCAGGTGGGGCAGAGTTCACTGTGCTTCTCTCAATAGAATCAGGAATCAAATTGTGTGGCTGGTACTGTAGGGAAAAAGAGCCACCAGATGGATATACAATAAAGAAAAACATACAGATTTTTTTTTCTCAAACATATCTAAGAACAGTTGTTTGTGTCATTTGTAATAAAATCATGAAAGAATAGCAACAGCAGAAGCTCAGAAGAAATCTGGATGGAAAAAATCCCCCCCAAAAATTGTAATGATGTGCAGCTAGATGAACTCTGGGGGCTTGTAAATAGTTAAACTTAAATCAGACTGAGACATTTCCATTAACCTTAAACTTTATCCAGCTTTTCTTACAGTAACCTTTCTTTATGGTGAGTTTCCATGTCACTAAAGCCTGCTTTAGTTCCAACACATAATAAAGGCTTCCTTGTTCATAATGGATCATATTTTTGGCAATTTTTTAAGTTGCATAATACTTATGACAAATAATAGAAATAATTTCTCATGGAAAACAGTAGCCCAAGAAGTATAGGTTGTTGCAGTTAGATTTATCTGTAAAATCTTTCCTCCCTCCCTGGGAATTAAGAACTTTTTGGCTTACTACAAAGTTCCCTTTTTCCTGAAATCTACCATGCTGCAAGGAAAGAGCTTGATCAAGAAGACAGCTGTAAACCATGGACAATGAATTAAAATGATGAAAAAATCGTTCCAAACAGTAGGATTGTTACTTTCTGAGTCTGTTACAAGTTCTTTCAATCTCTAGGAAATGAGACTCAGCTTTAGCAGGACTGCTGCAGCATGCAGTAAGAAAATCAGAGCTCCACAGAAGGGCTGTCACACAGAATGATGCTCATGGAGCAGAATCAGCTGCTTCAAGCAGGCAGCATCAGTAGGGAAAAAGCTGCAGCACAAACAAACATGACTTTTAGCTCCATTAGCTTCTGGGGGGAAAAAATCAAATACACCATTTAGGAAAGCTCTCATTTCCAGCCTAGCAAATCAGTAACTGAGTATTGCAATTAAGGAAGAACTTTTCCTTGACAAGGATCGACTGTGAATCTTAAAATCGTTTTAAAAAATTAAAAGTAAGGAAGCAGCAGCTGTGGATAGCAACAGTTGTTTCCTTTTAGCTGGAGTCATAGATTTGCTTTCTACTTGGCATTCACACTCAGCTCGCCACTCTGCTGTGCTGCAGTAGTTCTTTCCCCACTAGCTGAAGAAATCTATGCAATAAAATGAATTCTGAGTGACTTGCTTTTCCCCAAAGAGTTCACAAATCCTTTAAATGTATATGAATCTTCTTTCACATTTTTCATAGGGTAAAATTACTGACTGAAACAAAGTTGGATGGGAAATGATTTTGCAATGCCTTCAGTCCAATGGCTGAAGAATATCCAAAGAGCACAGCAACAGAAGTGTCTTCAGAGTAATCTTCATTTTTGCCCTGTTTCATTGCCAAAGTAGTCTTTTCCACTGTCCATTCAGGTCATAGAACTTTAGTTCCTCATTTTTTAGTAACTTCATTTAATTAATTGATTTCACCAGAAAAGGAAGAGCAATATGTGTCCCTATAGATTTGGTGAATCAGGCTGCCAGATATAGCAATGAATGCAAATACAAAACTGTTATCCACATAATAAAACACCAAACTAAGTATTTTTTCTCCCAGCCATAGCTGTTCTGTTCTGCTTTGGTTTTGTTTTGGATTTGTTTTTAGTATTTTCTTTGTTTGCCAGATACTAAGCAAATACTGAATCCAACAGCCTTGAGTTCAGCATTTGTGATGCTCTGCCTTTCTGTTTCCCTCACATTCTCTAGCTGTTGAGTTTACTGGTGGCAATGTAGCTGAGCAAGGGAGAAATACGAAATGCACCTCACAGAAGTGTCTAGCTTGGTGGAGGGGTGGAAAATTAAACACAGCTGAGACTAGGATACCTTTTATTCCATAGGTAGAGTGAGGTAGGAAACCATTTAGACTTCAACAAAGTTTTATTTTACTAGCTTTTTATTTTGCCCTGTGTGATATACTTGAAATGAAAACTATTTCTGAAGATGATATTAAAATGTTCCCAGCTGCATCTATATTTCACATAAAGCAGTTATTGAAAAATCCAGCCTGGCTATTGATTATTATTACCATTGTTCTAGAAGCTATGTGACTGTTTAGCCATGGAATTAAGTGTTTCAAGTATACACATTTTAAGGTGCTGTGGTTGATGAGGAAGACGGGTTTGGATATTTCAAAAAGCTCCTTACTAGGGAAGTCTCAGGAAGCTTTTTCACAGAAAGTACCAGAACTTATATAGTATTTTAGTTTACAAGCATGAAGGCCATATGACAAGATGTCTGTATGTATATGCATATACAGACACAATGTATATATGTATAAAGATAGGTTTATATAATACATAAAAATAGATATACACCCATATGTTCATATATAGATGTACACTGCATATCCACACATCCATATACAAGATTCTCTCAAAAGTTATTTCTGTTAACAACAAGGAAAAAGACTTGTAGAAAAGCAGCATCCACCATGCCCTAGCACTAACAGATGCACCACCTGTTTATTGAGGTTTTTTTCCTCACTTGAGCCTTATTTTGTACGCAGGCTCAGGCTGTACTTCCTTTCTGGCATGCATTTTCATGCCAAGTAATTACCATGATCTAGCAAGATATAAGTCAGATTTGTAGTCTATAGGCCAGATTCTGCTTATCCCCTCCACAGCTCATCATGAAGTTTCCTTTTTCCTCTTTTTGTCTATGTTCACACAAAACTAAGCCATGCTCAGAAAGGAGGGAGAGATGCTTTTGCCATCCCTTCATGGGCAGGACAGGAGAAGGATTTGACAGGGCAGAAGGCAGGAGCCCTCCCGGCGGACACAAGGGCACAGCAGGAGCAGATGCAGATGCAGCTGGGTGTGAGCACACTCTGGGGGATGCTGCTGCACGGCAGGATTTGGCTGTGTGGGGTGGGACAGGATTTGGCTGTGTGGGATGTGGACACAAGGGCAGCAGCAGGAGCAGATGCAGGTGCAGCCGGGTGTGAGCACGCTCTGGGGGATGCTGCTGCGTGGCAGGATTTGGCTGTGTGGGGTGGTACAGGATTTGGCTGTGTGGGGTGGGACAGGCAGGGAGCAGACATCACCCTCGGCAGGCGAGGAGGAAGAGGAGGAAGGTTATCTTTCCCAATCAAGAGGGAGAATTAATTGCACCCTAAAGTCTCCTTGGGGTGCTCACATGCAGGGAATCAGAGGGAGGCAGAGACCCTGCCAGTGCTCACCACTCTGTCCTGGCATCTGTGTCTTGTGTGATGTATATGATGTGATAAGATATGACCCATCAGTGGGTAAAGAAGAGCTGAACCAAGCAGACACAGTGCTTCCCTACTGATAAAATACTCCTTTGTAGGTGTGTGTTATTTTTCTTCAAAGCTCTTTTAGCTTTCTCACACTGTTTCTATCCTTTCAGATACTTTTACTTAAGTAACTGAAACTTAGATTTGGCATTTTTCATGAAAATATATATTCATGCTTCAAAACATTTCCTTTAGCAAGACAAAATAAATTTTAGTGAGCTTCCTAGGATTCATTTCTTTACATATACTGGAAATATTTTTGCCAACAAAAGCAATTACATTTTGCCAGTAACTCTGTAAGGCTGCTACTGAGACAGCATAAAGTGAATATTAAACATTCGCCAAGAAAATGTGAGCCAAAGGCTCACATTTAAAACAGGGATTTATAATCTGATAATTAAAATTTGCAGACAGTGTGTGTGCGGGGGGTGACCCTGTTCCCGTTAGTTTTTAACTCGTTGCCAGCCTTAATTTCACAAATGCATTGTCTTTTTTTTACATTTTAGCATAACAAAATAACACAACATGGTTATAATTACAGTGTCTCCCCAAGGCAATTATCCAGACATAAAGGACACTTAATATGTGATCTGGTCTTGGACCATGCAGTCAACCATGGCAGAGCACTTTTGAAAGCAGTAATTGGTAAGATATTTTTTCAACAATGAAAGAATTCAGATGACAACAAACCAGCAACTGATCAAAGGTGTGCAACAGCAGTGACACAATGTGCATTTTAAAAAGGGAGCTACAATTCTCACTCCTTTCTTGCATTTTCTTTGTGTTGAAATATTTAGGAGATCAGAAATCAAAAATAAAATTCTGGCCTGTAAAGAAATGAAAAAGCTTTTCACAATAAACTTCTTCTTCTTTTGTGGCCAGTCCCTACTTAGTCTTTTGAAATGTCTATTGTGCACAGAAATTATTTGGTTTTAGGTTAAGTCAACATAAGTTTTCTAAAGTTGGATTTTGGACTTCAATAGGATAGAAACATCAGGTTTTTCCAGGTAGCAATTTTTAAAGCCATATTTAAAGTAAAATATAAATATGTTCAAATTATTTTTTCTTAAACTCCTAAAATATTTTTTAGTCTCTAAAAGACTCCCATATAAAAAAAAAAAAACAACAAAACATTAAAATCTATTCTATAGAGTATTTCAGTGCATCTATAGCTAGAGCTTTGCACAGCTGATGAAAGGCACAAGGAGGAGTTAGGAAAATCAACTCTTATTGAGCTCCATAATTTCTAAGAAACAGTAGCATTCCCTTACAGAAAGCTTTGGCTCAGGAGTCTATTCTAAACCAATTGTGGTATAGTTTGGTGGAATGCTATTATGACCATAGAACAGTAAAATGCTACTACATTGCAGCTTTTTAATATTAAAACTAATTTAAGAGATTTTATTTATTAATTTTATGAATGACATCAGCATAAGGTTTCCATATATCTCAAGGTTACTTTTAATTGCTGTTTTGCATATGTAATCACTTGTGTCTGTAAAAAACCAGGAATGGCTATTTCCTTAGTGATTTTGTAAATCCTCCAAACGTATTGTCCAGCCCCAACATAAGCTTTGCTGGGAGTCAGCAGTCTCAGCAGCTAATAGCCAGAAAATATTTAATTCACTCAGAATATAAAAGCAAGATTGTTGTGCATCACCCCACTTAGGAAGAGCTTTTTAAAAGACCTTTTATGACAGGTAATAGCTGGCTTAAGGAGAGGGGGACCTGGTTTCAGAGGGCCAAGGATTAAATCATCATTTTAAAGAAACCTTTTGCAGCCTGTTTTAAAGTTTGTATTTCACATCTTAGAATTACTGGATACTCCAAAACTCCAAATTTCTTTTGTGGTACATTTTTCTCCCTTTTCCCCATGCAATTCCCTAATTCTCCATTCTCATAGCAAGTGGATGCCCCTTACCAAGATGAAACCATGACATTATGTGCAAGTTTCTTGGGTGATTTGTACAGGAATGTGACATCACCAGAGTGGTTCAGTAAACACCTCAAAAAGGAAGATGGGGAAATTAAATTTCTTTTCCATAAAACTGTATGGTAACTTTTATTAAATTCAAGCATTTGCACAACTTACTGTCCTGCAGCACCCATCCGTAGCATCCAACACTGATGTGTTGGTTTCTATAAAAAAAGGCAACACTCTCAGAGTGTAAAATCTCAGTATGCAGCAGTGAATTTAAATGAGCATGAAGCAATTGGAAAGAAGTTAATATTTCAAGATTGGCTGTGTGATGAGACTGGATAGCATTCATTCAGTATGTGCTGCTACTCCTTAGTACCACATTTAAAAATTCATACCCAGCAGATGCTAAAAGGCTATGGTCGTATTTCTACAACTGAAATATTGTATGTTAGGTACATTTCAGTGTGATTCAATTCCAGCTTCAGGCTTATTACATTCAGGAGTGACAAAGCACATATCATTTTCAAAACATATATAATCCATCTACCCTGTTTTCTCCTGAAGAATTTTGCTGGAATAGCAAGCATCACATGTGAGTGCACCAGGACTGAAACTGCAGTAACAGCACAGATACATGCACCTACAACTTCTTGACATAAACTACTCATCATAAGTATTGGTAAAAAGTTTAAAATGTGTATGTTTTATTATCTTTTACAGGGTTAATTTAAAAAAATAATTTTAAAAATCCTTTTAAAGAGCAGTAAGGTGACACAGTGAAAAGTAGTTTTTTACAAACCTTTGATTTATGAGGAACTGTAGAAGTAATGCAGAAAATAAGAGGGACAAGCTCTCAAAAGAGAAGCCATGGTCTTTTAGTTAGGGCATCAAAATACTGCCCTGAAGATCTAGGCCCTCTTTGTGTCTGTCCCTCAGAACACACCAAAACCCACTGGACTCCTTTGAAAAGTGATTACTTAATTAAGAGGCAGCATCATAAATCAAAGTGACAGAAGGGTGGGATTACAACTGTAGAGGGAATTCTCATTCCTATATGCCTACATTGCTGATCACCTACAGGGCACAGCTCTAAAGAAAATTCTCTAAGGTGGACACAGCATTGCTTCTCAAGTGCTCTTTTTTCTGCTGACATGAGTACATACTGTTTCATTACACATCAAGTAGGTTTAAATCAATGAAGCACCTGTAGGAGGTAACTGGGTCTAGAGTGGTGAGTTACTTATGCAAATGCTAATTTATTGGCAACAGTGGGAGCCTAGACAGCCACGTTTGGCTGAGGATAGAATTAAATTGGAGATTAAGTTTTTAAAATGTAGATATCTCCTTGCCCATTATGTGTTCGGTCTCTTCTCAATGTAAGTTAGCACAGAGGCTCAGAATCACAGCATGGCTCAGGTGGAAGGGACCCCAGTGGGTCATCTGGTCCAACCTCTCTGCTCAAGCAGGGCCATCCCAGAGCACGTTGCATAAGGTTGTGCTTGGACACTTCTTGAATATCTCCAGTCAGGGAGACCCCACAGCCTCTCTGGACAGCCTGCTCCAGTGCTCAATCACTGCACAGTACAGAAGTTCTTCCTCATATTCAAGGTGGGATTTCCTGTGCATCAGGTCCTGCCTTTTGCCTCTTGTCCTATTGCTTGGCACCACCAAGCAGAGCCTGGCTCCATCCCCTTGACACCCTCCCTTGAGATGCTCACAGACAGTGATGGGGTCCCCTCTCAGCTGTCTCTCCTTGAGGCTGAAACCTCAGCCCAGCCCTCTCAGCGTTTCCTTTTGCAGACATGCTCCAGTTCCTTGATTGTCTTTGTAGCCCTCTGCTGCACCCACCAGGGCCAGGTAGAAAGACCTGAGTTATTCCTCCCAGATTTGGGTATGTTATACTCTCTAACGCTGTCAGATACTTCAATCATTCAAACAGCATCTCAAAATCCTGCTCCTAATGACTATTACTTACAATGATTTCTACAAAATATCTACAAAGTGTAGCAAATTCTGGATCTTTAGTTGTAAATTTATTTCAACTTGGGCTAGTTTGGATAAGATTCAGTCTTTCCTTTCCTTTATCAAGATATACTGTCACCAAAACTTGGAAAATGATTATTTTTCTGTCTGAAATTGAGTGATATTATAGAATTATATACTATTATTCTAACAAGAATAAATAGTTTAGATCACACTATAAGAAATTATGTAAACAAAGAAGGAAAAATTATTATCGCAAAGCACCATTTAATCCATGCCTTAGGGTGAAACAGCAGTGGAAGAGTACATTAGACTAAAGCAAATAATCTGATTGTTTCCTCCTGTAGCTATTATATATTTAATACATTAAAATCCCTGAAAATAGGTTATTTAAATTAAATTAAGTAGAAGAATATAAATTATTCTAAATATAAATTATTAAAATATTTAAAATATTTTTAAGGTATCTCTATTATTACTATATGATGTAGCCCTTTTTTCATGGAACAAAGTAATAATTCTCTTGTGCTCTTTAAGCCAAACAGGGTTTAATTGTGATGGAAAAAAGCTGCCTGTATGGCAAAATAAGTGTGATTTGTGCTGATTTTTACCCTTTTGATGCCAGCTCAGATCCTGTCTAAGGCCTTCTAATTCCTCTATGTATGGACAAGTCCTGCTAAAGCCAGGAGGAATTATCTTCACCGAAATTACTCATTTTTGGATCTCAGCTCTAGTTTTTTGACAAATAAGAGCATTATAATTGTGAAGAGAGTTCTTAGTCAACAATGAACACCATTTGCCTATTGAGTCACCTCAATAAATATAGAGGTCCTAGAGGACAGTCCTGATGCTTTAGGCATTTGTGTGTTGAGAAACAGACTTTGTTTCCAGACAAGAGAGAGACAAAAGGTGAGAAGGTAAATAAGGTACGGAGTGCTTTATTCAAAGACTTCTATGGAAAATGATGCAATTGAGAAGTTTAGTTTTTTATTGGTTGGATGGCCACATGCAAAGAGTTGCAGTTGATGCCTTAGTGTCCAAGTGGAAGCCAGTAACAAGTGCTGTCCCTCAAGGGTGTGTATGGAACCAATACTATTTATTGTTCTGATCAGTGACATAGACAGTGGGATCAACTGCACCTGCAGCAAGTATGCAGATTATATCCAGCTGAATGCTGCAGTCAACCCCACAGGAGAGCAGGGATGTCATACAGAGGGACCTTGACAGGCTTGAGAGGTGGAACTATATGAAGATCTCGTGAAGATCAACAAAACCAAGTGCAAGGTGCTGGACATCAGTGGGGATCATTTCCAGTATCAACATAGAATTAGGATTGAATGGATTGAGAGAAGTCCTGAGGAGAGGGACTTGGGAATTCCGGTGGATGAAAAATTGAATGTTACCCAGCAATATGTGCTTGCCACAGAGAACAGCAGCTGTACCCTGGGCTGCATGAAAAGAGTCATGGCCAGCACGTGGATGGTGGTGATTCTACCCCTCTACTCTGCTCTGGTGAGCCCCACCTGGAGTACTGCACCCAGCTCTGTGCTCCCAGCACAGGAAATTCATGGACCTGATAGAGCAGGTCCAGAAGAGGGTCAAAAAATTATCAGAGGTGTGTAACACTGCTCTTATGAGGAAAGGCTGAGAGAGTTGGGGTCGTTCAGCTTGAAGGAGACCTTATTGTGACCTCTCAGTTCTCAAAAGGCGGTTCCAGACATTTTAGTGTAGTGAAAGGACAAGGGGCAACGGTTTTAACCTGGAAGAGGGTGTATTTAAAATGGACATAAGGAAGAAGTTTTAATGCTGAGAGTGATGGGACACTGGACAAGGTTGCTCAGAGTACAGTTGTGTAGTGTAATACAGTGTAGATACCTCTCCCTGGAATTGTTCAAGGACAGGTTGTATGGGGTTTTGAGCAACCTGCTCTAGTGGAAACTGTCCCTGTCTGTGCATGGGGAGTGGAACTATGTGACATTTTAAGATCCTTTCTAACACAAATAATTCTATGACTCTATGGAAGAAAGTCCTGCCTTGCCATATAGCCTGAATATTTACTGACCACCTAATTAGATAGTCCAAAATTAGAGTGGACAGAACCCCTTCTTAAGACAAGTCTTTTAATTCTTAAGAGTCAGGGAAAGGAGTGTGCTTTCTGTGAAGCAATTATTCTATGTCCACATTTCGGAAGCAAAATACTGTAATAGTGGGAGACAGCAGCAAAAAAAGGACAAAGGAATTAATGTGCCCATTAACCATTCATGTGCAACTTAAAGATGTCTTTACAATTTCCAAGAATACATTGGAACTTATTTCCCTCCCTTTTTTTTTTCTTTTGGTGAGACATGAATTAAAAATATAACTCCGTACTAATTTCACCATTTAACCTCTGTTTAGTCTGAATGATTCTATGTACAGCCAGTGTTGGAAACAGAGGAAAAAAAAAAAACAAACCAAACTTAAAATCAATTGTGGAAACTTTCCTGGGTGGATTGAGTCATCATTTTCTCCTTGGAATATGTTTTCCATTTATACAAAGTCAAGAAAAACTGTTGTGAATACAATTAATAAAAAAAGATTTGAAAAATGAGTCCATCCAAGATTCCAACACGTGTCTCCAAGCCAATAACTGATTCAGACTATCAGTTTCTTTCAGAGGAATTAATCCCCCCTAGCTTTCAATATCTGCAGTGCTGATGTCTACTTTTGAGCTGCCATCAAGGCTCCACTGGTAGTCAATGAAAAGAAGTCAGCATTTTTAGGGTATGATTCATCCACCATATTTTAGGCATACTTAGGATGAGATGCAATTCTCCCTAAGTCTGATCACATAAATCTTAATACACTAAGGAAGAGAGCTAAGAGACTTATTAGAAATTAATCACAGTGACTATAAACAGAAAGTAAAAAGCGCCAATAGTTCAGTGATTGCAGCAATAATATAGTCATGTTTGGAAGGGATAGTGAAAATTAGAAAGAGATTTTAAAAATCCACCATTAAGGATTAGAAGTGCAGAAAAACCCCTCTACAGTGGTAGTCTAGAGAAACTCTTTCTACACAGTTTTGCAGGAGAAAGTCTAAAATTTGTCTTGTTTGCAAAAGAGAAATAAAATTGCAAGACTTTCCTTTCAGACAGGGTGCTATATAAAAAATAGGATCCTCTGTCTGGAGCTGAAATCAATTCAGCTCAAGAAAGCCTGCATTTTAAAACAGCTTATTTTTGAGGATAATTAATAAAATGGCTAGTACTAGTAAGAGTATAAAATCTGTCTTTTTAATACTTATCTGTATTTTTACTGGATGAAGTCCTAAAATTCAAACTTCTTAATAAAGAAAAAGTCAGTAATTAGAAACATTATTTTATTTTACTATAACATGAAATCAGAATTTCTAGCGAAGCCAGTTCAACACATGACGACTTTAAATGTGTCTGCCTGAAACTTCTTTCTTATCTGAATCAAAATCACACCACTCTACAGTGTTTTATGAAGCAGTTTTTTTTCATCAGAGAGTGCTTCTTTTGGGGGAATGATTCATCAACATTTTTTTGCAAATCAGATTTAGTAATTGACCACAGGAACAGCTTATTAATGATTCAATTGATTCTTCATCACTTTAATTCTCTAAATCTGTTTAAGATATGTTTCTGAAATATTAATCATAGGGTAATCAAAAGTTATGGGTTTGTTGTAGGGATGATTAGGTGAAACTGCAGGATCTGAGTTATTCAAAAGGTCAGACTAGATAATCATAACTGTTCTCCGTGACCTCACAGGCTATTAATCTTGTGCATTAGGTCTTCTGCATTTGATTTTAAATATGCTTGGCTTCCCTAGATAGCAATGGAGATTATTAAATATATGTCCAGAATTTAAAATTCCATTCTCTATGCTATTACTATTGCTATCATTTCAGGCAGTGTAACCTCGTCTAAAATTTCCCCTGAGAGGCTAGTCTAGAAGTAAAGGGTTGGGAAAGGGAGGATTCTTAACAAGAATCAAGGTTTTTATAGATTTTCTTTTTTTTTAATAACAAGGGTCTGCCCTGGTAGTGTTGGGGTTCCTGTGCAACTTTGTCCCAGGAGTCAGGATTCCCACCAAATGATCTTTTTCTCACCTATCCCTTGTCAGTCATTGGTAAATGGTCTCACCCCTAGCAGGTGTTAGGAGAGTGGAAGTGAACTAGCCTTAGGATGTAAAGATGCTTTGAGCTACAATTACAAATGTTAGCTGCCCTATGGGTCAGATGAACCCCACATGAACAAAGACCTTTTTTCCCTACCTACCACTCACCATTGTTGGCTCTCAGTCAATAACAATTCAAATAAATAACTGTCAAACAGGGAGAATCAATTCAGATTCCAACTTGGGCAAACAGAGGGAAATAAGTATGAATGTGAGCTTCAGGCTAATTTGGCCCATTATCCTCCCTTGCATACCGCTCATTATTCACCTAACACATATTTACCTTGAATCCCCTCACAAAAAGCAGCCTCTGCAGCCTTGGTTTCAAGTTCCTGTCCCTGCCATTTGGTTAACATTCTCCATGTTGCACTATGATTACACTTCAGTTTCTTCCCCCACATGCTACTCATCAACCCAATTTATTGACTCATAGAGTTACTAAGGAGATGCTTATCAAGCAGAATAAACACCCCTCTGCTTGCCAACTGGTACTGTGTAAATTGGCTTTGCTTCAGTGTCCAGCCATATTTTAACAAACCCTTGACAATGCCTCAAAATGCTTTGCTTTGTGTCTGGATTTGCCAGCAGAGCACATTTCTAGTGGCACAAAGGAGGTCTGTATTTTAAAAACTTTTTTTTCCAGGCCTAATTTCAATACTTTCAATGTGTTTTCATGCTTTATCTCCAACTTAGCTCTTTGTAGTCTCTAGGAAAACATTTAGCACTACTTCTTATTATCATGCTATCCAACATCATTAAATTTGTTCACTGATGCACATATGTAAATGTATTTTGTCACAATGGCTGTTACGGCATTGACCTGGCAACTAAGTGTTGCATTAGAGCTGAGCAATTCTGAGTTATTGAAGTATAGAGGCAGCTTAGGGAACCTTTTTACTCTAATATGTTGATGGATGGTTGCTGCAAAATTTCAGTAGAAGCATTGTATACATTGATTGTTTTGATGCATATTTCATTATCAAACTTGTAAACTCTGAGGTCAAAATAAGTCAAATGAGTTATTCCAATGAGCAGTACACTCTGCCATAGTCTGTATGTACTTTGGGGCCCCAACAAGGTTTTTCTGAATATCTCAGTGCCCAAGCTCTGCCACAAGACATCGCATCATAATATTGAGGGTCCTCTAATGCTGGCATTGTTCCAATACTTTCATGTTCTGTTAAAACACAGTCACTGAATTCTTTAAAAATCAGAGCACACAAAGTTCACTGGCACCATTAGGCTGTAGCAAGCCCTTTCCTCTCTCCCTTTTTCTTTCGTTCTTGTAACACAGCTGTTTATACAGAAGAGAGACAATGCTGAGTTTGTTAACAGCTGGCAGTTGGCAGTAACTTATTGTGGAACGGGCCTTGAAGTGGCCCCATCTCCTTGACGATGAAAAGCCAAAAGGCTATTGCTTTCAAAATCTTGTTTTGGGACTAGAAGTAGAGCTTGAGGCTGTGCCAATTCCAGACTCATGAAAGCTGCATAGAGAGAAGGGGGCCAATTCCTAAGCTTCTGCTTAAAGGAAAATTAGCTCTGTGAGACAAGATTTGTTTCCACCTATTAACATCAGTATGTTGTACTCTACCAGCACCCATTAAAAATACCAGTCTTACTGGGACTCAGCAGACCTCTTTTCCTGTGCTTTTAAAGAATGAAATTATCTTGACTTCCCCTGTTACTCTAGACTTTCACACTTTTCATTCCATTTTTTTTTTTTGTTATTTCAATGAAGGGATACAGGAGGAAATATACTAATAATGAATGGTGTCATACAGGAGGCTAGTAGAAATCATCTCAAGGATTCCATTGAGGAAACATGGAAAAGTTTCTGTAGAGATTTTGCTCAGCAAAGGTTCAGGGAGAAAAGGGGGATAAAAATAGCAAACAATAGTGGTAAAACTATTCAAGCCCAGATACATTCTCACAGAATGACAGGTTAGCCAACTGAGCAATAACCTCTCCTCAAATCTTAAGTGACTTGATGGATGGGTGGATGGATAGGATTTTGCATTTACTGTAACTGCTCTTCTGGAAATGTTTGGGGTTTTGCCTGAAACAATATCCTGGTGCTATGGGGCAGAGGTTGGTGGTGTAAAATCAGCAAGGCGCTGTGCCAGCACATCAGACAACACTACAGCATCCTCCACTTCCCAGCTGTGGAGCTAAGAAGTGCCAGGGGGCTTGAGAGAGCGTTCCTGACAAGAATCAAGGTTTTTATAGATTTTCTTTTGTTTTAATAACAAGGGTCTGCCCTGGTAATGTTGAGGTTCCTATGCCACTTTGTCCAAAGAATCAGGATTAGCCAGTGTGGGGGGATGGCCCTGAGCCCTCAGTCACAGCACGGGCAGCACGCAGACAGCAGCTCCACACCTTCGTCCACGCCATGCTGTCAGGACAGGCACGATTTCTGCCACAGTAAAGGACTACACAGAGGGAAGCAACTGAGCAGGTTTCAGAGGAAACTGCTGTCAGTCACAGAGAGGATAGGAGGAGTACATTTGAGCAACCAAAATTGCAAGTCACAGATAGGAGGAGTACATTTGAGCAACCGAAATTGCAAGATAATAAGGATCAAGACTCACAATGGGGTTATTGGGCTATAACCTGTATTTCAACAGGACAACTTTTGAGCAAAAAAAGGGTACTGAAATTGTATAAAGATGTAACGAGAAGCAAACTTGGGAAATTTCCTTAAAAATATATTCTATACCTTGGGTCATGAGAGAATCATTCAAACAATGATAAAGAATGACACTAATATAGATACCCATAAATATGTATTTAAATTTCTTTAATGAACAATTTGATACTTATTTCTGTTTTTCCCAATATTTTTTTGTGAGAAATGCAGATTTCTAAAGGTAGAGATGGCTCTACTGGATCAGACCCCAAGTCATTCTGCATCCTCCCATCCTCTATATGACAGAATAGTACATTGCTTAGGTAATCTTAATATTCAGTCTGGCAGCTAAGAGCTGCCAGAGCAGAACAAACTTATGAGGAAGGCCAAGGGAAACTTCTGTCATCCCATTCACTCTCACACTCTTCCAACCTCCTCCTCTGTTCTCTCAGCAGCAAAGACTGCAGAGGCTGGTTACTCAGAAGGTGCATTCTGGCATGGCCCACACATCACCCAAGGCAGAAACTCTTCCTCATAACACAATGAGCTTGAAGGCACTCTGTAGGGGCTGTCAGAGCTGCATCTGCACATGCCCCCAGTTTTGTGAGTGTTCTTCTCTTTTGGGATTCAAAACTCTCAGACATGGAAGGGAACTCTCATGACATTCATCCACTTCTCTCTCTGCTCTCTATTCTTGTTTACCACAGTACATTTGCTCCTGTGAACTGCTACTGTCCCTGTGCATTTAAAATTTGGACTGATCTCTTCCAGCCTCCACTTTTCACAAGTTCATTTGCTAAAAGGAAATAATTAATGCATCAATAAATCATCAATAATTTTTGTTAATCCAGTAAGTGTGGTGCTTTATTTAGACCACTAAGTACTTAATTACTGTCCAATGCAGTGAAATAAAGAAGGTAAATTAGACTCAAACAGTTCAAAGCAGTTCTTGTCAGAGTAAAAATCTGATCTTGTCAAGGTCAGCAAGAGTTCCAATGCTGGAAAAGGAGTAGGAGTGGGGGCTGTGTAATATTAACAGATGGGAACAGCAGTGGGATCTTACTGTCATGTTCTCCAGTATCTTTACCAGGAACGATATCCTTCACTGAATAATTTAAGAGACAGACTGGCTAGTATTTCTTTACTCCACCAGACAAACACAGACTTCGCCTTTTTGTCCTTTGTCATATCATGACTCCTTGAAGTTTTATTTCATGCATCCTCAAATTTTATTCTACAAATCACCTTTCAAAAAAATAGCTTTAGATCTTGTTCTGTTTACAAAGGTGCTAGTTTTACCCCTGTGCCTATCAGTGGTACAGGAATTCAGTGATGTTCGCTTTACACTGGAATGAACACAGAGAGATTCAGGCCTAGAGGACACAAAATGTGTGGCAAAGTATCCACTCATGAAAGCAATTTTTTATAATATCATACAGAATAAATCATGGCTGACATATCTGCTGAAGCTATTTTTAAAGGAAATAATTCATACAGCTGAGAGGTGTGAAGCAGTGAACATAATCTACGTTGACTGGAGGGAAAAAATGCTGTACCTTAGAGGGGACAGAAGCACGGGTTTAGCAACAGTCTCAGAGAGCATTGTTCTGGTGAGGATAAAGATCTGTCTGAAGGGCTTTGTGCTGGTGGTATCACTGCTGTGGGAGGAAACAGCTCAGCAAGATGATAAATGGAGAATTATACAGCTTTATTTTTCTCCCCACTTACAAATGACTTAATCATGCTGACAGGACCTCCACTAATTTCCACCATGTATAGAGCACCTTCTACAGGAGCCAAGCAAGTGTCACCCTAATAACTCAGCTTTCCCCATCCATTTTATTCTTGTGTGTCATTGGTATAGATTGCTGTGGGAAGATTTTGGCAATTTGGAATTATTGTATTTAGAAAAATAAAACAAAAACACGCACACAAAGAAAAAGAGTAATTTTGAAACTGGAATAGGCTTTAGGCCTGAAGGCCAATACATCAGGGAGATTGTGGGAACTCAACACATCACTCCTGATGTCCAGAGTTGCTGAGGTAACCCCTGGGGAGCTCGGAAATCCTGGAATGTTGCCAGAAGTGCTTGGTGGTTGGATTTTGACCCTGCACGGAATGTGCCACCTGTATGAGGACAAAAGGATCACTTGGGGATAAGTGGTGAAGGAATTAGTTATTCACAGGGTGAAAATACAGGTTTTGGGATTTTGGTACAGGGGGGCTTTTAGGAGACAAGACAGAGGAATTAGGGCATGTCCTGTCCTTCTTCTTGTCATCCATCTTTGGTGGTGATGCTGGCACTTTGGGATTGGTTCACATTAAATGTGCACTTGTTAATAAGGGTAAAAGGTATTGGAAGGTAAAGGTAAATATCTTATATGTAGTTTTTAGTATAAAAATAGACAACCTCCCAGAGGGTGTCAGTGTGCCCATGGCTGTCTTGCTGGGCAGACCTCTGTCAGGCTGGGAGACGACTTTGTAGATAAGAATTGATAAACAATATTGAAGACGGAAAAATCTGAAGAGTGCACTCATCCTTTGGAGCGCTGGCTGTCCCAAGGCCATCCTACACCTAACCAGGCAGAGACAACAGGCCAAGAACGGAGAGGAGAATGTGGTGGGTTGGAGGAGCAATTAAAATTCAGATGGCAAAGGAGCAGTTTCAGCCATCATTTAACTCAGCATGAGCAGCACCTAGATAGGTGAGGGTGGAAACAGATCACTGGGCCAGAATCTCTTTTCACTCCCACTGCTGGAGATCAAGAAAAATCTGGCTTTAGTTTTTTATAAGTTTGGTAATGGAAGAAATACACTCAGGAGGAACTGTCTGGGTGTTACTTGAGTGTCACAGAGATCAAAGACAAATTGGTGCAGAATACTGCTCATACAACAAGAGGAAGAACAGAAGTGAAAAGAAATTACTTCTCATCAAAGGATGTAAGTCAACATTCTGGATTATATGTTCCTCCAGGGAAAAAATCCCAAACTCAGACACATTGTCATGCCTAGAAAGGGCCAACTGTGTGTCACAGGGACTCTGCAAAGGCAGAAGAGGGCACAAAGAAATATGCAGAAATTATGACAGAGCTCAAAGGGATGAATCACAAACAGAAGCTGGAACAACTGTCACTAAGAGATATTCATGCATTGTGTCATGGCCTAATGTCAGAAAATAATTAGGACAAAATTATAAAATAACAATTAAGCAGTACAAATGAGCTAAACAATTCAGAAAATTATTTTAAAAGCTCTTACATACTAATAAAAACATCTGAACAGATGCACAAATGCATCTTGGGAGGAATGCATTATGCTTTATAGATTCAGGGCTGCCATTATAACCCTCATAATCACTTTAGTCATGTGTTCTACATCTGTGACTTCTTGGCAAGATATCTCAGTGAGAGGAACTTGCAATTTTAGCTAACCTTTTCTTTTTGGAAAGCTTGGCTGCTGGCTTTGCTCTTTCCATGCTTCAGAACCTCTGCAATGCAACCTTTTCAATAGCATATGCTGCAAATGCTTTTAAAAAGATGTTTTAGTACCTAAATTACAATATTGAGACCATAACTGACAAAAGAAGTCAGCTCTATGATTTCAAACATAAGCATAAACCCAGCATTACTAATGGCATCAGAATCAGAATCTGATGAAACACAGAACACAAAAGAATTTCCAGCACTTCTGAGAAGTTTCTTCTGCTTTTAAAGTATGCCTGATTGTCCGGGGTAGAAACTGGCATCTCCCTCTGTCAACACTGCTAATCCTGTTTGGTGAGGACACAGCACAACACAAGTGACAACTCAAATACTTAGGACAAGCCTCCACATCCCATTTAAAGCTGAGCTTAGAGATGTCAGTAGAAGTGAATAGAGGCACACAGAATAAGTGGAAAGCATGTTTGCAGGCATGTGACCGTGAGTCCTGCACTGCAGCCAAAAGCATTGCTAACAAAAATCAGGCATATGTTGTGACAGCATGGGGAGAAAAGACTACAGAGAATAAGATGATTTATCTGTCCATGGTCTCATGGGAGATTTGATAGTTTACCTTCTCACAACCAGCAGTCTCAGCAACATAGCAATATGTTCTAGCATTTCAAACACTGCAGTGTAGGGACCTCCTGGTACATGGCTTGGCTATAGTGATGCAGCACTATTTATTGATCCATTTTAATAGTATCCAATCAAGCTAAAGAGAAAATGAAACATACTTTTTTTTATGATAGAATTTTCCAAATTACTTCTGATGTCTGATTAACCCATCATTACCTGGGTTTAGGGATAAGCAAAACATGTAGAAATCAATCACAGTGGACAAGGTAATATATTTGTGTAAGAGTCAGAAATAAGAGGCTGATCACATAATTAAACGAATTTGGAAAGGCAAACACTGCTCAAAAGGCAAATATTGTTTAATCTTAAAACAGTTAAGATGAACAACTACCCATCTTGCCCCATTTTTGGAGAAAGTTAGGGAGTTAATAGACAATTAATGTATTTTCATGGAAAATACATTAATTCTGGTGCTATGTGAGCTAGCAGTGTCTTGACATGCTTGGTAAATTTAATTCAGAAGGTGGAATTAATTTCACCTAGTGTGCAATGTCAGCTGTAAGCTGGCCATTTAAGGTGTTCTTTATAGTCAATGGGGGGAAAAAAAGCAATTTTTGGACATGACTGATGTGATGGCTTTAAGGCACCTGCTGTCAGAGGCGATGAACTGAACCACAGAAGTATTCATTATCTGTAAACAGGACCCAGACACTAAACCAGAAATAAACAACTCCTTTAGAAACAAGTTTCTTGTCCTTCCTGCCTCACATGAGACAAGAACATCTCAGAAAGTTCCAAGGCACTGAACAAGTTCCACTCCTGAATAGAGTATCCATAAAATAACAAGTCTATAATAATATTAGATATATCTCCAACTGTTTTCAGAGCAGGTAAATATACTTATTCCATTTTTATGAAAGAAGTGTGACACAATCCAGCTAGGGTGGTCAGTGCCAGAGGCAGAAACAGAAGCCAAGTCTGCCTTCCCATGCGCTTTTTGAGCTCAACAAACCTGCCCTTAATTTCTGTCTTCTTCTTATGAGATTTACCTTTATAGCTCGAGTTAATCTATCTGAACTTTCCTGAATGTCTCCATAGGCAGTCTCTGAGGGAGCATTATCTGCCCTTCCTGCTGATGTTTAGAACTGTGAATGCAATTGCATCACCTCTTCTTTTCACCTTGGAAGGCGTCACCATCTCCCACATGTCTGCTCTTGGGGCCATTCTGAGAGCTGTCCCCACCTACTCCTTTCTGCAGCAGAGGCTCAGCTAGAGTCTGCCAAGAACATCAACATCCACAGGGCTGGTTACATCATCAGCCTCTGGTCTTCTTTTGAAACACAAAACTGGACACGAGAGACCATCTGAAATAGGGAAGATTAAGAAAAAAAAGAAGAAAGTAAAAACGGCTGAATGATGAAGTTCTTTCTGGCCAAGATATAGAATGACAAGTTTCAGAAAACTTTCAAAGGTTTTTCAAGGTTGCTGACTAGTAAAGCTCTATTCACAAACATGGGATTTAGGTAAAAAAAACCCTCAAGAAACAGAATACATAATTTTGTCTGAAATTTATACAGTTTTGTGATTACATGAGGCTTTCATAGTCAGAAGCCTCGACACAGATCTGAAGCAGGTCTCTGAGACATACAGCTTCATGAGCTGAGCCAAAGAGATTCTGGGGATTTACAGGATACACCAATTTTAACAAATTCTGTTCTGATGAATAGATATATAAACTCCACTAAATTCGGCAGTGTTCCAACAAATGTGTGCAGGAGACATGCACATATAGGTGAGATATTTTAACTATTTACAGCCATTTACTGATCGGGGGGTGAGGTCAGTAGTGTCAAGACAAGAAGCTAATGTAAACTTCAGTGCCCAAAAATGGGGGGATTGGAGCAGGAAAATCACAGAATGACAGAAGGCTCTGAGTTGGAAGGGTTGATGACCCCTAAGGATTATCAAGGTCTAACACTTAAGTGAATGGCCCATACAGGGATCAAACCCACAACCCTGGTGTGATTAACACCATGCTCTGACCACCTGAGCCAATCTCAGTTAAAATGAATCCACTGGAGACCCCTGCCCTCCTGGGGCAGTGGCTGTAGGCTTGCAGGGCACCCTGCAGCATCTCACTTGGCACAAGGGGGCTGTGCTTGGGTGACTGCATCCCCTGTGAGAGGCACTCCACTGATCTGAGTGGGTGTTGCACGACATCTGTCACACCCATAGTGCCCACATGCAAAGTAAGAAGAGAGAATGGAGTATCAGGTGAAGGAAGAATGGATGTTTTAAAAATATACAATGAAGGTGAGGGGTAGAATCTGTACTTCTCCAGAAAAGAGGTTTTTCACAGATTTCTAAAGACAGGAAAAGGTTTTTGCCACTATCATTCCAAATTAACAAGACAGAGGCAAACCAAAGCATGCTCCCAATCTTTACTGATGATTTATAAAGAAAATGTAACTCCATTTATATGTTTGTGAATTTTTCCCTTCAGATCTGTCAAGAACATTATTATATACTTTCCTGGACACAGTCAGCTCAAGTGGTTTTGTAAAACAAACAAAAAGCAAATTCAGTTCAGCATTGTGTCTGTTTGACACACATAAATACCAGTTCCAGCAGGGCTTAATTACCGTTAGGTGGTATGATGCTGAATCTGGCTGATCCTTTCTTAAACCAGCTAATCAATCCTGTCAATGGTTTCTGTCTTTAAAATTGTGCTTGATTGCTGTGAAAGGGACATAAACCTCAGTTACTCTGTTTCTTTGAATAAACATTATATCTAATCTGTTAAGAAATAAACCTGTTTCTCCTGCACAGTCCAGATCTTTTAGAGAAGCTTCACACATTGAAGATCTATAAGGAAGGACACTGCTGTTAGCTCTCATGCCCTGCATAAACAATCCAATCAGTTTGAACAATTGATTTGAGCAAGCTGAGCAACAACATTCTCTAGAACTAGTTTTTCTTAATTCTTAGGTTTGATTCCCTTCCTTCCTCTTCAAAATAAATGAAACACACACACAAAATCAAATAGCAAAATCTGTGAAATAACCCTACTTTTCAGGAAAATAGGAAAGCAAAGGAAAGCAATATTTGCAGAATCACTTTCTTGAGACCATACATGCAATACTGCAACTGTTTGAGTGTGTATTTTTTATATCAATCCTCCTATATGGAATTGTTGAAAAATTGTGTATTACAGTACAGGATGGCACATAATTTAAAGATTGAAAGATGACAAAGCTGCACTATTCCTTTTCAGCCTCTTACAAATATTTATTAAACCACTGTTTCAAAACATTACATCTGATGATATATGAAAATAGGTCTCTTCTATGGAACTTCATGTGCAAAACCAATCTAAAAAAACCTTTCAGTGACAACTTTGAAGTCCCCATTCTACAAAATGCCAGGCTTTTTTGCCAAGATGGAAAATACATTTTGCTACTTTTAATGCTCATGGGGAATCACACCAATTGCTAATTCATCAGAACAGACTCTTAAGCATGTCTGATGTAATTCTCCCCTTAAAAAGTAATGATGATGACTTAACAAAATGCAAAAGCTTTTGCAAACCACACCATTCTAAAACTTGGGGTCATATCTTGGATCCAGAGGTTGGATTACGTAGGTCACTGAGTTCCATACTCATCTGCTACCACAGTGTTTAAAGAATGGATCACAATCTGTCTTTTCTAACAATCCTAGTAAGAAATCAACATGTAGATTTTACCTACTTTACAACTTTTGGGAACCACTCAAAGTTGTTTGAACAATAATTTTTGTTGTTGTAGTGTAGCCTAAGTCACACAAGAGTCACATGAATGAAGAAGGAACCCTGGTTGAAATTAAATGTTCTAGCACACAGCTAGACAAGAGCATGAAAGAGAAAGGTAGTTCACATGCTGGATAGCATGTGACACTGAACTTTCTTTATTTTGTTCTGGAATTTTAAATTTATTCATTTCCTAAGATAAAAAAATAAAAATCTGTGTTTAATAATGCTTATCCGGAACTTTAACCTTGCATACCCATACTTATATTTATTGGCCAATAGCTCTTTATAGTAGCACTTTTATATGCTAAAATTTAAATGAATGTACAGTGTAAGTTTTCATATCAACTTCCCTATCAGGAGTGCCATGACAAATTTCTAAACAGAATCCATCAAATTTTAGCATTAAAAATCAATTGAAACATTACTTGTGTGATAGCTGAACTGTGGTCGAAGATACTGTCAGGAGCCATGCTACTCCTAAGCAAGTTTATCTGAAATTTCTGAACACTATATTGGGTAAGTTCATTCCTACATACGAATGATCAAATATAGAATTAAAAAACAATTCAGTATATAATGACTTTTTACAGAACAGCAAACTATGTCATAAGAAAAACAGACAAAATAATAAAAGCCAAAGATTACTGTTTGTGTTTTACATATACCCACATCTCACTTTTTGAAAAGTAATGGAATGAGTGAAAAATAGATCAGAAATAAAACTTAAGTCTGAAAAACGTGGTGAACCTTGTCGCAGACA
>JAHXMQ010000028.1:55500028-55516272 GCA_020466415.1 Ammodramus savannarum pratensis
TTGGAATTAATGGCCAATCATGGCACAGCTGGCTCTCACTCTGTCCGAGCCACAGACCTTTGTTATTCATTCTTTTTTATTCTTAGCCTAGCCTTCTGATGAGGACTTTATCTTCTATTCTTTTAGTATAGTTTTAATGTAATAAATATCATAAAATAATAAATCAAGCCTTCTGAAATATAGAGTCAACATTCTTGTCTCTTCCCTCAATCGAAAACCCCTGTGAACACTGTCACAGAACCCGTGTCTGTCATAATAAACTGGTGACACATCCAAATATGTAGAGTGTGAAAGATGGGGAGTTTCTATCCATGTCAGCCAAAGGGATTTGACCTAAACCCTGCTCAGAAGAGTGCCTTAGCCACTTGCTGAAATCTGAAGTAGGTTAGGGGATCACTCTACCATTTTGGAGCTGAGTTACAGCATGAAAGTTATATGGCCACAGAGATAAGCAGTGAGCAGTAGCAGTGAATAGCAGCTCTGTGATATCTCTAGGCACCATACAGAAGGGAGTTCCAGAATCTGTTTTCAAAAATGTTCAGGCAAGTTATAGTCAGTGGTTGCCCAAGCACAGAAGCTGTCCTGGAAGTAGAATCCAGACTCCTGTTTCTGCTTGCTGTCTGGCTCCTTGAGTCTTGCATTTATAACAATCCGTGAGTTGCCTCTTCATGCACCATAATTTAGTGATTACAGGTCATAGACCTGCACTATGAAGAAATGTCTGAAATATGGTTCTCCTTTTTCAGTGTAGTGCAGTCTCTAGTTGGACAGTATTATGTGAAAAGGAAAAAGCCGACCCACTAACCCACTAACTCCAATTTGTTTAGGTTTTGGTTTGTTTTTGTTTTTTTGGTTTTTTTTGTTTTTTTTTTTTTTTTTTCAATGAAAATCAATGCACCAACTGGAAAAAAAAAACAAACTACAAAACAAAACAAAACAAAACAAGAGAGATAGAATTTCCAAATGGAAATATGACTATTTACAACTCTGATTTGTGTATACAGATTCTGGAGAGCAGCTTGAGGTCAGAGACTCTAGGGTTTTCTCTATTCCCCCTCAAAGTGGCTTCTGAATCCTGCTCCACAACTGATGCTTAACTCACAGATATATAAATCCTTTGTTTTCTCAACCCAAAGGCATTAATAACCATAATTATGATGAAGAAGTAAGGGCTGGTTCTACACTGTTCTGATTCTTATCATGATTATTTCATTTTATGAAAGAAAAAGGGTAGATTTGAAGGAAGCAAGGAAACGCTGCTTCTAGTGCAAGCAGCATTTTAGAGTTGATTTGGTTCATGAGTGTTTTATATTCTCAGACACAAAAGATGATCTAAGGGGCACACAGTGTACAGTCTGGGATGTCTGAAGAAAGGAACCCTAAAGGGCAGACAAAAAATGCAACAGTGACCTAAGGAAGCACAAGGACTTGGCAAAGCAGCTGCCTCAGGCCAGCTCTCATTTGTGAGGGGCACTGCTTGGACACTGCCTCATTAGCAAGGCAATAGGAAACAGACAGAAAACCAACACACACACGATGATTGCAGTGAAGGAAACCCAAATGTCATTTGCTACTCATTGACCATATATCTTCTGCTCAGCTGCAATGAGTAACTTTGGCAGTCATGGAAGTGGGAAAGGGAAGGAACATGACAATAACAAGAATATAACAAGAGAGGAAGCAGATGCCACTCCCTCCCTTGCAGTTTATAACCAATTACAGGATTTCCATAGTCTCTGTGAGGCAATTAAAGAGTTATGCTTCAGTGCCCAATTAATATTCACTTGACATCATCAGTTTACCAACATCTCAGAGAAACAGCCCTGTTGTCCCAAGTCTGAAGTAATTGCATTACAATGTGGCAGTTTAAAAAAAACTCAAAAAACACTCAAAAACAAACAAATCCCCCAAAACAAAAGCAAGCAAACAAACAAACAAAGAAAAAACCCAAAACCAAAACAGAACTGAAAATCAGAGCTTTCTTAATTTAGAGGGGTATTTTTCCTCAGTATCTTTAAAAATGGTGAAACACTGGAAAGCATAAAGACTCTGCTTATTAATGGACATTAGGAATATTTCTATGATGCATTTTGAACACAAAAAAAACCCATTTTAAACAGCAGAGGAAAACTTCAATTGACTCACTGTAGCCCAACTACAATTATATTAAATACACATACATATATATATATATAGACAAACCTTCCAGGTATATTGGTATATTATGAGGGGAGCAGATCTGGGAGGGGCAATTCTACATAAATCACACTACAATTAGTTTAAGAATTATTGATTTACACTTGATTAAGAGAAGTTAATGAGACTAAACATTAATCCATACTCAACAAGGTTCCTTGTAAATTACATGGAACATTTCCTGCTAATACTGGGAAATGAGACAAAAGCAGCAATGGCTATGGATTAATTAGACTGTAATTCTAAATTGTTTCCCATTTGTTTCCCCTGGTCATGTCTTTCTCTGTGCTGAGTCTGGAGGGGCTAAGATTAAATAAGAATCCTGCTGTAGACACCTCCTTCAGGAATTGAGAGATGGACAGAACCAATCCAGGATGCAGGGCTCAGAGACAGAATTTGCAGGGCATTTTTGTGTGGACAAGACAGAACAGCATCCATTCTCATCCTGTCTCACTGTGGATGAATCTCCTAACAGATAAGCCCTCAGTCCCACATTCACTAAAAGCTGAAGTTTAGCACCCAGCATATGAAGTTTTTAATTTATTCAAGCCATGGTTAACCACTCTGGGATTCCTGAAAGGGCTAGAGCTGCTTATTATTTACTGATTAGTGGGCTACCAATGTTCTCAGGTTGCCTGGGTTACAGTTAGGTTACTGTTAGTGCAAGATACTGCCAGATTGCTGTTATTGCCAAGAACTGTCCCCTGTTTGAAAAAACAGAGCCTCTCAGTGCCTACCTCCCATTCAGCCCAGTAAGGTTGTATGAATGAGTCACCCACATGTCAGTTCAAGAGGGAAAAAAACACTGACAGGTCTAACTCAAGCAAAACGCAGGCAAATTCAGGTTGTCTCTTTAGCATTTCTTTAGTATGGTTGACTTAGGATACCTTTCAGCTGATGCTCACAGCTGAGTGCTGCAATCACAGGTGTAGAGGCAGGGCTGGGTTGTGTCCCTTAACAATGCCTATTAAAACAGGGCATCAGAAAATGTTAAAAAGTCAGAGGGTAAAAGTGAGAGAACATAAGAGTAGTGCAACTGGGAGAACATAACCTAAAAAACAAGGTGGTTCATGGCAGAGGTGACTACAGCCCATTCTTTTGATTTACATTTCATCTGATGAATGTCTAATAAAAAATACATAATGCATCCAAGAAAAGTGGGATTCTGAGAATCAATGGGTTATGAGGGGGAGCTAGAGATTAAGCTTCCTTTCTAGTAAAGCATTATAGGGGATGTTGTGCTGTACACAAAAGTGTTACACAGCAGCAATTTTTGTTATGTGTTTTAAAGAGAAAAAACCAAACAACTCCAGGAACCATGGAAAATAGCATAGAAAATGTAGATGCAGAGGACTGACCCAGTGAGGAACCAAGCACCTAAGTCCTTGTGCGTCGTTTGCTATGCCTACAAGATCTTCACCCTCTCTCTTCAGCGCTTACAGGTTTCCAGAGTAAGTCACCAAGTCAGCTTCTGAAGGAGCAGGTGAAACATGTAAACTTTCCCTTTCATAAAGATGGGAAGCTAAGGAGATTTTGGAGGGAGCATTTTAGACATATTTGCATTCCAGTTTTTGAAATACTAAGAAAATGAGAAATAGGGGAGGGTTGTGTGTAGTGGGAAAAGGGAGAGCAGAAAATTTTTCAGGAAGCATGTCTTCTCTGGAAATGAAAAAGGTGTCGCAGTGGGCCATTTGTCTCGGTGCAGGGAAGGCTTGGGACTCTCAATATGAGTGTTCAGCAAGCTCTGTTTATTGATCAGAGCATCAGATATTTATGCACAATAAGTAATAAGCTCATCCATATTCTGTAAACCAAGCAGTCTATTGGTTATACTACAATATCAGCTCTTCCTCATACCTTAGGAGTTACATCTCTCTTTTCTCATGTCTCTAGTCTCTCAACTACAGCCCTTTGGTATGGTAACACGGCTATGCTCAAGGACAGTGTCCTTGCAGGTGCAGGACTTAGATTAGCTGGGTTCTTGTCACGTAGCTATTTCTCCACAAAAAGGGAAGAAATTTCTTGGGAGTCTTAGCTTATATGAATTGGGTGCTGGTTTTATCTGGTTCATTTTCTTCACAGCAGCTAGGTTTGGGCTGTGGTTTGGATTTGTGCTGAAAACAAGGATGCTAACAAAAGGGTGCTTCTCTTAATGCTGAGCAGTGCTTACAGAGAGTCAAGATCTTTTTTACCTCACCCTCCACCCCATCAGCAGCAAGGCTGGGGGTGCACAAGGAGCTGGAAGGGGACACAGCCAGGACAGCAAGAAGGAGCCTGGCTTTCCTGGGGATGGCTGAACACCTTTTTGCCCATGGGAAGAGGCGTTTGGCTTTTGCTTTACCTGTTAAAGTGCCTTGATCTCAACCCATGAGTTTTCCCAGTGTAACTCTTCTGATTCCCTACTCCATCCTGCTGGCAGGGGACTGAGTGAGTGGCTGTGTGGGGCTTGGTTCCTGGCTGAGGTTAAACTACAACAAGTGTCATTGGTTTCAAAGGAATTACATTGGTTAACATGAGGATCAGAATTTGCCTCACTCATATTTATTTGAAGAGATTATATTTTAATAAGCATTTGCATAATATGTTTTTTTTTGCTTTTTGTTTGTTTCCTCCCCATAACACTGGGTTTCCAGATTGTTTCATTGTTTTCTTTTCCACAAAGGAAGAATTCTAAGCTAAGTTGTTCCTCCTTGAACAATAGCTGAATAGCAAGAGGAGGAACAAACTGGCAGCATTTGTCTGTGCTTTAATGTTCCTGTATTATCTTTTGGGGACCTGTTTTCTGTGGTATCTTCCATTGTGCTTTTTGGGGAATGCTCTGAGTTTTCAAAAGAACCATTGATTATGAATATAGCACCAGAGCCTGGTGAGAAAAGCCATGCAAGTATGAGTCTTGATTTTAGGCTGAATTTCCTAAACTTTGTGAGGTACTTCTGGGTGATGCCAATGCAACAACTCATAAAAGCTCTTCAATATCTTGTCACCTCCAACTTTTGAGCAAAAAGTTTAAAATGTTGAATTTTAGTGACCTTCAAGCTTTTTTTCCTATCAGAAAGTATTGGCATCATGCAACAGACGTTTTACTGTGCTGAAACATAAAGCAGAGCCCTACATAATTCTTTCAATGAATTGCAACTTTTAAAGGTTTTAATATTTAACACTTCAAAAAGACTGTTGACCTCAAGTCATCTATTTAGGAAGTCAGTACAACATTTCTTTGAGTTCCCTAGAGTTCCTTTTCAGCAGATTTTTCAGGGAAAAAAAGTATTTATTAAATCCATTACCTGAGCCTTAGTCTATGCTTTGTCTGACAATCTGAGCATAGTTTTTAACATGTAGCTGTGAATGCACTGATGCTCTCTGTTCTCTTGCTTTCCAAGAGGAAACCAGTATTACACAAGTCACAATGCAGTGTGCCATCATTTAAATCTTCATAAAAACTGCTAAGTGCTTACCTACTTTGGTTTAAACCATTGGCTGGCCATGTATAATTGATGTAATGAATGGATGAAGAGCATCCTGCTTGGAGGAAACACTTAAAATAAATTAAAACTCATGCTAAATCAGAAAAGAAGATGAGTAACTATTAGCATAGTTACATGAAATGCATAGTGTGAAGTTCACAGCTGTAGACAGTGACTCACTGACAAATCACTTGTGTACTTAATCAAACTGAAAAATCACAGATAAAAGAATGCAAGCAAGTGTGATAGTTTGTATTGCTGCAAAACCACACATGAGCATTTTGAGTATGCAAAAGCATTTGTTTACTTATAAAACATTTCTCCCTGTACATATAAAAACAACTAACATCCTTTACAGATCTTTCCATTGTATATAAGGATATTTTTAGAAAGCTGAATGCCAGAATAAGAAAACACAGAGAAAGAACGACTGGAAATCATTCAGTCATGAGAGCTTGGGAAACCCAGCTCTCATTGGAAATGTCAAGCATCTCAGTTTCCAGCATGTACTGGTAAGCCACCAGTTTAAGGCAGGATCCCTCTGTAAATAACAGGCTCAAAGTGGTCCTTTCTGAGGGCAGTTCATGCTGTCCTACAGCTTGTATCATAATTTGGTGGAGAGAAAGAAAAGCTAGACAGTGGATGTTTGGGGGAAAAGAGTTGCTAGTCTTGAGAAGTGCAGCAGCAAAAGGTAAGCAAGAGACAAAAATATCAGAGGATGTGTGAGAAGAATGTGGGTTGAGGGGAAGGATGAGATCAGAGGATGTGAATGAAGATGGCAGAGGGCAGTTTCTTGATGGAGAGAATATGAAACCCTTTTACATCAAAGAGAAGGCAGGAGTCAAAGGCAAGATATTTTATAGAAAGATTAAGAGTAAATAATTTTAAATATGTATATATATATATAAAATCTTCCTTTCCTGGAATATTCTCAGCTCTCTCGAGAAAAGTCTTTGTCAAAAAATGGAGTGAATGTTAATAATAAAATCTGATAGAAATTTCCAACACATTTGCAAGGTTCCCTCCCTACTGCTTAAATGGAGGCATAAAATGTGCATGGGTTATTGTAAAGGACTTTGGAATAACACTGAGATGAAGACTTACCTAAGTGACTCTGTTTTCACACATTATCAGAATAAGTCTTCAGATATTTTCCCACAAATTTTAGAATTATGGTCACGCTGGCTTCACTGGCACATTAAAGGACTTTTCCAAGTGTACTGTGTTGCCTTCAGTGATGTTTTCCATCTCACACCCCTCTTTTTTCCACATTACTTTTCTCATTCTTTCCTGGTGCTGAATAGTGGTGAAAAAAGAAAACTGGCTATAACCTCCAGCAGTCCCTTTGTAACTACTGCTTCCCTCAGAAGGGCCATATGTTTAATCTCTGGTGCATAAATTTTTCTGGTTTAAATGCAGTAATAGACATATAATCTGTTTTTAGCACTTCCAGCTTGGAGGAAGTAGGCCAGGAACATGGGAATGTTGAAGAATAAAAAAGGAATCCATGCTAAATCACTAATTACCTGTCACTCTATATGTTTTCAGCCTATAAAAAAGTGGTGGTATTCCCAAATAATTCATAATGCCTTAGGTGAACAAGCTAGCCCTGCAATACTTTGGATAATTGAAACTGATGAAGTGGAAGACTGGAGATGTTTATTTTGAAATAACAGTGTTAAAGCAAGATGCTAAAAGACAGAGAAAAAGCCCTGGGAATCTTAAAAGGAGTGAAGAGAAGCATGGTACAGAATAACAAGAGTAATAAACACTGTAGCAAACAATTTGATTTTATTTTAAATTGCTCTTAAGAAACAAGTTAAACAACCAAGGATCCTGCAATTGTTGTTTCCTAGCCTGGATGCATATTTAGCTGTCATAAATTCCTTTAAATAATTGTGCTTTGCACTGGAAGACATTACTTGGCAAGGTCTAAGTCAGCCCCAAATCATTAAAACTCAGCAGGGCAAATTCTGTCCTCAGGTACATGCCAGAACATCTTTTCAGCAGAGATTTTTTTTTTTGTAATAAAAAGCTTCAGAATGATAAATTTTTTCTTATTTCTTTCCCAGTGAGTCTAAGAAAAATGTATCTTCCTTTTCATATACTGCAGTGATGCTGATGGGAGCTGTACAATACACATTAAATGACTGAATTTTGTTCCTTGTCAAAGTGTCTGTGTTATCAACAAGAGATAATTTTTTTAAAGAGATGTTCTTTTCCCAGAATGTGAACTCTGTGTCAAGAGTATTTTTATGCAAGGTCCTCTGGACAGGACCTTGTATACTTCAACATCTTGAGGGAATAAAGGCAAAAGCAAACCACTGTCATTCCTTTGCAACACCTTGGTTTATTCTTTTCATTTCTTTTCATTGTGATGACAATGGCTGGGGCAAGGTCAGTCTAGGTCAGGAACATGGAGAGGGACACGTGAAGGGGCTGGGATGACAACCCGCAGCTGTGGCATGGGTTAGGTACCAGGTGAGTGGCCACTGTTACTGAGAACTCAAACACCTTGCAAATGCTCCAGGTGCTGTATAGTCATGCAGTCTAGTGTTTAATTTGCTTTCCTTCTCCATTGTGTCTTTCAGTCAATCAGCAGTGACCTAGGTGAACAGAGTTTTGATAACATTCCTTACAAAACTGTAGGTCACTGACCAATTTTCTACAGGCAATCACACTAAAAGTGTCATAGCCCCAGCACTAGAATTGTACCTCACTTTTGTGTAATTTGTTGCCTTCTGCTGCTCTGCATCATACAAAGCCAAGCTTCCACTGATAATGTAGCCTGAAAGAGGGCAAACAGTGCTCTGCATATCCCTTTTGGACAGCTCATGGTAAAGAACAAATAGGGGAGGACATGGCAGGACCCCTTCATTGTGAGGGGGTACTGCAATGAGGCAAGAGGAGGGAGGGAAATGAGCTCTCTTCCCACTGTCCCTGCATTTATCAGGTGACAAGAAGTAGTTACAGGGCTGCACTTCTACCCCAGAGCTACCTCTGCATGAGTCACTCTTGGAATCAAACATGGAGGATTTCATGGTTTTCCTTAAAAATATCCATATATCTAAAATTAAAAAATAGAACCAGAGGGCCAAAGAAGGGAAAGCATAAGAGTCCTCTGCAACATATTCCAAAGGGATATAGGAGGAATGCTCCTAATCATCTAGCTTTCTACTTCCCTGTCTGATTTCTTTGACAGGAACAGAACTTCTTTGTGTTGTGTACTACCATCTTATTTTAACATCAAGTAAAACTGGGGCAATTCTAACCCAAGATATTTAAGTGGTTTTATATGTGACTTTAATGTTTAATGGCTTAAACTAACACACAAAAGGAGCACTGGCCAAACTCACAGCGTCCATTCAACAATACCAGTATTTCAGCTTTTCAGTGGGAGTTTCCTGCATGATTTAATGAACACTCTAATCTTGAGATTTAACAAAGGAAAACTTCTTCCATAATCTGATCACATGGGAAATGGTGAGAGGTAATTTGCTGGATCAGCATTGAAAGTGACAAATTTTCTAGCACAGAACAGAATCCTTTCCTTTTGTTTATGTGTGTGTGTCAGTGATGTGTGGTTAGTAAATAATACATAAAAAAGACTCAGAGTTATGGTTTAAATTGCACCTTGTTATAAAAATAGAGCTGTCAAGCTGGAATGCTGAGGCTGGCAGGGGGAGGGCATTAGCAAAAGAAAAGTAGATGATTTTTGAACAGCTGGAAGATGTTTTGTGAGGAAAAGGTGAAAATTTAACAGTTGTGTAGAAGAGCAACGATGGTGTGAAATAAATTTGTTAGATTCACTACAGTTACAAGCTCTGGTATAATCATTACATTCATCTGTGACAAATGAGGACAATGCTACAGTTGAGACCTTGGTGTTTTCTTGCAGCTGAAGCTGAGCATAGGCATGAATTATTGGCCCCAAAAGAGTATTTTTGGTATACAATTTCCTGAGCTGTAGTCAAACCCTCAGCAATAAGTAAATAACTATTCCATCAGAATAATGACAAATGACATTGCTAATACACTCCCAGACCATTCACCTCTATGACTGTTTTTAGTCCTGCTAAAGTTGATATTGCCTGGAAAAAAGAGCAAGAGCAATTCTTTCTTTGGTGTATAGTACTGTTTTTGTAGTGAGAAAGGCTGATGGGCACCCAGCGGGCTGCTGGCAGAGGATGAAGAGGTTTGTCTCATGCATAGAATGTGCCAATATTCTTGCTCTGAAGACACTGCCTTTTGGTGAGGATGGAGAAAGCTGCAAGTACCTGCTACTCCTGCATTACATGTTGTGCAACTAAAGAAAGCAATTAGTACTCAAGGGCTCCAAACCACTGATGTCCATGGTTAACTCACTGTTGTTTTGGGGGACCCTTGCAGAGTCAGACAGTACTTCAACTGCTGGAGCAGACCTCCAAACCTCCTTCTTCCTCAAAGTAAAAGTTAGACAGTGCTTTTTTCAGGAGGGAAGATCTGTGTAACTGACAGTTCTCATCCACCCTCTTGGCTGTGTGAAGTTCCTTTGGGTGATATCCTTCACCAAAGCTCAGAGCTAATGAGATAAATCTAAAGTTCTTGGATCTTTCACTCATGCTTCTTAAACAAACGAAAACTAAAATACTAATTTGAAACTCATGTTGGAAGATAAAGTATTCTGAAGTGTCCCTGTGGCAGATAGCATCCTTATTCACCCACTGGTGAGAATTTATGGACTTCTGGGGAAGCTGCAGGCTTCCTTTTCCCCCACTTCCCACATTTCCAGCATTTTCCCAAACTAAAAATAATGAGACTAGTATCTCATTAACGAAAAAATATTCAGTCCAATGTATAAAATTTCCATGAACATGATCACAGTTTCTCTTCTCTTAAAGTTGAAACATCCCAAGTGGATTTAATTGAGACCAGAAAGAAAGCTGTCTTGCTTCTTTTATGTCAAGTTTCTCCAAGTTTTCCACAAAACTGCTGGTCTTATAAGTTCTTACTTATAAATAAAATTGTAGTAAATTTCTGAGTAAACTGAACAAGGGAATGTAGACTATAGCAAATTTGTTTTGGAAGTTACAAGTCAGATAAGCACAAGGATTGGTCCAAACACAAAAATGATTTAATAACATTGTGTGACCTTTTCTGAATTACAGCTTCCATTCCCTACCTGGGACAGTGTGTGGCACGATTTTTCCAAAGAATTTTTGAGTGGTCAGTGAACCAGACCTTGCAAATAGCGCTCCAGATTCATCCCTGTCCCAATGTTTACAAAATGGACAATTTCTAAGGTGCTAAAAAACCACATATAGTGTATTACACTGAAAAGAGAATCTCCTCCTAAGACTATCACTTTTCACTTTTGATTATTCATGCTGCAAAACAAACTTCAAGAGAAATGAATGAGTGAAAAGTTGAGGTCACTTTACATCAGTTGTAAATACCTGACTCTTGAGACAAATCCACTCTGAAGGAGCTCCATAGTTTAAAAACAATCAGCTTTTCTTTCAAAAGGCCTTATTCTTACCTAATTTGTAACAAAAGCATTGTTTTTCTTACATGCAGTGGCACAGTAAGATAACCTTACATTTTTAGAACTCATTTGCTTTAATTGTTTCTTTATTTAGAAGGAAAATGCTATAAGATTTTAGTGTTTTCAGTGACAGTTTGCAATTTTTTTTGTTTTTAACACCATTTTTCTAATATTTCCCAAATTATAAACATCTGAATGTTGTTATTTGGTACGAAAGAGAACATGAGCTGAGCTCATTATGCCTTCAAAATATGAAGGTGGCTTTACTCACTTTCAATTCAGATTCAGTGAGTTATATTAGCATGACACTGAATGGAGTGAAGTGGTGTTGTATATAAGACCGTATTTTATTAAAAAAGAGAAAATTCTTGACATTCTATGAAAGACCAAATTGAAAAGGAGCTTGGGAACACTGGTGTCTGACAGCTTATGCATCCAATTACTGATATGTCACCAGAAATACGTGGGAATAAAGTAATGAGATGGCAGTTTCTGTAACAAAGGGTAACATTGTTACAGAAACTGCCATCATTCTTACATCTGGATCACCAGTTTCATGCAACATATAAATATACATTTTCTGGTTAACTCCTTACAGTCACACAGATCACCAGATGAAAACAGTAACACAAGTGCAATGGAATTAATATGCACTTATGACTACTCACAATACACAGGATCTTATTACAGTATTAATACCATCTTCACAGAAATATATTTTACTTTAAAGGATGTAGTCAGCCTATTCTGATTTAAAACTGCTGAAATAATCTGATACAAACAATCATATAGAGAGTTTTCTTTTTTTGATGCTCTAGAAACCAAATTTCTTCCAGTCACATCAAGCACTTTTGCTGAATTTTCTCTCAAAATTTGCTTAATTGTCAGTTGCTCTTGTCAACTTTAAGATATGACAGATGAAACATTTAACAGCAGCATGATATAAGCAATCAAATTCAAATACTATGCTTTAGGATGAAAACAAGCGTGAAGCTGCCCAGTTCTGGTCAGATTTTCAAATCCCAAGGCCCATTCACTGCAAATAAAGATGTCTTCATGAGCCAATCCCTTTTTTGTGTTTGCAGGACACCATAACATTTAAGAATATTTAGACACATAACCAGTTAGAGTGCCTGACACTAAAGAGAGGGCAGATTTCCTCCATTCATAGCTTTACATTTAATACATTCAAACCCCAGGCCTCCAACTCTTTTGTGGCATTCATTGAGAAATGCCAGGAAAGCAGCCAAAAGGATGTGAGGGTGTGCTTAAAGGCCACAGCCCCGCACTGAAGACCTGTGGGCTAAAAGACCACAAACACAGCACTATAATGGCAGGCCAGAAGGAAACAGCTATAGGGATGAAAAATCATCCTTTTTAGTGGAAAGATGATAGTCTAGTGAAAAAAAGGTTGTATTTTCCCAAGCTCATACATCCTCTAAAAGACAATACACTGTGTGTGATGGGACTGTCAGAGCTCTCTGCTCCTGCCCAGGTCAGGGCACTGGGCACACCATGGCACCACACATTCCTGAACAGCCTGCCACCCACTTCAGCATGCTGGGGGAGGCTGTGCCTGTGTGTGCCTTTGGATCATAATTCTGTCACCAGGATATTCTGCTTCCTGTGGAGACACAGCCCCTTCTGAGCTGACCGTGCTGCCAGCAGCTCCAGCTGCTTGTTGGGCCTCTCTTGTCAGGCCTCGCCTTCCCTGACTCCTAAGGAACCTGCATGGAGTCACTTCTGCAGAGATTGCTGAAAGAGGCTTCTCAGATAAAGCTGTGCTTTAATATTTCTAAAGTTGTGCTTTAATATTTCTAAAGCAGTAGTATGGCATTAATCTATGCAGAGCATCTTGGCAAAACTCTGCTCCTCAGTCAGAGTGCCACATCACAGGGCGCTGCCAGTGCTGGGTACTACCTTTACTGCCCCATGTGATGCCCTGCTCCTCCTCAGCCTGACCCTCACCCTGCTTCTCTTCCCCACTGCCTTCACTGCAGGTCAGAGCATCCTCCAAACACCTCTTTTTCTGCTTTGTAATCAAGCACACTATTAATACGTCTTTGAATTAACAGAAGTATGCACATAAGGAAAATATGGGATGGGATTTACCTGCAAAGGGTTGTACCAACTATAAAATCAGGGTTCTTTATGTGTAACAGCAAATTTGGAGCATTAGAATTTGACATTAAGAAATCTTGATGTAGGATTCACCTGTGTTTGCTCATATTGTCTTAGAAGAGCTGCAGACGTAAGAAGGTGAATATTTATTCTCAAAGTGTGCCTGTGTACTAGGTTTCCATGGCATCCATGCTACTATAATCAAACATATTGCATATATAAAGTGTGTAAAAGCCTATGGGGGTTTTTAGAGGACTTATTTCATATTTTCCTTTTGGTAAATCTTACAATATTTGAAGTAGTAATTACAGAATGCCAGAATTAATTTTTCTCTAATAATTATGTGTCTGACAATCCCAAGCAGTTAGCTCATTCATTAAAATTCAATAATGATTTCTCCAATGGCTTTCAGCAGCAGTAATGACATACATTGTTATGCCCACTAATTTCCATGAAGAACAATGGAACATTATTTAATTGGCATCTAGAATTACTCCACCAAACTTTGTTGCATTCTTTTCAAGAGTTGATGAAAGGGAAAGTTGAGCAGTCTGGATTGTCTCCTTCTTTTCAGGCCTTACAATGTTTAGCTACATCAGCAAACTGTTAAGTAGACACTCTGGAATATGCTTGAACTGTTTTAATCATAGCATCACAATTGGGATGAGGGTCCAAGTCCTTAGTACATGAAAAATTTCTTAGCTGTTAAATTCCTTGGGAGTTTTAAAAAATTAGATGAATTGGCTGAACTGTTCAAAAGTTTTTTGTTGCCTTTTAAAGATTATTTGGTTATTCAGCTTTTATTGCTTCTTTCAGGACTTTCGAGGGCATTCTATGAACAAGCATAATTTCAGCAACTACACTGTATTTTTAGAACTCTTCAAGGATAGCTTAGGCGTTCTCAGGAGTGTTACAAAATTGAATTTTCTATGCTAGGTGTGGAGGGGTCAGGTCACTGGGTTACTCCTGCCAGGGAAAATGGTGCAGTAGAGGAATGGAGCAAAATGGGATCAGAGAGAGAAGAGGCCAGCCCAGGTGAGCCAGAATTGCAGGCTCAGTGCAGTGCAATACATAGTCATGAGGCAGTGGGCAGCCATATAACAGGTTAATCCCCCTCACCCATATTCCCTGCACCTCTGCCAGCAGCTGCAGTGCTCCCATGGCACAATCAGTGTGGGACATGGCACGTATTTACTGGCCATGCTGCTGCCCAAGGAAAGATGGCCCTGCTTGCACCTAGCCTAGACTGGATATTTCTGTCTGTTTGGGTTGGTTTTGTTGTTTTTGTGTGTTTGGGGTTTGGTTTAGGATTTATTTTTCTGTCCTTACATAGTATGCGAACATTAGCATTCAAATTAATGGTTTCTGCTCTTGCTTACAGTGGTGGAAATCTTTGCCAATGAGCAGCACACCACCTTTAAAAGCACAAAAACTCTGCCCCACACATGGCTCAGTGTGCAAACTCAGGATAGGCAACTATTGCCACAATTATATCAGTGTAAGCAAGAGCATAAGTGGTTTACTGGCCTGTTTGCTGTCATAACCTATGCAGGATTTGGCACAAAATACATGTAGTTATTTAGCTAATAGATTAATTCCCTAATGGAATCTCAAATCAAGAAGATTATGAATGCTCAGAATCCTTTTTCTTTTCTGCCTTGTCAGGACACATCAAGTTATCCTTTTAAGTGTATTCTACCTCTGTTAGGCATTTGGGTCAAAGCAATTGTTTACTTTATACACCAGTAATTAGTATGAAGTATGCTGAATTCCTAGTCACATTTCCCACAGTCAGGAACTGAGGGCCAAACTCGTTGCCTTTGCCTGCAAAAGATGTCACCCCAGGGTAGATGTTACTTATTGCAATTCAGTCCTGTTTTAGCTGAGTGAGAACAACATGAATGTGTATTCCTTGGGGGATGCATCAGTAGTCTGGATTCCCAATTCAGAAGTGAAAGCATCGAAATTATCATTCTACAAAAGCTGTGTCTGAACTATTTTCAGCAGATTGCTCATAGGAATCAGGGCAGGTTATAAGATGTTTCATGAATCTCTGAGATGTGGTATCCTCATTTGGCAGTAAGGAACCTTTTAACTTCAAAACATCATATTAGATCTGGAAACCCAAGAATAAACTAAACATTTTATTCTAGTTTTGCGTTCTCTGAGAATAGATACAGAACTTTGAACATTGTGATTTTGGTTTGAAATAATCTAGGGTCCTATTTACATCATGGGGATGTCCATTTCCACAGTGCTCAGTCAAGATCTAGGGTTTTTAACTAGATCAGTTCTTCCTGTAGGTGTAAGATTTTTATCCAAACATCAAAAATCAGTTGTAAATTTTCTTCTGCATGGAAGAAAACTACACAGTTGTCCATATAAAAAAAAATGCAATTCTACTTCTTTTACTAAAGTCAGAAGATTCAATCTTTTAATTTCTTATTAATTAGATACTCCATGTAAAAAAAAGTTTTTTCAAAGGCAGCCTTTGTCACTGCCATTCATTCAGCTCTATTTTCCACAAGTCTAAGAAAGATTAAATTGATAAGTGGCTCATTGAAATGTCATTCAATCAGAAAAAGAAGAAAAAATCTTTACTTATTTCCAGAGACAAAAAGTAACCAACTTTTAATTTATTATCCATTTGGTATATAAATATACAGGGAGATGCAAATCTCTCAGAAGCTCTTGGTTAAAGATTAGCTCACTGCCATGTCATGGGTCAGTGAGGTCTTGGCTATACTTGCTTGAACTCAGGACGTGTAATGCTTAATATCTCAAACAGTCTTTCTAGAAGTGACTCTCCTTTCTGCATACACCAGCAGTGGCAGAACACCACATCACCTTTATGTGGTGCTCCTGGTTCTCCTGCTGAACAATCAGTGTGCAGACTGCCTGTCATGGTTTTACATTGGCACAAGGCCAAATGCCCCCAT
>JAHXMQ010000028.1:55516372-55574852 GCA_020466415.1 Ammodramus savannarum pratensis
GGTCAAACCATGACACTGCCATTGGCAACACCACTGAATATTCCAGGTACTCGTCTACTTTTAACAGGAGAGCACAAGAAGACAGACAGGCATGATCACTTTGAAACCCTAAGCTATTGTATATATAGCTGAAGTGCTGAAGAAGGCATGAATTAAATTCAGAATACTCTGAGTGGCACTTTCCTCAGTTGATACATTCCTGTCTAGTGGCTTGGCAGAATGACTTCATCAGGACAAATTCCCAAGCACATTTGCTGAGTGAGAGTAAGTGACATGGCTAGTCAGTTTACTTTTTTTCCCTCTAAAATAATTCCCAAATTTGGTGGTGAGTTGAGGAGGGAATATGGTGTGATATATTTTACAACTGAAATTAAAAACTAGTGTCTGGTTTTGTTCTGCAAAAGATAAAATAACAACCACAAAAAAACCCTAAGCAGAGCAAACAAACAAACATAAAATCCCAAACAAAGCCGAAGCCTAAACCAAGAAAAAAACCCCAAACCAAATACCCCTCCTCCACCAGACCCCAAAGACCCAAACTATGAGTAAGCAGACACATCCCAAGATTAAGTTTTTTTAAATGAAATATCTTGAAAAATTATTTCAAGGAGAAGTTTACCTCAAAATTTACCATGGAGGTCAAACAGCAGAAGTAGAGTGTAGGTGATGGAATGGGTTCCATTTCTTCACTCTTGAGTGTGTCTCTGTGTTGGGTAGTGAAAAAAAATGAAGGTGCTGGAATTTACAGAATGTGGAACAGAACAACAGTATGATAATTCAAACCAAATTCCTATAGTATTTCTGTGCTGAGCTCTGTTTTCAGCCAATAGATGGCTAAATGTATTTTTTATTTAATGAAAGGTATATTACACCTTTCAACACCCACTATTCTTTCAAATAACACAAGCCTTTTTATCATTCTTCTTAACAGAGTCCTAGAAATTAAACTGCCATCTGGCCTATGAAGACATTAAGATATAGGAGAGGAATTTTACCAACAGGGAAGTTACACAAGGCACTCTCCTCAGGCACTCTGGAATTTATTGACCTACATCTCTGGTGCACCAGGTCACCTTGAGTTTCAGGGACTTTGAAAATTCTAAAGAATCAATATTTGCAAAGACATGAATTTGCTCTCAAGCAGTGACCTGGATGCAAGCACATCTATAATATCCAGGGACGCTTCACTGATCTTTCATCAAGACATAACAGCAATCATATTCTTTGGCCACAGTTCTTTAATGTTAAAAATTTAATTGAATAGGAAATTATTTGAAATTTATTTGGCCTTTAAATTGAAACTGAAGGAAAATGCCATAGAATAAAATATTGCTTATATGTGAGGTAAGGAAAAACAGGATATGAAAGTGGTGAAACCGATAGCAGATATGGACAGATCCATTTAGTGTCCCAGAAGAAGTAGATGAAAAATATTGCATTAAACACTCAGTTTTGCATTGAACATGGTTGAAAGCATTTACAGCTTTCTATAGTGCCATGTTCTTGATAATGTGACTTTCTGCTACTCTGGATGTTTTTAGTGCTTTTTGCAGCTTTATTGAATGAGAAAGGCATTAAGACACATTTTGTGACAGTACCAATTAAAACTTCTCCCTGAAGAGTTTTGCTGGGAAAGATGTTGATCAAGAGGCTGATGTAGTATACAAAAGGCACACGTCACCTGTCTGCAGCCACTCTCAGTGATGCAAAATGACAGAGAGGAGGCTCTTCTACTACCACATTAGTCATGAGGAGTGTTCTGAAATGCTCTTAAAGTACTGACAGGAGAGCACATTTGTATATCAGCTTCCAGGTTTGTTAAAAGAGCTGTGAATTACTGTCTCAGGACTCTTCAGTAATGTTACGTATCCCAGGCTCAGGATGCTGGGCAAAGACAGGCACTCACATTGTTACGAGACAAACACACAGAGTTCTGCTCTGTTTTCTCACCTGATACAGAGAAGTTCATCCAAGAGTAAAATAAAAAGAATCTATCTCATTTCCATTGTGCTTCTTGTCTTTACTGTGTTAACAGAGGCTCAGATCTCAATCCCAAATACAGCTGCTGCTGAGATTTGTGGACTTAGAACTTTTGATTCAAGAACCTGTCATGAAACACACTTTTGGTATTTCCCCCACTCTAAGTTAGTGTAGGGGTGAAAAGCAAGAACTGACAAGGCTAAGCACAAAACTATCACTTTGGTTTTTGTGGAAAGCTGAGAGAGGTATACAGGACCCAAAGTCAGACACATAAATCCAGTAACATCCTTATCTTTTCCAGTGCAAAAGAGGAGCAAAGTAATTTCATTTCCAGGTAAGTTTATGATATATGAATAAAGGAGAAAGAATGAAAATTGTTAAACATGCCTGAGCTGTAAAGACACTGGACAAGTAGGGAAGCACTCTAAACCGTATGGATTTACAGGCAACTTCCAACCAGCCTGAAATCTGTTGACTGTAAATCCCATCTGCCTCCATGGCAGGTAGGATTGGTGCATTTTCAGGCAAAATGTCAAGAGTGCTTCTTCACTCAGCTCTCCACGGCCATCTACTCTGCACAGTGTTGCAGCAGCAGTCTCCCCAGCTGTTCCAAATCTATCTCTGTATGGGAAAGAAAATTGCTTTTCTGTGTGCTCCAGAGCTCCTGATTTATCTACAGTTTTCTTCCAGGGACACTCCAGCTGGGTCAGCTTCCAGCCAGCCCCGCAGTTTTCTTTGCGGATAGATAATGCAGATGGGAAACAAATATGACTTTGATCCCATCCTAGAAATGATTTCTTAATTGTATGAATACAGCCATAGTCCGGCTGAAACTGCAGAAGAAATGGAAGCTGTGGTGGTAAAAAAGCACTACACAGAATAAAAGTCTAAAAAATCCGTATTATGAAGTTAATTTTAGTTAGGTGGCCTCATCTTTGTTGTGTTGCAGATTAAGGAGTGCCTAGAGGAAGGTTTCTGTAATGCTTCCAGCACTGTTGAATTCGACTGACATTGAGCAGGTCACATCTCCAAGGACGTGGGTACTAATTAAAACCAGGATTTACTTTTCCTAAGTCTAAGCTAAATTTAAATCTAATTTTTTAGCCTTGGTATCCTTTTAAAGAGAATGGTGTGTATTTTATAATGTGTGTGAATTTTAGACAGACATCTAAAATGGGCCAGATGGCTCCCTCTCCAGAGCTGCTTATCTCTCCTCGTCTGTCTTAGTTAACAGGTGCACAGGAAGCGCATATTAGATGGAGATACTTAATTTTTAAGGTCCAAACTTGAGGAAAAATTCATCAGTAAATACTGCTGGTGTATAGACTTTCATTTTGCCACTGATAGATTGTAATTCAGTACCACAGCTTCTTTGTGTCTTAATTTCATCTTGGTGTCCTTAGTTGCCAGCTTACTCTTCTCAAGCACTTACCTCTCAGTTCCCAAAAAATTGAGAATGGCTACTGTTTGTTACTAGGTGTACATGCAGCTCCTAAAAATGAGATTTCTGAACTTAATCAAGATTTCTAATTGCCATCATGCCATAAAAGTCACAGTACTCAGAATAATTATTTTGTTGCTATTCTATTAATAAGCAATATAAATGTAGTAAAAACCTGCTGGTTCTTTGCTAGTGTTTCTGTGTTATGTTAAAAGCCTATAAAAAAAAAAAAAAAGCATTTCAGTGGAAGCCTCATTGGCTCATAAATTCTTAAACACAAGACTGTTGTCATTTTTCATAGTGAGGAGGCGTTATACACATACAGCGTGTGGTACAAAGCAAGAAGTTAGCAAAAACCAGTAATTAAGCTGAAAGAGCAGAAAAAGAGAAGTATAAAAGTTATCAGTTAGGGAATACAGAATCCAAATTCTGGGGCAGAGGTTTATACCTTAATTTTTTTAAAATTTGACTCATCATCTTTATTGTGTATGCTTTGGGATATAACCTTCAACACTGGAAAAGTACTCAGAAGCATTTCATTTTAAAGGGTATGATCTCTGGGTCATTAAAATGTGCATGTTTTAAAGGTTGTTTCTCTCTGTGCTGGACATCCCATGTGTGTCCCTTGTGAATCCCACTAAAAGTTGCAACGGTGCTTCTGAAGCAAACCTTTTGCACAGAAACTCACAGAGAGTTTCTTTTATCAGCATGTGTGCACAGATACCATATCACTTGTGACAAAGATTCCAAAGCACCATCATCACAGCTCCTACGATCTTTGGACCAAGGTCCAGATAATCTGGAATTAACAACTGAAAGGAAAACAATATTTTGCATATATTATTATTTTCTTAGATAATATGATTTATATTTTTAAATGTTTCACATGTATGAAACATGTACCAGCATGTAAATTCTTACACCCCTTTTGTGACACCAGTCAGTGTACTCTTCAGTCTCCAACAGGAATGGGTGACCACAAAATGAAAGCTGTACACAGATACTCATGATGGATTAGTACCTTAAGACAAATTCCATTAATCGTCCATTCATCCTCTGTTGTAAGACAAAGATCAAGTGTAGATTATTAGTATTGCTGGTACCAGACTATGATCTAGGGGTTCAGGTCATAACCTTCTGGGGCATGTTGTATAGACAGCTATAGTGGCCATCCTGTGGTAGACAGGAGTTTCAGGCTAACACAAAAAATACCTGTGACATAATCCACCTGCACAAAAACCAAGGACTTATATGTCCTCTGTGCACATTATTACCCTTTTTTAGTCATACCATTTCTTTCAAAATTTGTCTGAAAAGAAAAAAGCCATAGACAGAAAATCTTTTCAGATAACCTTGAGAAAACCAGAAGATAGGAAAACAAAGAATAATCCTCAGCATTCACAGTACTGAACTTCATGAAGGTTGATCTCCTACATGGCTCCCCTTTCTGCCTATGATTCTGGCTCTTCAGAGATTAATGAAAACATTTAGTTCAATTTTGAATGTAGGAAACATAGTTGCACCATTTTCTTCCTCTGTTTACTCAGGGAAGTTGGAAATATGGGCGTAAAGATACTTATTTCACCTCCTAAGGATTATATGATGTAGAAACTGAAAAAAAGGAGATGACTATGTCCAACTTCAATTACTCATTGCAGCTAACTGAAAAAGGCTATTGAAAACAGAGTAACTTGTTGCCTTTAACTGAAAAATCATTACTATCAGTGCATGAACCAAAGCCCAAGCCAAATGGCATCATCCTTTTCTAACACGTTCTCTGAGTAAGATGACAAGGAGGTTTGTGCCCACACACTGAATGTGCCCTCAGTGCTGTGGGGTCCTGGTGATCCCTGTCAGTCTAATGGACCATTAAATTCTGTTACTAATGGGCACAAATTAAAAAGCCAGCTGTAAGGTATTATGAGGTTAATAATAGTCTCTAAATGGTGAGACATTTACTTAGATAATAAAACCACCCTGTTCTATAATAGCTAACATTAAAAAATACACAAAGTATTTTGAAAGCAGCATAAGTTCAACTGGCTTCAAGGCAGAAGCTAACCCCTAATTGATGACAATTCCCTTTGTGTATTATTCTTCCATAATTTCTCTCTTCTGAAGAATTTATTGTACCTTTATGCTAAACATTTGGTCTCAGATCTACCACTGACAACATATTGGCATACAGAGGCAGAGAAGCACTCTTCCAGCATAGGATTATTGATTTCTAATGGGGTGTAGGAAAATGCAACTTTTCAATAGCCTGCAATCAAAAGACATTCAACAAAAGCTATGTAGACTGTGAAAGAATAAGCAAAATATTATCATCCATATTCATGAAAATACATTAACCCACTTACCTGGAGTATTCAATTATTTCCCTACTTATGGATAATATGCAGGCTAAATGTGTGCTATAAGTGTCAAGATCAATTTCAAAAGTGAGTAAATTGCCTTTTCATTTCCTGGTATTAAACAGTGTCCTGCATGCATGGCTGTATCTTCAAAATTGTTTAGTTTTCACAAAAGCCCCAGCTATTCTATTACAGTACATGAATAGCAAAATGGAATGCACAGGATACTATTGAGCAGCTAATGACATAGATGTTTTATTTGAATCATTCTGAGTGATGCACAAATGTTTGGAGACCTCAAAAGAGACTGGTATAGTCACAGTCAGCTTGACAGAGATGGAGGGAAGAATGGTTTGTCACTACTGTGTGTTGCAATATAGAGAGAGCAGAGACAGAGGTAAATATTTATCTAGTGTTCATGAATTCAAATGAGCAATTCATACTTATATTGTTTTCCATTCTACATCCAGGAACTCCTGGTCAAATATTGCATTCATACTTTCTCATGAAATACTTTTCTGTTAATTTATGTCGCATAGAAAACTCTGAAATGTGAATAAAATCATGAAATGCCTGGACCATGCAACCCAAAGAAAGTAGACTCTGGTAGAATACCTACACTACTGAAAAGTTTTAATTTTTCAGATATGTTACAGGTGACTTTAACACCACATTTACAAGAACCTTTACTATCCTGTTGATGCCTTAAAGAACCTGGAAATAAAACAACACACTTTTGAGACAATATTAGTGTAGCAGGCAGTATAAAGGCCAGTCTTTGTTGGAGGCCTCCAAGGGGCAGATATGGAAAAATGCCCAACCCACATAGGGTGAATACAGTTTTACAACTTTAGCAAATTAACATAGTTTACAAGAACCCCCAGTTAAAAGCACAAGTGATGAGATAATACCCTCCTTTTGATTTCACCTCTCCTGTAGTCCTCCTTTAGATAGGAACTAAACTTTGTTTATGAAAGTGAGTTTCAAAGAGCTGGTTTCAACCTTGGCTCCCAAGGAGAACCAATCTAGGATAGGAACCTTTGAGGCCCCAGAGCTTGGAGCCTCTGGAATGTGTTTTGTCTTTCTGCCTAGGAGCGTAGGGAAAAGGTAGGGAAAAGTATTGGAGCTAGCTAGGAACTATATAACCATGCAATAGTCTGCAGAGCTAGAAATACATATGAAGGAAATAATAAAGCAAAAATCACTCTGACTGCACTACAATACATCTGCATAGCAGTGCACAGAAAACTGCCAATTACAAGCTACATTTTGCTTCAATAAGTGAAAAAATATTTTGGCAGCTGCATTACTGATCAAAATAGCAATACCTTTACTTGCCTCTGGTTGAATATCCATGGAGGACTGCACAGAACAACAGCAATGAAATGAGCTAACCTTCCAAATGATTGGAGAAAGTTCTGTCAAAATTGTGTTAATCTGGATATTTCCCTTTTATATTATATAGAAAGAAATAATTTTTATTTCCTTGGATTCCTTACCTCCCTCTTTTACAAATAAATGAGAAAAGTGTGTCAGTATGTTTCTTGGTTTGGTTGTGAGTGTTTCATTTTGTTTTGCTTCATCTTATTTTCCTAAACAATAATAATGTTGATTTCAGATCGTCATAAAGAAATTCTGAAAAAAATTCAATTAATTTTTCAACAAAAATTCCTTTGAAAACATTGTTTGCATTATTCTGTCAGCTGCTCCTCTTAGAATAACCTAAAGAAAGTTTAAACAGATTCTCTCCAGTTTTCTCTTTCTTTTTGTATGGGAATGATTTTGTCTTTCAGTACAAAGCTAGCCAGCAGAGGCAGATGACCTTTGCAAGGCAGGTCATAGCGATAGCAGAGTAGTATTTGAATATTATTATGGTTTGGTAGTTTAGTTTTTCAAGGTAAATTATTGATTTTGAAAACTGTGGGGTTTTTAAAAAGCAAATCCGTGCTTTGCAATTGATACATAACTAGAAAGATTAACCACATTCCCCTGGGTTTCATTTTGAAATTTCTGAGTGAGACTGCATTTAATGCTTCTTGAAGTAGTTTAAAAATACTAATATTTTCAATGGAAGCTGAGAAAGGCTTCCATTTGGTAAGTATTTTATGCGAGTTACTATGAGATAGTTCTGCTACAATTTCTTCCATTGTAGCATATGGAGAGAAGTAGTGCATGATGAAACTCAGAATAAGGCTTTCTATAGCAGAAGATTTCTTGCTTTAATGATAACATTTCAGGGCAATTTATGAATGCTTAAATGCAAACACTTAGAACAACAAGTCCTGCTCACATTACCTGACTTTCCTCTCATAACAGTTTTATGCTAATACGCTCTATTTTTTTTCAGTCATAACCATGTAGAAAAATTCAATTTCTATTCCAAATATAGTGAATAAGGACAAATTAGAAATATTTTTTTCAATGAAGAGATTTTTATGTTATACTTGCAAAAATACTGATATTTAGGTGAAAGGCTGAGTAAACTGTCAATAAAGCAAAGAGCTCAGACTGATCTTCACTGCTTAACTTCAATTTACTCTTGTGTTGAAGATACCTATGGATTGAATAAACTGGTTCTGAGGTCAGCATTGAGTTTATTTTATTGGAGGCTTTTAGCTGTCTACTTCTATCTGGATAGGCTTCCATACCCTCTCTGAAAAATAGGGATGACAATGTGTGTCTTTAAAGATAGCGCTTGCAAAAATATTCCAATTATATAACACACAGATTTTTAATGATTATTAATAATTCTATGGTATTGCATTTGTGAGCATTTTATCTATTTTTTTCCTGAGCAGAAACTTTTCTGAGATCATGATGAAACTTACCTTAGAAACTGCCACAACCAGATAAATGGAACAAACATGTTCATCGAGATGAACATGTCTCTTGAGAGCCATCAAGGAAAGAAGACTTTTCTTCACAGCTCATAATAAAATAATATTTTTCCTCCTATATCACATCCCTGTATTTTTTTGGCTTCTTTTTAGAGCATGGGGATTCAAAGGAATTCATTCTGGTTACAAGGAAAACAGAAAACATTTCCCAGGAAATCGATATACTGTGGCTGGGGTATGGGATACCAATACCAATTCTGGCTTTAAACTAACCAGTTGCAGCAGCTAGTCATAGCTGTGGACAAGTCAAACTGAACTAAACATTCAAACACCTAATTTTGAATAGCCTTTGAGTTTGCTCTCCTTTGGAGCTGACCAACACTGGCAACAGAAGTGACCAAGAAGGACAATGGCATCCTGGCTTGGATGTAAAAAAATGTGACCAGCAGGACTAGGGAAGGGATTTCCCCCTGTACTCAGCACTGGCAGGACCACACCTCAAGCCCTGTGTCCAGCTCTGAGCCCCTCGCTGTAACAGAGATAATGAGGTGCTGGAGTGTGTCCAGAGAAAGGCCAAAAGGCTGGTGAAGGGTCTGGAGCATTAGGAGCTGCTGAAGGAAATTGGGTTGTTTAGCCTGGAGAAAAGGAGCCTTGGGGGAACCTTATCTTTCTCTACAACACCAAAGTGGAAGATAAAGCCAGGTGTGGGTCACTGTCTTCTCCCAGGTAACAAGTAGCACAACAGGAGGATATGGCCTCAAGCTGCACCAGGGAAGATTCAGGTTGGACATCCAGAAAAATTTGCTCACTGAAAGGGTGGTAAAGCATTGGAACAGACTGTCCAGAGAGGTGCTGGAATCATTATCCCTGGAAGATTCATTAAATGAATGGACATGATACTTAGTGCTATGCTTTTATTGGCATGGTGGTGTTTGATCATAGGTTTGACTTGAACATTTTGGAGCACTTTCCAACCTCAGCAATTTGCTGATTCCGTGATTCTCTCTTGATAAGGATCAATGTACCCTGAAAAAGTAAGACCCATAGGATATGATGATTACTGTTTCCCAAACTGCACATTTGTCCCAAAACTGTCACAAATCAGCACAGACATCTCTGTAACACCACCCCAGTTCCACAATACACAGAAGCTCAACCTAAGGACAGCCCTGTGATGGAGCCAACTGAGATCAGGAAATGATGTAGGCACATTAGTACAGAACAATCTAATAAGTCATGCCAGAAAAATCATTATCTTTGCCTTTTTTGTTTATAAACCAAGTAACCTACCTACAAATAATCAAGAGGTCACCATACTGTCAGGTTATTCAGGTGCATCTTCATCAGTGTGAGTTTCAGCAAGGAGCCAAAGAGAGGATTAAAGGTGTAAATAGGTGAACTGATATTTAGTCAATGTATGGACAATAGTAACTTTGACAGGCCCTGATATGTTTATTAGCCAAAGCTAGTTACAAAGGTGTCCCAAATAAACAATCTTTTTCCATCACAAATATAGCTTCAGAGTTTTTCCTTTCATGGCCTGGACTTCTACAGCAGTATAGAAAGGCAATATAGATTATTTTGCACTATAAAACAACCTTGGTGAAAGCAATTCGGTGAATCACAGCTCAGATCCCTTCCACACTAAGAAATCTGCAATCTCTCCATGGAGTTTTATGGCTAGCAGCACTGGATGAAGCATTGGTGTATGGCAGACTTTCATAGCTGGTGCTAGGAAGAGTTCCTAGGTTTTAGAGTCAACATCTTTTGTTGATTTAAGTTAACAGATGGTTTTAAAGGCTTACTTGTGATGCTTAAAATATTGCAACCACCTACATGGCCTTTAAAAATCAGGATATCCCCACTGCATGGGTGAGAATGACCCTGACCCTGAAGTAACAAAGGAGAAATCTTAGTAAAAATTTCTATTATGCCCACACCCCTACAAAACCTTTTCTTGACACTTTAATGATAATAAATTTCTCCTTCCATTTGTACCTAATTCTGACTTATTCTTTCAAAGACAAGCAAACCTTCAAAAAAAAAAATTAAATAAGAGTCAGGGCATCCCAGCTTAGAATTTCGTGGCCAGTAATAATGACATAGGTAAGTAGCCTAAAGTGGTATCTAGAATTTTACACCTCTCTTAAACATTTATTTTCAGGAATTTTCTGAAACTTTGATGTTTATTGCTCTAAACAAATAACCCCATTAAATATTTCTCTCCTGCTCATATTTTTATCAAGCTGAACTTGTAGGTTTGTATAATCTACAACTGCTTGTGGTACACAATTACTCAAAGGCAGGACACTTCTTTTCATGTTCACTAATTATGATTGTTTCTTCAGTACTGCTGTTTCAGATCAGGATAGGGAATAGAAATAGCAACTGAAAATTGTTATCAAAGAGTTAATGAGATTTTACAAAGCAATTGTAATGTAGTCTCATTTTTATAAAATCCTTTTAAAAACTACGCTTCTGCTTTTAACACAAAATTCATAGCTCTTTTATTTCTATTGTCTCATTTTAGGAATGCAGAAGTGAATGTAGAAAATTGTAGTACATAGCAAAGAGAGTTGGTTATTTTCCTCATAACTCTTGGGATTTCACATCTTCAGCTTTGTTAATTCCAGCCTAGAATGAGACTTTTCCTCTCAGAGGTAAAATACTTCATGACTGAGAGAGAACTCTGGTTTCTTGTATGTCTTTCTCTTTCAAAGCAGAATGAAGCAGCTATACTAGGTGGTAGGTGAACATTTGATGTGAAGGTTTTGGAGTCTGGCTGTGTTCTCTGGTGTCCTTAGCCAAAGAAAGCTACCCTAAATTGCTAGAGACTGAGGTAAGAGTAATCTAATGAATAGAGAGTACTGGAACGCAGTGTAAAATCACTTTTTAATCAGATTTCACCCCATGCTAATGTGGTTTATTTCATCTCCAAACAAGACATCATTACAAGCAGGTGTATCTGCACAATAACCAATTGACACTTTATCTGACTGCAAGAATATAATAGACCAGGAAAATGATGGATTAGTTGGATTGAGAGATCAGCTGTGATAGTTTCAATTGACTTATTTTCCAGGTGGCAGTATTTATAAATGTAACTTTTCAGCATGAGGCATTCAGCCATGCCTTGACTGTCTGGTTATTCTTGTGACTTATATGTATTTCTTGCTGATAGATGTTGCAGCAAGAAAAGATGCTAATACTATCATCTAACATAATTTTTTCAAAATGCCATACAGAAAATGGCATCAACTATACCATCTATACCAACTAAATTACTAGAACACAGCTTCTAAAAATACATCAGTGGACAAAGAACATTATAGAATTATAGAATCATTTGGGCTAGAAAGAAACTCTTACGGTCATTGAGTCCAACTGTTAACCTGGCATTGCCAAGCCTACTAGTGAGCCATGTCCCAAACACCATGTCTATACATCTTTCAAAATACCTCTATCACTTCTCTGGGCAGCCTGTTCCAATGTTTGACAACCTTTTCCATGAAGAAATATTTTCTAATAATTAATCTAAATCTTCTCTGGAGAAATTTGAGGCTGTTTCCTCTCAAGCTGTCTTTTATAACTTGGGAGAGGAGACCTCCACCTCATTACAGCCCCCTTTCAGGTACATTTAGAGAGTGATAAGGTCTCCCCTGAGCCTCCTTTTCGCTAGGCTAAGCACCCACAGCTTCCTCAGCTGTTTCTCTTTGGATTTGTTCTGTAGATCCTTCACCAACTTCCTTGCCCTTCTCTGGGCGCTCCCCAGAGCCTCAGTGTCTTTGCTGAAGTGAGGGGCCCAGAACTGAATGCAATATTTGAGATGCAGTCCTACCTGTGATTCTTAGACCATCAAGTTTGAAAAGGGAATAGCTAAGAAATATTCAATTAGAAGAAACCAGAGGCATTTTTAGCCGGAGATGGGGTAGGGTGAAAGGCAAAACAGGCAAAATACCTACTGTGCAATAAAATATCAGGAATTTAACTACCCTTTTGTACATTGTGTTCATAGGAACAACACAAAATTTTCCAAGGAAGAAAGAGCAACCTGAAGAAAGGATGTTGGAATGTTTTATTATTCCAAGACATCTGGCTTCCTTCATAAATTTGGGTATGTCACTTACTTTGTCTGATTCCTTACTTGCTAAGGATATTATTTTCCTATCCACAGGGTAGCTGTGGAGAAAAATGCCATTAACAATGATTAGGGGTTTTAAAATTTGGATATTATCATATCTAAGTCCTTAGTTATCTATTAGTTCAGAAGGAAATTAGATTTGGGAGATAGGTTTGTCTCTATCTCCAAACCTATAATTTAGTAAAAATAATGAAACACTGGGACTTGGGTGGCTGACTAAACTGGAGAATTACATTATTTTCAACTCAGTTTCAGTGACAGAGTTGATACTCACAAGTCTGACTACTAAAAATTGTTTTGAAGACTATAAAAGCAGTCATTAAGCTAAAAGAAGATACTACTTTTGTGCTACCTTAATGAAACAAATATTTGGAAGAAAACAATACTTTTTTTTTTTGCCAATGGAATATCTTTGATATGTGAACTCATTTCTTCTCACATCTTGACTTACATTACATTCAAATACACATCAACTTTTCTGTATGTCAGTCAGACACTAAAGGTAATAAATACTCTTGGCTTGAAATATTTTACTGTGCTACTCTTTCTAAATAACTCATTAACACCTTTATTGGGAAGAAGTTTTGTAATTATTTAGTATAACACTAATTTTTATGAATTCTGAAATTCTATTTTTGTTTTTCAATTTAGGATTAAATTTGCATTCCAGAATTTTATTTATTAGGCAAATATTAAAATAGGAAACTATTTCATTAATTTTCTCATACACACTGTAAATTACAAGAGAACTGATGTCTTCTAGAGAAGAATCCTTAACAGTATAAAAAGCTGTAAAATATTATACTTTTAATTAAAATCCTTACAGGATCTCTATTCAGTGATATGAAAATATTTTGAAAATACAAAGAGAAAATGAATTGTAATCTATCAATATGTAGCATAAAAGAGTTGCTTCTTTCAGGGTCTTTGAAGAAATATTTTAATTTTCAGAATATTCCAGAATTAATTCCAAAAATATGTCTGATAGTTATGAAGGAAATGTCAAACAGACCAGTGCAATAAAAGACTTATGAACCTGAAATTAAAAACTATATTGCCATTCTGGTACAAATTGAAGACAGTCCTTTAACATTTGAATTCCTAATTTCATCTACTGTTGAATAGAGATGTTAAAGAGGAGTTAGGAAATAAAAATCTGAAGATTTTGTTGGACATGGGCCTTTAAGCTGAGCCTTTCTGCATGGAGCAGAGGCAGTACTCTGGGAAAGTGGCAGATCATAGCATGGTCTGCATTCAGGGATACACGTGACAAACTTCCTTTTGGGTAAGTACTTTTGTGATCCGTTTGTAAGGACAGAAATACAGAATGTGCAGGCACAGCCCAGCCTCCTCCTCAGGAGGAGAGTATTCCTGAACATTCTCCTTCATTTAGGCTTGGCCAGCAGCAACTCCAAGGGAAGTCAAAACAAGAAACAGTGGGCAAGGACCTGCATGATTTATATATACCTGCCTGGCACTGCAGCTGTACTCTTACCTTCAGTTAAAGAATGTGAAAACTGAAAGGTGACTAAAGTTGTTCAGAAAGATATCTCTGCATATTTGGAATGCATAACTCTGCCTTTCTCTTTGAGGGTACCCATTTCCTCCACTGAAGAGGGTTTGGTTAGTTTTTGCTGTTTGATATTTTTTAAGCATTCTCGTAATCATGATAGGGTTTTTTTCCAAAAAGTGTTATACCCCAATAAAGAGCAACAGAAACACATATCCTCTCTCTTAGCCACATGCTTTACCTATTTGTATACTAAATCATGCTCCTTAATGTATACTTAATGTATACTAAATCATGCTCCACTAGTACTTTCTGTTCAGTTCCATGGCAGCTGCCTTCTGGAAGGAATATGAAACAATTCTCAGAGGAATAATTCTCCAAATTTTTAGTAATACTGGTTTTTGTAATGCAGTGAAGAAGATGCATACTCTTCCAAGGAAGTTTTTAAAGAAAAGAGAAAGCCTGTGTATTTTTGAAAAGACCATGGTCTTGGGGTGTGCTTAGTGCTCTTGGCCTCTGCAGGTCACCTGAGCAGAGTTTTTTGCAAAGTGCTACTGCGTCTATTAAGGCACAGAGATGTAATGTACTTCCTTGCTCTGGATACTTTAGTCAGCTTCCTTGTGATTGATTCTTCTGCCAGAAATAATGCTTAGGCATCCTCTATTACTTAATAAAATTACCTCATGCTAGGGCACAACTCCCTTTAGTCTCTCCTAACGAGAAATATTGTTCTGTGGCAGAATTCTTCCTTCTTCTAAAGTTGTAATATTTGTATTTTGGAAGGTTTGCAATTAAATTTTTAGGCTATCCAAATTTTCATATAGCTTTCTTCTCTTATCCCATCCTCACGGATTTTAAGTATCTTAAGAAGCTTTCTACTGTTTTGATTTTCTGCAGATTTCTATTCTCTTTGAAATGAAGCATCCCAAAATGTGGGTGTTATTTCTTGTAAAGCCCAAGCAGCACTATTATACAGGCATTCCCTGCAAACTTGGCTTACTGTGATTACCCAATTGATACAACCCAATACTGGAGCTGCTTTTTTTATGATTGCTGACTCACTCCTGGTTTATATGTACTTTAATCTTTACACACTCCCTGATGAGCCCAGTTTAAGTGTGCTTGAATTTGATTACTCAGCTGTGTGAATTTACTTCCCTATGTCCTTACTGATTCTCCTCAATGATTTTAGAAACTGGATCCATTTTAAGAATACTCCATGTTTTAGTCTTAACTTCCAAAATAATTTAGATCCTTTTCAATGTCAACTTTTGCATATGAAAGTTAAGAATATTTTACAGTGAAAGTTTGCTACATGGTGGTAAACTATAGTATTTTACAGGACCCTACATCAAATTTATAATCAGAATTACTTTATTTGATTACTTATGACGCTTACATTATAGGATTTCAAACTAACCATTTAAATTTTTCAGATTTTCCCTAGCAGATGTGTTCAGGAGTTAAGTAGTAAAATAGACTGAAGTCAAAAGGTAATATTTCCTTCCCCTCAAAATTCCACAGTCAAACATTTAAGGAAGAAAGAGATGTTCTGAATAACATGCAAGGAGCAACCAATAGCATCCTCCTGTTTAGCCAAACCTTCTGCCTGAAGCTCTTTCAAATGTCAGTCCAAAACTAACAAATATTTGTCCCTCCCAACATCTTGAATTTACTTGTAAGAAATGTCCCTACCATACTAGCATCAGCATTATTACTTATCCTTTCCTCATAGTGCACCAACAATCACATCCAGTTTCTTGTTCCCTGCTGTTCTCTGTTTTCCCCTACTTATACACAATATTATCTCTGCCTCTGAAAATTTTCACTGCCTACAAACAGTTCTTGCTCCTCACACTGCTTCTGCCTTTTTCAATAGTCAAACCATACAAAAGAAAACTGCCCTTTGCTAGGTTCTTATTTTTCAGCTTCACAAAAAATTACTTCTGATACCCACTGGGTTCACACAAAGGATTTCTCAGCTGCATGTTCATTCCATGAATATCTCTTTCCTCTTATCTATGCTAACATACAGACTGAGTGCCAATCTTTCAGAAATCATGCCTTACTCCATCGCCTTTCCACTTCTAGTTTTAACAAGAGTCTTCTCAGGGAGTGTTGCTGAAATGCCAAGTATTCCTGAACTCAGAAATATTCAGGTTGCAGGGGCAGGCCCTTTTGGCAATGAATGTTGATTTGGTTTTGGCCTCTGCAGGTCACCTGAGCAAAGTTTTTTGCAGAGTGCTACTGAATCTATTAAGGCACAGAGATGTAATGTACTTCCTTACTCTGGATACAAAGCAAAATAAAACAAAACAAGAAAAATCCAAAACACAAACAAACCAAAACCCAACACTACTGCCCCTTCCCCCCTCAAAAAAAAAAAAAAAAAAAAAAAAAAAAAAAAAAAAAAAAAAAAAAAAAAGGAGAGAAGAGAAGAAAAAGAGTAAAAGTTTTTTGAATAAGGTAGAGAGTGGCAAAAGTAGCTTTGTTCCATGAGGAGTGAGAGGCAATGAGCAGGCACACATGGCTGAATAATTTGTCCAATGAAGGACTAAAGTACTAGTTTCAAAAAGCAAGATGGAAACTAAATCTCAGTTTGGTCACTGACCAGCCCCTGCAGTAATGCTTTACATGAAACAAATGCTATGATTTTGTACTGTTTAGAGCATGTCCCTTCAGAAAGACACCTAACATGTCCATCACAAGTAAAATCCTCAAGGGAGTCTCAGAGGTAACAAGGCAGTTTGGTGCCATGCCAGATGTGGGACAGCTAAGACAAGCATAAGAATCTCCAAAGAGCAAAGGAACTCTCAATGCAGAACAGAAGAATTCTTTATTCCAGTCCATATAGTCAACCTGGCTGTCAGCAGTACAGGAAATACCAGAGAATAACAAGAAACTCCACACATAAAAATCAGCTAACAGAATGCCAGCTGATGGCTGTCTTATCTCCTGAAGCACAGAATTTTATATTTTAGAATTTCTGCCCCATCAGCTTCAGGAAATATGTTTTCTTAGTTGTGGAACCAGCTGTTGCTTAGACAATATGGTTTGTCTATGCATAATTTTTTGTAGCAACAGAAATGGGATAACATCAGCAATGGGTACCCTATTTGTTGAATGTTCTCTGAGAATAGAAGGTATTGAACAACAAAAAATGCAACTTTAAATTCAATTCAGGCATTGACACTGACTGATCACTAAATTTTTTGAGTTGAATTCTAGATGCCAATAATTCAACAGCAGTATTTATTAAATAATGGACATTTTTTTTCCTGCAACAATAATGCCTGAAAGTAATGAAATACCAATTTTTTTTTACTAAAGAAGTTTATTGAGCTTCATGAATTTCATGTTCAGACTAATCATGCTGATGCATGGTTCTAAGGCTCAACTCAGACATTTGTATTTGCCACTGCTGATTGTACAACTGATTGTACCTTATTTTTAAAGCAAGTGCCAATGTGTCTGCTCTGTTTGCAGTACATAAGGGCATGGGGATCTAGGTCCCTGTGACATTTACTGATATAAAGATATTGCAACAATAAACCTAATTATATTAAATGCAGTGGAAAAATTCAGTGGTAAATACTACAGCACAAATTATACCTTGACATATACATATGGTGACCTTACCAACATCAAAGCACAGAGGTTTCCCAGAAAAGTTTGGCCTTATGAATAAAGAGTATATAATGTGACATAAGGCTATTTTTATCATAATTTGAAATTTGAAATATAGGAAAAACACTTTTCATTCTCTGCAGAAAACTTCAACATGATCTAGTCCTCTTTTTTTCAAGTGGTCCTCTTGAAATCCTATTCAAAATCAGTTGTCTTTTTGCCCAATAAATAATATACTCATGATTTATGAAGTGTATATTTGAGATCAAAACTGCACTGCAAGGAGAAGTAGCAAGTCTTTAAAAGCAATGGGATTTTCACTGGTAAATTATTATTTATCTAAAACCATCTATCATTTAAAAGAATTTTTAATTAGATTGAGAGATTAAAGGTTGAAACTATGATGGGCAATAGGTATTCAGGATTGAGTAAGAAGTTATTGAGAATCCTGATGTATTTTTCTTCTTTAGGTTACCAGCTGTAGAAAGATTTGAGCCTCACACCACAAAAATAGCACTTCTGCTGCTACTCTCAGTGCCAGAAAAAGAAAAAAAGGATTTGAAGTGAGTTGTTCTTTCATACTTTCTTGAATTCTCAGGAAAATTACTCCCACTGATTGATAATAACCCACTAACTTAACAGATCCAGTCTTGGCCAGGTTGTATATTTATTCTGTTCCTGTCTACCTGGTGGTGCCCTTATCCGATTTCTCAGAGTTTCTGTGATGCCTGTTCTCCTTGCAGATGCAGTGAATGAATCTGTGATGCCACATGCTGCCAGGTCTGAGCTGGACTTCCCACATGGGAAGGCAAAGGATGAAGGCAGGACTGTAAAGGGGCTGAGCCATGCCACTGCCCAAGCCACTCCTGCGGAAAGAACTGTCTGCTTGGACTCACTTGCAGGGGCAGCCTCTTACCATGCAAAACACTGCCAAATTCCATGTAAAAACTGGCTTGAACTCACGCCCAGATTTTAATGGATCCTCTCCTCTGTGAGTCCTAGTAAATAAATTCCATTGCTGATTTCTCTATTATCTGATAACTATTGTTTAATACCATCTGCTGCATCAACCTTCACCTGCAATTTTTGTGCAAGAGCAAAACACATCATGTAACAAGTATTTTTGTAAAGCACTTTTCTGTAATCCTCCTCTAATTTGTAGGGTCTGGCAGTGCAACTTGTTACTCATTTATAGCATTACTCATTTGGACCCCACAGAGGAGCTTTTGTGAAGCAGATCTGACAAGGATGAAAACCAGTCAGGTTCACAGACTGTGAAACTCCTTTTGTATGGGTTTGTTCCTTCTGGGAAGCAAATCCAGAAGGCCTTAGAATGATATGGAATACAGAATTTCATACAGAAAAAAGGCATCATAGGCATAATCTCTGCTTGAGCTGAAGCAATTTGCCCAGCATTTTGCCCAGCACCACAGCCTGAAGCAGAGCATTGAAGCTGCTGATAATGTACCAGTATGGTCAGTAGTATAAAGGAGATATTTAGTGTCCTTTAGCCTTCATAACAGCACTGAAAGTGACCCTGCTGAACTAATAGTGGGGAAAGAAGGGGGAACCTGCTGAGACTGGGCAGGCACATGCACAGAATAATTAGCAGAGGTCTGAGCTGAAGAGAGTCCCCACTGTTAAGCATTTATTGCTTGCACCTCAGACAGTGCTGTGAATATTACTTTAAACTGCTAATACTTGCCTGGAGACAAAGTGATTCAAACCTGACAGCAGACATCACTAAGTGAACAGGGAAGCAGGGTCCTAATAATTATTTGCTCCTGGAGTTGTTCTCTGGCTTTTTAGTGGCAGACAAACACAGCATGCTACAACTAAATTATTATATGCTGATAACTACAATAATTTCAGATTAGGCAAGGGCTGGAGAATGGTACTAAAGCAGGATGAAAATCTATTCAAATGAGCAAACTATTTAACACCTCTGCTGATGGGTTTTGTTTCTGCCACCAGTTGTATGCAGGAAGGATATGTTTTTCTGTTTTCCTATTTTAAGGATATGCTATTGTTTTCCCCTTTAAAAGGCCTCATGCAAATATGTATTTGTTCCAAATGATCAAATGGTAAAGAGGAAATAATAGATGGGTGGCACTTTTATAGTACTGCCTGTGCATTTACGTGCACAGTTTTATTTGACCTACAGGCAGAGAGGAATTAAAACAATAATTTTCTTGACATTGTCATTTAGAAGTTATATAAGAACTGGGGATCTGATAGTCACTCTTCAGGACTGGGCGTAGGCCTCTGAACTCCACTTAATTTCTAACACATAGCTGACCTGTTTAATTAACTTTCCTCCTGCTCCTGAATGAATCATCAGTAATAGTGAATAGGTAAACCCTCAAGATAGGAGAAGAGACTATACACCCCTTTACTGTGCCAGTGCAATCTATTTGGGCTATCTTTTCTGCAACACTTTCACTTCAAGTATTTAAAGATGGATTTCTTAAACAAAGCTGATAAGTTTAGAACTTTGTTGGACAAGTAAAGTCAAATTAGATCTTTCATCAACAGTACACATCTGCTGTATCTTCTTCAGTCTGTGGATTAAGATAAATATGGTGGTTCTTACTGAAGTCATAAGAGCATTTTTTAAAGTCTAGTCAAGTCTTTATAAGTGATTTTCAAAGACTTTTTTCTTCATCCTGCCTTCTTCCTTCACTTTTGTCTCTCAAAATCCCTCAGATATTTTAGGGGGCCAGTAATTGTCTGTACCATATTAACACCTGGCAAAATAATGTGTAGCAAATGGCCTAATACCTTATGAGCACAAAAAGGAATTTGGCATTGCATGAAAAATTAATTTTAAATTTAATGTGTAAATTAGTGGCAAGGGAACGTGATTTTTCAGTTCACATGCATATCTCCAATAACAAATTGCAGTTTAAGGCCAATGAGGTATCTGCCACAACAGATAAAACTCTCTCTCTCACTCTGCATCTGATGGTAAATTCTTAACAAATTCACTAATGTTGGTAATTTTTTATGTACAATTTACAAAAAATCTGGCATCATAGTACTGTAGCTATGCTAGTAGCATGATAGTAATAATCATTATTTTTTCAACCAATTTTTGTTTGTAAATGATACAGTTGCTGTGTGAAATAATAATTTCTACCTACTATGTGGTCTATCTAGTCCAGTTAGATTTTATCCAAAACATCCCTTCATGAAGGGAAATAAAAATAAGAGGGATTAGTTCTTTTTGTCCCAATTGCTTCCCAAAGACTTTTGAAAGAACTTCCTGAATAGTTATTGTTTCTTTTTTAAAGTTCTTCAGGTCACTCTCATGATGGAAATTTTTAGCATAATATGCCCACTAGATTCCAGGAGAAGTAATTTTCTCTTTTGGAAAAGCCATGGCAAAAAAAGCTTAAATTTTTTTCTTTCTTTACTTTTAAAATATTTACATTGAAAACATTTCATTAATATGCTGAATTTGATACTTTAAATTTAACTCAAAGTAGTGGACATCATCCCTTTAGCAAACTGATTACAACTGGCCTGGTTCTCAGGAGTATAATGCTCCACCACCTTGTCTCTGCTTGTCATCTCTGAAAGAAAGACCCTAACTTCTTATTTAGGCACAAATTTGAGTCTCCTGAGCTGGAAGTGCTGCTGTGCTCAAAACTTCTTTACAAGGTGATTTTATAACCTGTACTCACCTCTGCCAAGGAGATCGCACAAGGTCTGCATGAAAGGCTGACCCGGGACTCGGGCTGCATCTCATTTTCTAGGCTGGCTGCAGAACCCCTTGGAGAGGTTACTCACCACAGGTAGGAGATGAGAAATTTGAAGGGTTGTTACACACTGCAATGTTGATGGAATGGTGCAAAGCTATTGGGCACAGCAGGGCATAACGAGAAATTCGCCCTCAGCTCAGGGATCTCCTCCATGCAGGCCAGAGAGCTGCTGCAGCCTCTCAGACAGGGTCACACTTCTGAGACTTTCTCTCTCTGCTTTTGAACTAAACGAGCTGACAAGACACATGATCTTTTTCAAACTGTAGGTGACACATTATTACATGAAGGATATAACATTAAAAAGGAAAGCAGAAGACTTTTTACTCCTGTGGTTCTTCCAGGTTCCTCATCTCTCTTTTTAGGGCTTTTTCCTTTCAACATTCTTAGTGGAATTATTTTCTGTTGTTTCCTTTTTTCCCACCTAACTATTACTCCTGTGCAAAGATTTTGTTCAAACATGAACACGCTTGCTTGCTATTATGTTCTGTCTTTTGCTTTGGATTTCTGACTTTCATATTTCTTCCCCATTTCTTCCCTCATATATACTTCTTTGAAGCATAACTCCACAAATTTAATTTTCCTTCTCAAACCTAGGCTTTAGCTGCAGCTCAGATCACCACAGGCCTCCAAAACTGCATACATTCTGCTACTTGTGTGGCAGGTCACCTTTTGTTATTAGCTAGAATACAGCCATTAGGACTGTGCTAGAAACACCAAATTTGTGCCACTCAGCTGGCAGGAGATGGAAGCCCTGAAGGCAAAGGAGCTGATGTGGTAATTGGGGAGGTGAAGAAAGTTCATGGCCAGTAGAGGAAAGACTGAGGTTGTCAAGGGAACAAGAGAGCCCTGCTGTACATTCTTTTAAAGTGGAGAATTTTCTTTTTTCTTGTTTTGGTGGCAAATGCTTTACAATTTAATTTTTACCATATATTATAGATATTTCAATAAGAAAGATGTATTTCAAGAATCAACTGGGCATTTTCACCCACCCAGTGCCCTGGAAAAGAGAATACTGGCAAACCTCTTAATCTTGTTCTTAGTTTCTGTTGTGTTTTCAATTTTTAATTATTATTTACTGAAATGTGTATTGCTACTGGAAGAATCAATAGACCTGCGGTTCCTTGCTTCCTGCTATGGTGTGAAAATCCCACACCAGGACCCTTCAATCCTATTTCAGTACCAGCCAGTGCCAAGAGAGGCGCTGAAGTCAGCCTCGTCAGCCTGACTGGTCTGATCAGGAGTCAGTGGTTCTCTAGAAACAGTTTGCTAATTGCACAGACCTGGGCCTGGGCAAAACCTGTCCCTCCTACCCAGAGCTCCTTGACCACTTCCACAGTACAAATCTCCATCATGAATTACCCAGATGCACATTTTGCTCCCACTGTTGTCATTCCTGTCTCATTAGCGGTCTCGTTTCTCTGTGCCTTTGAAGAATAGAATATTTTATTATTCACATTCAGCCCTAATTTTAAAGCAACACATCTGTCAACCTCTGCTTAAGAAGCTTCCTAGGCCTCTTTCAGGAGGGCTGGGAAGATCAGCCCAAATTGTGGCTGATAGCAACAGAGAAGTGAGAGTGTTTTCCTTGAATTTTTATCTGCTCCATCTAGGTTGTTTTCACTTAAAAAAAAAACACTCATTGACATGAAACCACTTTCATAATTATATGAAAAATAAAGAATACTGGCTGACTTTGAATTAAGACGCAACTTCAAAGGTGTAAGGAAACTCTTATAGTATCAAAATGTCATTTTCCTCGTGATATAGGAGCAGTTGTCTCCTGCATTGCTGCAGACTGCCATTCTTTTACCCCCAAAGGTATACTAATCAATTCTTAAACAGTCCTACTTCATCCATGCTTTAGATGTCTGAACTACTGAGTGATCTTTGTAGCAGACACATCTGAAAAAGCAGCATTCACAATGCTTATGCATAATTTACAGTATAATTCTTTACACTTATCTAGCACCTTTCAGCTTAAGATTCCAAAGCTCTTTGCAAATATTAATTAATTTATCCTTCCAGTGGTACTTGAAGATAGGGGATATTATTATTCCCCAGGAGATGCAATAGTAAAAAAAGGAAAAAAAAATAAATGCAACTTTCAGCAAGTCACTGTTGCTACACAGCTTTATTTTTTCAAAAGCAAAATGGAGATAAAATAATAAAGTAATTTTCAAAAAATGCTATTATGAATAATTATTTTCACTTCCAAGAGAAGTCTGAATAATTTTAGAGCAAAAGATTATTTTTAAACATGTTTAAGAAAAAGCGTGAACTTGTGAAGGTCCTAACTCTTGCTTTCAGCTATTAGCAACACTGAAATAAACAGGAGCTTGACACCCAGCCCCTGTGCACTTTTGAGAATATGGACCAAAGACCCAACAGTACGAATGGGTACAAATGGGAATATCAGTCCCTCCCACTCCTGAGGTGCTTACCAGGAATTCCAGGACCTTATTGTGTATTTTTATTTCAAATTACTTCTTTCTTGTCCATCTTTATTTTGTCCTGTAAGAACACAGTCTGCTTTGAAAACCAAAGAACTATCATTGAAACTCTAAATTTTTTGAGTTTCTAAGAGCATTTTCAAACTTAACCAAGTTTTGGCGCTCCCAGCTCCCTTTGTTGTGATAATGTATTACGCCACATTGAAGATGGCAAGAGGAGAATTACTGGAATGATGCCTTAACACATGGAACAGAGACCTGCTCTTGCAGAAGCCCAAAGCAGCACTCCCATTATTTGCTTAATGCCCATGTTGCATTCTCAGCCACGACACACAGCCAAGAAAAGCCAGTTACACAGCCCTGAATGGATTAAGATGTTAGCAGCATTGGGAACTTGGCTCCTCGGTGCTATGGTGTTCTAATATGATATTTGATGCCTTGCTAAAATAGAGTTGCCTTGTCTACTCCTAAAGAATTATTCCTGTGCCACCTTCCACGTACTTGAGAATTTTGTCAGGACTTTTCATTTTAAAAGGATCCCATTTTCACACTTCTTTTTCACAGGACTGGTGCATAAAGGAGAACTTTTAATAATTCTCCCTCCAGCAATGCCGTGTTTCAGTAATAGCCTCAGAAGGCAAACTTTATTCCAGTGTTGATGCATATTGGGTAAATGTTTCTCTAAAGTTACGAGTTTTCATTTCCAGCTGAATGTTTGTCTTCGAAGATACACAGTGACTTTTGCTTCAACAGACAAGCAAAATAGCAGGGAATTTTCCTCTGGCTTACTCATATGGAAACAATTTCTTTAAAATCTTTCTAAGACTATTTAGATTTTTGCTATCCATAATTCAAATTATTTGTCTCCTAGTACATTAACCAATGACAGCTTTTGTAGTCATAATTTAGAACAATTCTGGGCTGGAATGCATAATCTATGTTTTCACTTGATCTAACTGGCAACATCATTGTAATGAAGCAAGGAATGGAGAAACAAGACAGAAATCTGGCCTGTTTCTGGAGAAAAACATTCATTTATTATTACTGTCAACAAATATATAAAAATATTGAAATGTTTAAATGCTATATATGATTTTTGCATCAACAGTGATGCAAATCAATATAACATAAAATAAATCTAAATGTAAATTTATATATTAGGCATGGGGACCTTGAATCGTAGCACTACTAGCTAATCTCTCTGTAATACATTCATATATTGTATGTATGAATGTATATTATGTATGTCCACATATATTAGCATCCATCTTCTCAACATCAAGTACCATATTTGTGAGTTAAATATTTTTTGTGGTTTGTGACTTTTAGCATGTCAAATTTTAGAGGTCAGCATTAAGAATTTTCCCCCAAACACTTCACTTTTGATAGATTCTGCCTTTGTGCAGAGTTCAAACCATGTGATAAAAACAGGACTCACAGGCAACTGGGGCTTTCACCTTTTTCTCTTACACTCACTTTAGTGAGTGTAACTCACCAAAGAGTGCAACTCTGCTATGCTTGGTTGAGTTCACTGAAATTCAAGTGGATTTCATGCAGGCATACCAAGTTCTCTCTATACTAGCTCACTCATTCACAGATAGTTATACCACTTCAGACTGCAGAAAATATATTATGGGCCTGGAACACACACTGGAGTGGACAGAAATCATATTATAAGCTATCAGGACACAAAGAGTCTCAAAATTGGAGTAAAAAGGATGTTACATGTAGCCCGGGCCCTTTCCACAGGCTCTTTGGGGCTTTCCTAGCTCCCTGGTCATTCCTGAAGCCCTTTGGTAATAATGAGTGTAACTTGTGAAGACTACCAGATGACCATTTGTGAGGCCATGGTCCTGTGTGATTTAGAACTGGGTCTACCACACACAGCAACACACCTTTGTTTTGGATTGTGGATGGGCAGATGTTCTCTGCGTGTGAGATTTGTGCTGGCTGTGCTCTTTCACATTGGTTCTATGCCAATTAGAAAAGCAGAGAAAAGCCTGATATGGCATAAAGTTAGAGACACAGACTGATAATACTTGATTTGGCAGGTAGCCTGGCAATATGGAGTTAGTTTATTAATATTTAAAAATAAACATGAGTCAGCAAAGTGAGTATATACCACATCAGTGCCCTTCATTCTACTCCTACCATGGTTTGGATTTCACAACAGGATAGGTTTGCCATTATGGTGGATAGCAAGAAGCATCCTCAGACAGTTCAGAGATCAGTCGGAGTCAAGTTCTCCATTACTGTTTTTCCCAAAACTGTCAGTAATATATGTCTTTCGAGGAGGCAGATTCCCAAGGTGTCTTTTCAGAGACATACACTGAAATTGCTGTACTCAGTGTGATCCTGCTAGTTATAGAAAATAAAAGTACCCATTGTTTTCTTTTTCATTATTGTAGTGAATATTATTTTAAAACCCCTGCTCTAAAATTCAATTTTCTTCCTGCAAGGGCAAAACTTGTTACAGAAACTACTGCTTCACTCCAAATGGGACATACATAATTTTTTATTTATTGTTTTTTCCTCAAACATTTTTATCACACATTCCAATTCTAATGCTGATAATTCTTAATACAGAACATTTGCACACAAGACCCATAAGAAAACAAAGATATATGCATGTTTTCCAATTATTTAACCATAATGTGACTGCTGACTTTATGACATGTTTACTTGGCTTTCAAAGATTTAAGTCTATTCCAAGATGCAGAGCTTTGCCAAAAGTCGTTGTTAACTTTCACTACAGGGAGAATCCACAACTCTGTTCAGAATCTTTCCATTCAGAAAATTTTTTAACTCTTTACTATTACAATAAACATCTGTGAACCTCAACACAATCTCTAGCCCACATCCTTTAGGTAACACCAGTGATGTTTTCAGTTTAATGCCTTGTAAGGCATGTGTTAAGCACATGACCTGGTGCTTAATGTTTAAAGTCACTTGCTAGGAGAGGGGATTCTAATAGAGGAAAAGTACATCCATGTACAAAACAAGCAAGAAAGGGAGTGTCCAAATTAATTACTAGTATTTTGAACCTTCGTGAACATCTATTTTCGCAGTACTTTTAAAATGTGTGCAATTATCTTACTTTTCCACATGCATGCTCTTTACTAGCCAAGTGGGGTGAAGAGAAAAAAATGCTGAAGTATTTGTCTTCCAGTAATTCAGATCTCTCTGACTTGATACTACAAAACGTCAATATGTTCTAAAAATGGTCTGCTATTGATATACTGTGTGATTGTATATAAAAACCCATCAGATTCCATTTGGATTCTAGAATGAATAAGAAAGGAATTTCTCTTCAGACTGTAGTCAGGGACTTCTTCTTTTCATATTCTTATATTCATAGAAAATTAGAAAAATGGGGCTGAAATAGGTTGCAGATGATCAGATGTCCAGTGGTTGAACCAAGACAGACTCTGTTACACCTTTTTTGAACACATATTTTGTATAAACTGTAGTGAAGACCTCCAATGACAAAGACTCCTAATCCTCCCCAGACATTCTGTTAAGGCTGATAAAATGAATCCAAGTGAACTTCAAACTAATCCAGATGTTGTGGAATTGGCTCTGAACTGAAATTTCCAGAGGGCTTTAGTGTGAAAGAGCAACCAGCTGTGTAAGGGCTCTGAGGAACCTTCTCTCCTCTGCTCTTGGATTATGTATGCACAAAGCTGAGAGACATTCGCATTCCCAGTGGTGAAGAATTCTCCATCACTCCCACTTTTACAAATACAGTCTCTCTTGTTTCTACCATAAAGCAGCCTGTCCTCTTTCATCTAATGATCTTCCCTCTAGATTCATCACAAACAGCTAGGAGGAGAAAATACAATTATATCCCCTAATCCCATATTAGGCTGCCAGACATTGCTTTGTACATGCAAGATCGAATGAGTCATAAGAAAAGGAAAAGCCATAGAGGATCCTACAGATATTCATTGATTTACATCTGTACTTTTGTAAAAACTTCAAAAGCTGGAGTTAAAGATGTTCCTTATTCAGCTACAGTTCCATGGAACATGACCTATGACCACAAAGCTGAATATTGCCAACAAAGAGCTTTGGTTTTATTGATGTAGCTGCTTCCTGGACAGCTCAGATAGCAAGCCTAGACGCCCTGTGCAAGGCATCTAGGAATGATCAGTGAATGGTGTTCCCTAGTCATCTCTAGGAGACATTTGGAAGCTAATTGTGACCAGGATTGTTCTGAAAACACAACAGCATAACATATGGTTACTAGTGCCTAGAGAGCTCCTGCAGAAGGCATACAGTATTCCCATAGGTATGAAAATGTTTACTTTGCTTCATCTGAGCAAACATTTCTAAGCTCTACCTTATGGCTGTCTTAATCAGCTGGTACAGGCACAGAAAAAAGAGGTGGGCCGGGGAAAATGTGGGGCGGGGGGAGAGAGATTGTATTATAGGGGCACTTTTTCATTCCAAGGACAGAAGCTGAGTTGTAACAAAGAAAATTCTTGCCTGAGTTGGATCTAACTCCCCAGGCTGACATACAAATCAAAGCCAGTGTTTCTTATTCACATCAGTGCTGTGGGCTGGGGAAACCTGCAGCCCCAAGTCTTGTCATGCAACTTCACTGGATGAAGTTTACCAAGATTTTTGTACAGTCAAGATTTGAAGCTGCGGCTTAGGATTCCCTATTGGCCTGAGTTGTTAGAGAAGTGAAACAATTCATTTTTAAGCTTGTTCTCTTGGAGACCCTCTGCAAGTCATCAGCACAGCACAAGGCCCCAGCACACGAGGCGTACACGCTGGCTTTTCCACCCCTGATGGGAGGTGTTCTTTCAGGCCATCCTGCCCATAACAACTCCTGTGCATATTGCTTATCCCCACTGCTCCCACAGCAGCTCGCTGTAAAGGCAATTCCTGCAGAAGCTGAGCTCTGATTGAGGTGAAGCAGAGAGCAGCTAATGACCTGGACAGGTGCACCACCCCTTTCTCCTGCCTCTCCTCATTCAGCCACTGTAATCTGCTATACCAGGGAACTGAGATCCTCCTTGTGTGCTGTGCATATAGGAAATGTCAAATTGCAAGGTTTAAAGTCAAGCAGGCCCCTGTGTCCACCATGCATCGCGTCTTTGTCATTGGTTTTGATATTTGATATTTTTTATTCCACAGAATTAAAAGAGATAGAAAAGGAGCATAGTATTTAAATTATTAACAGCCTTGACTGAGGTTTTCAGAGAAATACATTCTGAGGCAGGACAAACCCAGGAGCTGTATTCACTTTAAATAATTCTAGTATTCCAATTAGGAAAGCTGTGAGCTTTCTGTTTCTTAGTTGCCTGGAGACATGGAATACTTTGTGAAGCTTTCAAAAATTCCCTATAATGTCAATTAAAGGCTTTTATATTTACTCCTAAGGTGACACCTAGGTAATATTGTTGTTTACAGTTATCTTTGGCAGGAAGATATATTAGGAAAGCAACCAGAATTGCCCAGCAAGCCCAACAGGCCACCTGGGAGGGAGAGACTGGATGACACCATCAGCAGTGTCTGCCCGGGAGAAACAAACACTCCAGAAAAGCTCTGAGGAGCAATTCCCCTGTGGTGTGCTGCCTCATCCTCAGAGCAGGACTAATGTCATTTAGGAAAACCAAAATAGGTAAAGATGAGAAAGGCAATAAAATTAATCACGTCAGAGTTTTGGGGATTTTTTTTCCCCCTAACAAGCCCACAGTTGAAAGAATTTACATTTTGCATCGATTAGGAATTCTATAGATTGGCATGTTTTTCCTTGTCTTAGAAGGATTTATATATATGTTTTGTGGGAGAAAGTCTTTCTAAGAGCTTCTAGAATCTGAGAAGATGTCACTTCTGATTAAAGACTTTAATTATTATAAAAATTCTATTAGTTATTTATCAATTATTGTTACTACCGCTGTTTGTTTATCATATTACTGCATAGCACCGCACATTACTGTATATTATGGTATCATTATAGCATAAGTTTTAACAATATTAAGTAGTAATATTATGGACAAAATTAACACCAACATTCATTAGCATTAATAATATGCTCCAAGGTTGAAACAAAAATCATATTATCATCAATAAGAAAATGTTTTACGTACCAGGAAGGTGAATGAGAGTCACAAGATTTCTAATGCTGATGAACTTCAAGTCACTTTTTGAGAAATACAATTTTAAGTATACAAAGCTTAAATTGAAATAATTTTATCTGGCATATTATAGCAGATAATGTACAGATGTCACCTACAAATTACTGTTGGGAAAAAAAATAGTCTGTCTGATCAATTATTGGATATTTTTTCTTTAGAACTCTTTTCAAAGTCAGAATTTTTTAAAGCAAGGTGTGTTCCTCATGATTGTGTATTTTTTTTTTATTTATAATGAAAGTATCCATGAGAAAAAATTGTATATTTTCAATTATTTCTGATTCAAAGGTTTTCTCAGGGAAACTGCATTGCTTTGTGGCCTATGAATAATTTTTTAAAAATCATTAATTCTAAAAACTTGTGTACTGATCTTTTGCTGTTGTTGTTTTAAATGTCCATGCATCTAAAGTCATTTTTTGCCTGAAAATGTTAGGAAATTTGGTAAAGAGAAGTATAAATTCTACTGTATTCAAATTTGGGGAGTAGAGGATAGAGAACATATGCTAACACAATATCCATTTGTGCCACAGCTGACTGCTGCCATTTGTGACTTGCTGGCCGGGGTGGGCAGCTCCCTGCTCTGGAAATCTGGCAGAGCACATGGATTTCTGGCAGCTCTTGTGGAATGGAAGAAATCTTCCATTTGCCTCTTCCTGCTTGACATAATAATTGCCAAATATCAATGGGTTTAACAACTTGAACTGCTATAATTTTGTGTTCGGTGGCCAAAATAGGTAAACTCATATGGAATATGCTCATCCTGGTAAAAATTACAGCCTTGATCTTGCCTCATTAAGGTGAGCAGAAGTTCTGCTGCAGTTGTAGGAAAAAGGGATCTGTGCAATCAGCAATCAGGAGAGGAACAAACACTCTAACCACTGAGATGTTAATGTTTGGATTTTCTATCAAAGAGATATTTTACCTGACTTTACTAGAGAAAAGTGCTTAAAACTCATTTTTAATTGTAATCAAACAGAAACTTAAACAATTTGGTAATGACAGTCTATAACAGGAATTATACATGCAAAATTAGGTGGGCATATAAAAATAAATAAATCTCTACACTTGTATGCAGTAAAAGGAAATAGTTCTCTGACTTCCATCTATATCCTTCTATTGCACTTATATCCTTGTATTGTATTATTTATAGTCTTCTAATGTGTTGTCAACACCTTGGTTATCTAAGTGTGGCTTGCTTTTTATCACATAAAAAACATTAATTTTATTCAGGCAAGGATTTAAGGAAGAGTGTTTTTCATTTCGCCCCTGCATGGTTGAATCCTCATCTGAAATACTTAGAGACTGCATGTTTATCCTCTGCACAAAAGGTCTAAAATAATAAATCATTATCATATGTACCTTATTCTGTTTCATAATGATGTTTTATTTATTAAAATATGAGTTCTTTGGGATGTTAAATTTAATGTATGCTTTAGTAAATAATGGCAATGGGTGTGGATGTAGAGTGGTTGCAGCTTGGAAAGCATGCATATGCTGGAAAGTCATATCTACTGTCCAAACCACAGCTTTTAAGGTATCAAAATAAGTATATCAACATAATTATTGCTGTTTACTTCAGTTTTGATGAGGAAAAAACCATAATAATACATGAGAAGAAAGAAGGCTTGACAGGTGTATTAGCAAATGGGCTCATAAAGGAACAGATGCAGCTTTGTTTTCAGCAGAGATGTAGAATAACAAAAATAACTTTAAATTAAGAAATTCATAGTCAAGTTGAAGCATTCATAAGCAGTATTCAAATATCTTAAAGCATGCCCTTCATCTGTTGGAGATCAATATCTGCAGTACTAAATCTTTTATAGATGGTTTTATGCCACTCTGAATAACTGTTTGAACCTGCCATTTAAAAGGAAAACATTGTCTATAGCACAACAGCCAGCCAAACACTGCCAAAAAGCAAGTGAGAGCAGTTCTTCTCTGCCACACAACACATGCAGCACCCAATTTGTGATAAACCAAAGGGCCAGCATAAAGAGGGGACCACAGAATGGGATGAAGCCATTCAATAGCCCAATGGCATAAACATGACCCTCATACACTTTCAGTTCTTTAGACACCATAAAAGATGTTTTTTCCATTGTATCTATAATTGTTGAACTAACCTATTGCTTTTGCAAGTTCATTCACTCTAGCACTCATCACTATCAGCATTGTGCCTTTGATTCATGCAGCAGGTCACACAGCTCATCCTTTTGGAGATGTCCTGACTTGTCTTCTGTGTCTTCTCTTCTCTGCCTACCTTAAATCAGAAGCCATATGGGCAAGCAACAGTGGTTCTGTTTAAACATGAGGATTGTTCAGCTACCTACTCCAGTCATCTTCTTTGCACACCATGACTTCAGCTTCCCCACGAAAAAACTTAAAATTCCTTTCTTCATCTTCACATAATCTGCTTCAGGGATAAGTCTTGGCCAGATTTGGTATATTTTGCTCTAGCCTACCTATATATTCTCCATGTATATGTCTATGTTTAAAAATCAGGTAGTGTATGTATCTTCCATATCTGGGCTGAGATACATCTGATTGTAGCACTTAGTGTGGTGTTAATGTACATTAGCTGGGCACATGTGAGGCTAAATTTAAGGAGACTAAATTAGTGTCCAAGCATGAAAATGTCATGCAAAGGTGGAATCAAAAGTACCAAAAAGTTAGAAGGTGTAAGTTGAAAGCTACGGGAAGCAGTAGAATGAATTCTTAGTTCCTGTTAGCTCAGAGCTAGAATTCTTGTGTGAGAACTGAAGCAGAAGAAATTAAAGAAAGAACTGAAAGTTGCATTTGTTTGGTCCACTTCTACAGTACATACATAATAGATGCCAAGTAAATATGAATGTGTTTTATTTTTATATAAATTTATTATAAATCTATATATTTAGTGATGCACTTGGCAGTGTTAGGTTTACCATAGGACTCAGTGATCTCAAAGGTCTTTTCCAAACTCAATTATTCTATGATTTTATAAACATTTCTTTGTAAGCACTCAAAAGCTTTTTCAGCCACTGGCAATCAATGACTCTTCAAGGGATGAAAATGAAACACGTGGGAATGTGTGCCATCTGGTGACACACAACCTGACACTTAGTAAGATACATGTTGAAAATGATGCTTAAAAATGTTTGTTGATATTTGTAAGCCCTGCAATTCTTTTATTTCCATTGTCAAGATGAAGTCATGGTAGTAACCTGCAGAACTTCACTACTGCTTATTTAACTAGGCAGCAACACATGATTCAGGGTTAAGAAAATTTTTGTCTCTCACTACCTTTCAGCAAAGAGGGAAAAATTCAACACTGTAATGCTCCATAACATAAAAATATTACTACATTGGTAAAAAAATACTAAACTATACTTTCTGTATCTCTTTTGTCTACTTTTTCCTTTTTAGTCATGCTATCAATTCAAAATAGGGAATTAATTGTATTGTGAAGGCATGTTACATTAATTAATTGTATTGTGAAGGCATGCTACATTACTACAGAAGGCATGCAACCAAGAAAAGTTACAACTCCATAATAAAATATGAGGGCATGGACATATTCTTACAACTGAGGAGGATGGTGGGAACAGAAAAATTTCCTCTTAGCAGCATTAATTTTTCAGCACACCTATGTGAAGCAGGCATCATCTCTTCCAACGGAGTGATGCATTGCATGGATGCAGGTTTCTTCTCCATTTAGATGAATGCCAGAACCACATCTACTGAGCGCTTTTGGTAAGGAGAGGAGAGCAGGCAGTGGATGGTCTCTCCTGCTGCAGCTCTCTGTGGTAAATATTTTAGTGTCATAATATTGCAGTGTTGCTTTAGGACAGTGAAGAATTGGTGAGGCTGGTTGAGAAAAATACGACCTGGGCCTCTTGCTTGTCTTGCCCCTGGCTCGACCAAGGCCTCACTGCTGAATCATGTCTGAAGCAGGGGTCCCATGGCCCAATGGTGATTCAGTGAGGCACAGAAGAACATCTCACCTCTGCACCAGCCAATAGCCACACTCCTTTCACTGTGAAAAACAAGCCCCATTATAAATCTGGTTCATTAATGAGATGAGAATGTGCACAAAGATCCTCTGATGCAAGTCAGAGAGCCTCTGCTGCTTCTTCAGTACATGAAGGAGGACCAAGGTGTTTATTCTACTTTTTTTGTTATCTGTGAAAGTGAAATGACAGACTAAAATCATTTGGTGGATTTTTACATGAATGAACAGCTTCAACAAGTAAGAATGTGAGGAACTCCTCAAATTCCCTAGTTCTTTGTTTATACAAATCACTTTATGTTTAGGGGGAAGTCTTTTCCTCAAAAGGGGAAAAGCAGCAAATACAAACCCAAATCTCAAAGACCAGTCATTAGATTGATGTACATTGTGGGGTAGCATTTTGTTTTTCTCTGCAACACATAGCCCAGGATTTGCACAGTTAGCTCTTGAGATACTTTTAAATGGTGTGTTCATTGCATAGCAAGGCACCTGCCTGATGAGGTATGAGCATTTTTGAAACAGAAAGACAGAAGCTGTAATACCCAGTGATGCAAAAAAATTTGTGTGGACTTTGCCCAAGGCACTATCTTTGACCTAGATTTGTTGCCTTTGGTTTTAAGACAAATTATATTTCAATATTCATAATCTCTTGCATGCTGAGCTTTTAGCTTTGAACAGTACCACCTATAAATAACTTTAAATAAATAAGCACAACTAGATAGGAATAACTGGTCAAAATGGAAATGAGATCTATTTGTACTGCAGAAATAAATTAAATTAGGAACCTACCTAGAAGTTCTGCTTAAGAAATTTTGTAACTTGCAATGACTGATGCCATGACAGAACTGAGCTGACAATTTTATATCAGGGAGACATTAGTTTGTCTTAAATTATTTCAGAATAATAAGCACATTAATATTGTGTTTCTTGTTTATCTATGTCTACAGGTCAACAGAAAAAAAGAAAGGAAAAGAAATATTAAAAGGTGAAGGCAAACTACTCACAGGAGTAGTTCCATTTGGCTATAAGAACACCTTTTCCTGTCTCTTTTTACTTTAGAGAATAATTCTTATTATCAGTAATTTAAAAGGCAGTTCTTCTTTATTCCACTGGCACCATACCTTTGTAGCTTTGAGGTCAAAGAAGCAAACAGCTGTGGCAAATGAATCCAAGCAACTAGTCTGGTAGCTCCTCATGGGGAAGAAATGGATTGTGGCAAGGCATCTGTAGAATTTCCCTAAGGCCATGGCTGTATAGTAGCTTCAAAATGCCATAGAGTCCTGCAGTGTTCAAGTGATCACTTAGATTAGGTTAACAGCAAGATCGCTCTTTGTAACAAGAACAACAAACGGCAACCAAAGGATGTTGGTGCTTCAGCAGGAGCACACCGACTTACCCTGCATTTGCTTGCCCCCACAGAGAGGAGAGAAAACCTTTTAGCACTCTTAAAAGTGCGAGACAGCAGCCCTGTGTGGAGCCAAGCATTGGAGGGATGGCAGCAATGTGCGAACCATCCCCAGCGCTCCCTCGGCAGCACAGGCCGCGCTCCCCATCCCGTCACCTGTCACCGTGGGGCTGAGCAGGCTGCCAGCCCTGCTGCCCCTTCGTGCTTGGGAAGGTGATGGGTTCATGATGAAAATGTAGGTGGACAGAAAACCACTGCAGCAATCTCCTCCTGATCACCTGCATCGCTTTTTCTCCTCTGAGACCCAGGGTCTGTCTCCTTGATGGAAAATGCATTCACTTTTTCCATGGCTGCTCCTTGTGACCATGACAAGGCACCTGCTTTTCTGTAGACGCCTCCTGTCCGAGTCAGTATAGCCCAAGGAGATTACAGGAGCCAAAGAAAAAGAAGATTGAGTGCATATTTCCACCAGGGCCCTGGCATTGCTGAAGCACAACAACTGCAGAATTACTCAGCTTGTTCAATCAGGAGTGTTCTCTTTTCTTTCCCCAAAATAAATCTCCATGTGTTTGGGGGCTGGAATTGGCCCTAAGGAGAAAACCTTAACAATCATGGAGATTGAAGGGCATAATTGCCTTTGCTGTGGTTTATCATATTCATGCCACAGAAACACAGTATTTTCTGGTTTTGACAGAAGTGCTTTGCTGTATCTGCAAGAAGTGTTGCCATCAGCAGGAGCCACAGCCCTGTGTTGCCTGGTAAGGCTATGCAGGGCAGCACCCAGCATCAGCAGGGCATGCAGCAGAGGTTTTGCCAGTCTGCAAAGGGCTTTTTGGTGCTGATCCCTCAGTAAATGAAGCTTCTTTTACATCAGAAGAATCTTGGAATAATAAACCTACACCATATTTATATAACATAGTGTTCTTGTAGAAATACCCCCACAGTGGACATCCATACAACTGAGATCAGCCTCTGGCACTAATCTCTGGTATTAGCATAAATGATAGCTAAATTGTAGTAAATTTTATCTTTAAGCAGACAATATACTGTATAATGTTCTAAAAAAATTCTAATGCCTCTGATGAATTCTTATCAACTTGCTCATTGACAACTAGAGCTTTTTTGCTAATTAACAGTGTGTCTTTTCAGCAAACAATTTCCTGTAACAAATTTCTTGAACTTCATCTAAAAAGTAAACATTGGTAGTAGACAAAAACCCCCTACACACAGAAAATGGGTGAGGAAAAGCTGTCTTTAGTTGATAGTTTGAAAGTCATATTGAATACTTTGCCTAAATAACAATAATGTGCTGTCCTGAGAGAACATAAAAAGCACATGCTAAATGGAGTAATGTGTGTATTTTTCATGCTTTTTTAAGAGGATTGACTATGTAGGAGGAGAAGGAAATGCTAAAAGAGCTTCAGTTGAGAAGGAACTACTGGTAATTATCTTGTATTGTCACCAAAATCCATATGTAAATATCCAGTAACGAGCTTATAGATCCTGAGGTTAGAAAACTGCTCAGCTTCAGAAATTGAGTGTAAAAGAGATCTAATCTTGTGTTCAGCTATTCCAAAGCCAATTCCATTTAAATAACTAGATCTATTTGAACATGTACTATCAAAATTATGAAAAATTTGTTGAAGTCATAGGGTTGCTATTTTCTTAATGAGCATAATTAGCACTATAAGCAAGTGGAATTGCAGTCTCCATCATGACTGAACAATTAGGTCTGCTTCTGGTACCCAACACTGAACCAGGATTTTTTCACTGAAGTAACTGGATGAAATTGTGAGGGTTTGTTAAGCAATTTAGCCTAGTTTATTTCTTTATTGTCCTTACATTTTTATATCAGTATATGAATATTCACCTCTAATGTAAAGCAAGAGATATTTCTGTTTCCAATATAACATACAATAAATCAGTTAGCATATTATAGATATAAGCTGAAATCTTGATTCAAATTCATCTTACTTTGATTAAAGAAGCTTTCACTAGAGGCAAACATAAATCTTACCTCACAACGTCCTCCCTGAGCTAGTGATTGTTAGAAATGTGTCAAGAAGGAATTTTGCCCATAAGAATTCACTTTTGTCCATAAGGAATCTCATCTTTTAATACTTTTAGGTTGACACTAACATTTGAGTTAGATGCCAGAATCAACAAAATAGATTTTCTCCTTCAGCAGGGCCAAAAGCTTGACAGCCTGCCAGTGGCTTGGGAGCAAAGCAGGTCAGGTGTGCTCTGATGGAATGGACCTTGGTGTTTGAAATGCTGCTCTGCTGAACACAGCATATTACATTTAATACCTCACATTTTAATTTTCATTGTATTTCAGGTTAGTTCCACAGGACACGCATCTCTAATTTGGCAGGTCTGTCCCAAGGCAGAGTTCTGCAGCTGGCTGCTGAGTGGCGGCAGAGAAACCCACAGTAATGATCATTTTACCAGCCACAGTAATGATCATCTTACCAGCCCAGTAGTGATCATTGTACCAGCCTCCAGACTCTGGTAGCTTTTGTTTAACTGGCAGGCTCATTTATTTTTCGGCTTTTATATTGATTTGAGGCCCTAACCATATAGGTACATGGTCACAGAGTGAGCTAGAAGTGCTTATTCTCTTTAACTCACTTTTTACTCACTGAACTCATGCTCTGATTAAGCAGATGTCACTTTGAGATGTATAGAGGACAGCACAAACAATTAAAATTCTCCAGCTGAAAAGAACAACAGAGATGGAGAATTGAATGAAAGATGGCAAAGGAAAATGAAATAAACGGAAAGGAAGAATAAGATATTTTATGAATTCTTAAGCACTAATACCATGACTGACCGTAAAATAAATATTACTTTATTATCAGGGAGTGGTGCATTGAAAGCAGAAAAAGGTAGATTTTTGGTGTGTTTTCAATTGATGGACTACCATCTGTCAAATTCAAAGTAAACCCACAATTCTTCAGGTTTTTTTAACATGATTTGTAGAGTTCAAATCTCTACAATTTCTTCTGAGTATAGTTACTAGGCACAGATATATTTGCAAATTCTGATTTTTACTGCAGTGGGTCTCCAGGAGGAAACAAAGCAAAGTCCTCAAACAGTTAACAATTACTTTCTTTCCCTTTATTTACCAAAGAAAGGTTAAAAAAGTTTAGCCTTACAGGCAGTAGGATCTTCAGGATCTCAACATACAGTGCTGCCTTGTGCAGGATGAGGACAGCCAGAAACAGGCACTGAGAAGGCACAAACTGCTCCTATTCATCTGAAACCAGGCCCTGCTAGACTAAATGCTAGCACTGTATTTTTACTGTTAACCCTTTCATCACTAAGGGGAGACATCAGGAAAAGCAGGCTGACCTACATGCTCTTTAATCCGAATGGATTTATCACTCAAACAGGTGATTGAAAAAAGAAGTCAGGTACTCTCTCAGGGGTCGTTATTTTACCTGGGTCACCGGCTCCATCCTCAGCAGCTGGAGGGGTCTATATTAGAGTGGAGTATTCAGTGTCCAATCTGTTTTAACCTGGGGAAGCTAAGAAACCGCTATAATTGCAGAATTCTATCCCCAAAGACAGAAGTCAAGCTTATCCACATCTGAGCAGGATTCTCTCCTTTTCTTAGACCTTCTTTCTTCCTCTTCTCTTGTCAAAAGCCAAAGGCAAGTCTTGTTCCATGCGAAGCAAGGATGTCTTAAGGAGGAGTTAATAGTTTATGAGACTGGCTACCCCGTAAAGCTTTGCAAAAGCAGTGCTATGCAAACCTCTCAAAACCAGTCCCAGCTTTGGACAGACTTGTCACCAAATTGTCACCAAATTGTCACAGACCCTCAGGAGGCTGGATGCAGACGCACTGCCTTGCCTTTGGGGAGTCCCTGTCCTTTCACCTTCCAGGTGCAGCTTCCAGCAGTGCTGGCAGCACACAGCAATGTCCTTTGTCATAGACAGGTCAGCAACTAATGCCAACCCCATCTCAATATAGAGCCTTAACGTAAGGCTCAAGAATGATACCTGCTAAAGGAAGCCCTAAATGAGAAATAGTTTACTCAGAGGTCACTTAACAATCTAGATGTATTTTTCATATATAAAAAGAGCCTCCATAGAGAATCATTATATGAAATGAAGATACCTGAGCCAGTTTCTTGCAGAAACCTCCCATGTTTTGGCAGGGAGAGACCATTGTTGTCTGCTGTATCATGATTTGCAGGTAGGTAAGCCAATATGAAGTCCGAAATACATGCTGTAGTGTGGATACTCTGGTGTTGTACAGATTGATGAGATATTTTCTTTTCTGCTAGGTTAGAGAAAGATAGACTGCAGCTTCCTTATTTGTGAATACTTTCCACAGGGAGAAGGACTGCTCACATCTATGTCTTCCAGTGGATAGATAGTGCAAAATGAATGAGACTTACTTACATGCTCAATTTAAAAGAATTGATCTTCAGAAAAACAAAAGGATTTTCCTTTGCTCAGGGGAGAGTTAGAAAATGGAATAAAACACTGAAAAGATTGATAAGAACAGTCAGTAGAAATTGCTTCAAAATAGATGGAGGAAAGTATTTAAGAAAAAAATGTGAAGTATAACTGCTGGCTACAATTACAGACAGGACACCTTCTTTCTTAAGCTTTTGCGTTCCTTATACTACACTAAAAACACTAAATAGATTAATCTAGCACACGCATGTATATTAAATCAAATTGGAAGTACATTTTAGGGAAGAATTAGTTCTCTGGTATAAAAGCAAAGAGGCTAAAATCTATTTGTTTACTTACATATTTGCATTGTCTTCAGCAGGGGCTATCACATGCATATCCAGCTACTATTAGATCATTTTATTCCAGACTGTATGTATTCTGGAGTCTCTAGTGACAATTATGAAATTCAACTACAAGTTATTGTTGAACTGTATGCATGTCCCATCTCCTAAAACATTTAGGGTTGTAAGACCAAAATTATTTAAAAAAAAATAATGTTACCACCCCAGCCTGCAAAGTTTATTCACATCTTCTGTCTTCAAGATCAAGTTAGTTATGACCATGTTTCTAATTGAGTATTTTGCTTTCCTGTCTCAAAGAACAATGGGCTAAATTTACTGTGGATACAAATGAAGATGCCTAATGTAAGCTAATGATACAATTTCTTTAACTAGACAAAATTGTGAAATTTTTGCATTTTGTTCAGGAAAAAAATAACCTTTGTGATTACAGAAAAATAAAGGACAAAATAGAAAGGATAAAATACATACATATTAAAAAAGAAAAAGCAAAGTTTCCCCTTTAGCTAAACATTACCTACTAATTTGAGTAATAATGCTGCAACTAGCACTTATATTAAATACATTTAAGAGAATCCTGTAACTTTGACAGGCCTGATTTCTACTTGGAGAAAAATCCCACAAACATGTTAGTCAGGATAATATCTTCTGCTTTCCAGTAATAAGGAACTGTGATGCACAACAAGTGCACAAGTGTTGGAGAATTTTCTTCAGACATGGCTTATTGAGAAAGGCCATGAAGATGTACAGCTAGCTGAAAAAGTAAAGGGCAGCTGTAATCAGTAGCTTTCCCAGGCCTGTTCTTGTAAACAGTAAAATTTCTCAGGTTTGAGCATGAGAACACTGCTCAACTTTTAACAACAATAAACACCACGTCCTTGAATAGGTATGGGAAAGAAAGATGAAAAACAAAGGCCATGAGAATAAATAGATAACAAGTTAAAAACAGAAAGTCTTAATTAAAGAAAACAAGGAGGGATTCCTGTGTAATCTGTATCCGATAATGAGCTCGAGTTTTGTGGTATGCATAAACTTGATTAGCACGGTTATAAAGGTATGCACAGTCAATCAATAAATCGGAGTTCGATGCTCAACGGATGATCGTCTCCCTTCACTTCGTCAAATGGTGTGGGATTTTACAACACACAAGGACAGAAATCTTTGACCTCTTCCTTGACAGAGGCTAGGACATCCAGGCTTATGGATCCTGGCACTGCAGGTAACACTACATGTGTCACCACTAGAAAGAGAGCACTGGCTTTCTGTGTTGTCATTTTGAAACTGCCAGGGAGTCTTTGTCACAGCTTTTACTGCCTGAAACACAAAAACTGAACCAGCCAAATTATACCATAGGGAAAGCAAATAGCCAAGATTTTAGGGGTTAAATGCAGTGCATGATTAAACACAGCTCTCCTGACTGGTGAACCTTTAGCTCTCAATATGAGTCAGTGTTTCTGTAGCAGATATGCGTGGGTGCCCTGGAGTATCTCAGTCTGAGTTTTTCATTTTTTTACTCATTACAAAACATACCCAGGTTTTGAAAATTTGACATCTACCAAAGACAGGTGTTAAATGACTCAATCAAATACAAAACAGTAGTGAAAAAATACAGCTCCTGAAGACTGAGACAGAAAATGTAGGATACCATTAAGTTTTAATGATTCGTATAATCTGCTCACATGGACTTTGGCTGAGGTTTTCATAGGAAAAGAAAGAAGGAAGAAAGTTATAACTCCTCCTAATCACATTTCTCAGTGATACGAGGAAATAAGGATTGTTCCAGCATGCAGACATAAGAAGTCAGGACATAGCAGATCCACTTCAAGGTCCCTGCTTGCCTTTGCAATTTGGGCAAATTATCAGGTCTAGGTTCTTAAAGAAGTAAGATGAGTCAGCTTTCTGCAGGCAGTTTACTTCTTATAGGTTCTCCTCTCTGTAATAACACCAGTGTGTCCACTACTACAGCAGTTATGCCTTTCTGTGAGTATGTTGAAGCACCAAATTTCAAGTCTCACCTATAAATTAAGCAGAGCAGGGGTTTGAATCTTGCTTTTCCATCCTAGAAGTAACAGAACCTAAATTTTTGATTCATCAGAACATACACAAATACATGCTGTGCTGCTGTGCTAAGCCTGTATCCACTGACAGCCTGTAACCTTAGCCATGCTCTCCATGCACAGAAAAGAGAGGGCCCTGCTAAGGAGACAGACTAATTTTGAGCAGGTTTTGCCTTCAGTCTTAGTTCCAGCACAATAACAAGGGGATGATTTAAGTGGTTTGGGAGCTCTGTTAATGCCACCTGGCAAAAAAAGCCCAGAAGCAGCTCAGCAATGTATCTGAGCACATCAACAGCAGTGAGGCAGCCACAGGGCAAGTTGCATGTATTTACACTGTGTCTAAGACAATGGCTCACAGATACCAGGAGAGTTTTTGAATACTCTAGTTGTTTAATGAATTTGGGTAAGCTACTCAGAATTTCAATAGCAATTCACATTTCATAGAATCTAGTTTGCTTCTCAGTGCCATGAGCACAATAGAACAGTCTCACCATGGAGCCTAACATCACATAAATTCTTACAGAGACGCAGGACAACATGCTTGGAAACCTCTGTAGTGTCTTTAGGAGCTGTTCCCAGAGCTGCTGGAGCAGCAGCTGTGGAAGCTTACATCACAGTCTCAATGACAGAACAGGAGCTGAGCAAGCCACTGACATCATTTAAACGCAGAATTTCTTTAAGGTTGAATGTAGGAATTTATCTTGGAAGTGGTAAAATAAGAGTTCTCTTCTGAGAGACATTACTCAGTAATTTACCATTTGTACTTTGGCCTACACAATTATATTTTGATACAGGTCATGAAATGTTTTCATTGGAGATACTGAAATACTTACTAGAGTTCCATGGTTTGGAATTTCTCAATAGAACCAGGGCTGCGACAATTAGTGCTAATGTATTAAAGGCTTACATACCTGAAAGGTATAAGGTTTTCCCACCTTAAAATCTGATTTTCCATTTCATTACTCTTCTATGTTGATCACCACACTCTGCAATTTTCTCTAGTTTAGGTAAAAAATTAAATCTTTGCAATAAGCAAATCTTCAGTCGTTAAATTCCCTCTTGTTAATGGACAAATGTCTGACAGAACTGGATTCAAACCAGACATAAGCAGCTTATTTCTTATTAGAATAATAAAAAAACATTTAACATTGAAGAATATTAAAGAAAGTAAGAAAAGCAAACACAAGAAAATTTCAAGAGTTCACAGCATCAACCCCAGAAGTTGGATAAGAAATGCAGTGCAGTACTGCATCTTTAACATAAGGAATCATTTATCATGACACTTGAATGGCTGCGACAATACAAATTGCTAATGAGGTATTAGTTTAACCAATTTAGAGAACAAATTAGAATAAAAGGGTGTCAAATTGCTACAGTTATCCATGGCAAGGCAGAGAAATAGCTGTGAAAAATGCTCTTTGAGCAGCAGAAAAGGCAAGGTTACACAGGGTACAAAGAAGCCCCACTGGCTGGAGAATGCTATGCACACAAGGAGGAAGACAGATTTACAAACACAGCATTACTGACCTTCAGATCCTATCTTCTCCAATGACTTGTTACATCATTTTGTGTGGGGGTCAATTTTTTGGCTGGGTATGGGTTTGTTGCGGCTGTTGAAGTTTTTATTGGTTTGGTTTGGTTTTGCTGGTGTTTTGATTGGCTTGGTCGTTTGGTTGGTGATTTTTCCAGGATTATCATACACATTTGTGGAAAGGTTTAAATGCAGAAACAAACTCTGGGACACAGAACATGTAACCTGTGAGCTAGCAACAGTCCTTAGCAGAGCTCACACATGCCCAGGGCTGAGTGGAAAGCAGGAAGCACCTTATATCCCAAGCAATGGGGACATTTTGTGTCCTGGTTCAATCTTGAACCTAAAATAGCAAAATGTGATCATTTAATATTTCCAAGTAAATTCTCTGGCTTTTTAATTTGTTTCTTCTAGAGTGCTTCCTCCCATTCTGCTATTCTTTTCCAAGATCCTTGAGCCTCTGTTGTAACAGAAAAGGCAGCTGAGGGAAACTCCCTTTTTGTTCCTCAGCAAGGAACAAAAAGGGAGTCTTATTCCCATTCTTTATAAATATTGCACATAAAAAAAAATAGTAAAAATCAAAATGCAGAGGGGGGAATACGTACTTGAGGAAACAGGCACCAAAGTAAGCAAGAACTTTGTTTCCATCTTTTCTCTTCAATCCCTTTCATAGTTTATTAAATGCAATCAAGCAAAGGCAAGTCAATGAAAGGTTTTCTCAGGACGGGACAGTTGCCATCTTCAGAAGTGATTGAGCATGTTGAATAGGGCTTTAAAAACTTGGGTAATTTCTCAAGTTCTAAGCAGAAACAAATGCCTATGGTTAAAGCAGACTGCCTTGCTAGGGCCCAGTATCTGATTCAAAAGTCAGAAGAAGAACTCATGTGCATATATGTTTAGATTAATATTCATTAATTTCAACTGTTTCTTTTTCAGTTGAAATTATTATAGGTTAAAATGGTAAAGAAAAAGAAGAAATACTGCTTGCCAAAGAATATCACCAAGATTAGACAAATTAAGTCTGGAATCTACAAACAAAAACTAGAATTCTTTCCAGAAGTTACAGCAAGCTCTTTAACATATATAGAGCAGGTAGCAAAAGGGAGGTAACACTGCATCAGTTATATTCAATGTTAATTTCAAAGCATGAGTGTGTGAAATTTTCCTTCTGCTCAGTACAGCTGCATTATTTACTAAATTAGTATTAAAATACAAGCTATCTATAAAAAATTCAGTTCCTCAGCCTGTGTCTACACTTCAGGCTGCTGCCCAGTGTAAATATGAGCCGGCTTGCCTGCCAAGAACAGAATGTCTGCTTCAGCCAAGAGTGGGGGTATAAGCTCTGCTGGTAAGGATAGGCACTTTGCAGTCTCCAGACTGGCTTGCTTATAACAACTTTGGATTTTACTGTATCACACTGTTGCTGGCAGTGTTGACATACCCTCCTCATTTTAACAACTCTGTGGACAGCAAGAAGCCATCAGCAAAACACACAGTGGCTCTCAAAGCAGCCTCAGGGCTGTGAGCTGCTAGTGAATAGCAGTGTCTGAGAGCAGCATGGTTCTGAACCAGCACACAGAGCCCCTGTGATTAATATTCATGCTACACATCCCAGAACAAACAGGAGATGCCAGTCTGATTCAAAGCTCTCTGAAATTGATGGAAACCTCTCCATTGACTACCATGGGCTCTAGGTCAAGCCCCAAGTGTATAAAAATAGAAGGAATTCACTCTCCACATGTTTCAGTCCCTCACATTTATTGTCAGCAAACCTCTGGCAAAAAAATGCCTTTCTCTGCAATGAGACTCTCACTGAAGCCAGTAGGAGCCATTTATACAGAGATGGAGGACATAAACTCAATGTAAAACAAATAGCATACTGGAAAGAATCTTGATTTTGAAATCACACGAGACAAAATTCAGTGATGAAGTGAGTGTTTCTTTGTAAGAAGTACAAAATAACTCAAGATTTTTTTATACCTGCAGGTTAAGAAGAAAATTTTCAATGAGGCACATTGAACCTTCATAATATAACATTAAAAAACCCACTCCTATAAATCTAATACCATTATAATCATCTTCCTTAAACACTCTAATTAGATCCTTCAAGTGTAAGTACTCAAATGTTAAGTAAATATGGCCACCTAAATTATGATATGCAAAGGGTTTTTTCTTTACTTATTAAAGGAATTTAATACTACTCATAGGTGTCTTTGTTAAATGTAGATTGACAATCAAGTTAAAGAATAAAACCTCATTTATTTTTATGCTACTTTATAAATTCTCTGAAGCCCAAGTCCTCTCAAAATAGTGTACAGTAATTTGATTAAAACTACCTTCAAATACTTTCCACCACATCTTTTACATGAAAACACCTTGCAAAGCCCACAATGTCTATATAAACATTTAACAGTGATTATCAAAAAAAATACTACAGAATTAAATAAAAGTAGATTGATATGGATCCTCCTCCTCAACCAACGAAATCCTAGCACCACACAAAATCTCATAATGTAAAACTGAGTGCTGGCTCTCCTTCTCTCTCTTTCCTTTTAATAACCAAAGAAATTATTTTCCAAAGCATGACTGTTAATACAGATTGGTTTGAAGAGTAGTTTTTAACAGTGATTTTTTTTTCCTGCATTTTGCTTCAAGAAGAAAAATATGAAGTAAAAAAAAGGAAAAAGATGCAGGAAATAAAGTCCTAAGGTCAATTAACAGTGAGTCCCCACGGAAGCAAAAGTCGACATTTCGCGACGAATGGTACTGAATGGGGAGAGCTCCAGCTCCGTGGTGTACTCATTGTCATTGTCATCACTCGTCACCGTGGAAGACTTCTGGATGCATTCATCACAGCAGCAGCAGCAACACTCCATAAAGGCCCGGCTGAAAGGTTTACAGAGACAGAACAGGAGAACTGGGGTGACACAGGACTTAAAGAACAAAAGGAACTGACTTATGAGATGGAGGAGGTCCATAGTCTGTCGAGAGACTCCTGTGGACATGTAGGCAGTCACAATGTTGCAAATGTTTTCAGGAATGATGCAAAACCCATATAAAATGGTCAAAGCCACCACTGTGCAGTTCATCTGACTTTCCAGCTGAATCTGTCGCTTGTTCCCCCTCGTGCAGGCTTTTTCCGCCCTCCTGATTTTCCTGGCTGTCACCAAGGAGCAGGTAATGGTGAACAGGGTGGGCAGACAGAAATAGCAGCCGAAGTACCACCAGAGCCGTGCCCCGTCGTAGGTGAGAGCCAGCACGTAGATGGTGTCGGGCAGGGCCGTGGAGATCTTCACCACGCAGCGCTCGCCCGGGGGGCTGCCGCTGTACTCGGGCTCCTCGGTGGCCAGCTGGCGCAGCACCACCTCAGGCAGGGCCAGCAGCAGCGCGCCCACCCAGATGACAGCCAGCTTGGCCGTGGTGGAGGCGCAGTTCTCGATCATCTCGTAGTACATCTGCACGTTGGTGGCGGCTCGGAAGCGGTCAATGCAGAGAGCGCACAGCGTGAAGGTGGTGACGCCCAGAGAGGCCACCTGGGAAGGAGGAGAGGCAGCACAGGTTAATACAGGTGCTGGCTAGGGGAGGGTAAAAAAATGTGGGGGAGAAAAGGGAAAAGAAAATGAGAAAAAAGTGGGGAGGAAGAGAGAAGCACCGAGCTTCTTCACCGAGAAGTTGAGCACCGTGGTGCTGAGCGCCATCAAAAGGAGCATCACAGACAGCACTCAGCTTCCAGTGTTTGCTGAGCTACCATCCAGCATGCATTTTCAATAAGGCACCTTGAACGTTCATAGTATGTACATGCTTCTAGTTTTTCCTCCTACAAATTCTTATTTCAGCTTGGTGTCAACCTCTCCTGGAGGTCCAAGCAAGCATCGGTGCAACACTGAGTGGGAAAAAAAACATAGAGGAATTGACTAAAATTTAAAACGAAACTGTTTCCTCCCCCTCTTTTTTCTAAGGGGTGTTTTTCAGAAAGATTGGTTCCACCACAGGGGTTGGAACTTTAAGTCAAAATGGGAGAAAGTCTTCCTTCAGCAGAAGTTATGACCACATAACAAGTTCACCATGCAAGCAGAGGATCAAAACATTAAACTTTCCATATCTACAAAACTTAGAAACCCTGGGGATGAGGCATCTACTGAATTGAGTAGGATCCTACAACTATTTTTGTGGACTTAGGCTTTTAAGCAAAATTTTGATGGGATATAGTCACATAAAGTCATCCCCTGCCATGAGTTCAAAGAAACTGTATTTGAAATCCTCAGACTTCCAGAGCCTGTGCAAAACTAATCTTCACTACAGTGGTTAGGCTCTACATAACCAATAGTCAATATTTCATTTAGAAAAACTTCAAGGAAAACCCAGGCCTAATTTCATAGGAAACACTGTGTGGGAGAGTGTACTGTAGGCCAGGAGAAACAGAAGAAGTTTCATTCTTTAAATGATTTAAAGATGGATTGGAGAGAGCTGTCAATTATACACTGTGAGGAACAAATACAGAGCAATGCTTATGTTCTCTAGCTTTAATAATCATTATTCTATGCATGAACAGAAATCTTGTGCTGTCATGAAACAACATTTCCTATCATTTTATCCTGTTTATAATTTAATTTCCTAAAATAAATTTGCAAGAAGACTATATACATTTTGGCCTAATTCTATTAGTAATAAATTCAACTTCAGTTCAAATTTAAAGCAGAACTCCCATTAACTTCAATTGGACAAAGACTAAGTGCCCTGTTGATTTTTAATTCACTTACTTTCTTGGGTTTGCATACACATGAAAATGTGTTGATGTGTTGTGAAGGAAAAAGAAAGTAAAATAATATTGCTAATAAATGTAAAGAATGCTTACTTTTATAATGAATGAACCATATCTCTGCAATAAAGTAATATTAGGCAGTTCACTATAATTTTGCTTATCAAAATTTGATGTGCAATGCTATATTTAAATTTCATATAGACTTTAGGAAACACTTTTTTATTTCCACCATAATATTGAAATAATACTATTTACACATCTCTGAAAAACTTCTTCAAAGACAGATAGCACAATTATGCACAATTATATAAATGTATCATTAATTTATGACCTTCCATATTTAACAGCCATATCAGATTGTTAAAATTGACTATCACTGAAAATACAAGGCACTTGGAATTACAACTCCAAGATGCTGGCTTGGTTGGAGAATTCTTTGAAGCTGCTTCCTAAAAGACGGAATAAGTAAGATCCAATCTCTTACTAATTAAGTTGCAGAAATATTTAATAATGACAAGGCACTACTGTAAATATTTTTAATAGGCAACCATTGATTTGGAAGTTTAATTGTCTGACAAGATTCAAAGAAAGCTTGGTAAATACAGAAAAAAAATAAAAAATATTTAAAGAAAAATACTTACAGGGAAATCTTAATGAGCAGTGATAAACTTTGCTAATGAAATATGATTTTCATGTATCACAGCTCAGAGTCAGATTTTTAAATTCAAGATCAGCAATTTTGTTTCCAAAATATTTAAATGTGTGTGCAGTCTTCAAACCTTTAGCCTTAACATGCAACATGAATAACAAAAGGGTCAGGACTCAGCTTGCTGCAACTATAAGAGACAGGGAAATAACTGAGATCTGGAAATGACTGGGGATTGAAATAAAAATCAACAAAACAGAAGAAAACCTGAGTGTCTGTACATTAAGATGTTTCCTTTCAGCTGTGGCGTGAGCCTCCCCCCAGCCCAAGGCAGACACTTCAGCATTTCATTGCGAACAGACTGTTCCACAGCAGCCCAGACATTAAACTCTGCAGCTGTTGGGGCTGGGCTAATGAAAGAAGACACGTCTGCCATGAAGAAACATAACCTAGGGGGCTCCTGTCACATTGACTGACCAGCAACTTGGAGGCTTCAAACAGGGAAATAGAGCAAGAGGAAACAACTAGGAATACTGGAAGGAGGCTTTGAAAACCCTCCCATGGATTTACTGATGAAACAAGCTAAACAAAGCCAGTGTTTCAAGCAACAGTCTCCTATTTTCTGTAGATTAGCAGAGTTAGTGATGCCATGGAAAAGCTTGCAAAAAACAAAACAAAAACACTCAAGCAGATGATCATGGATTCACTCCAGCTGACTTGCTTAAATGCAGTAGAGCAATTCAAGGGTGGGATTATTTACTCCACACAGCAGACTATGAGTAATAGCCAGCAAAATCAATGGGTGCTGCTCAAAACCTATGGGTGAGAACTGGGACATGCATTCTGCACGTTCACACAATTTCAGTCTAGGTGTGTTTCTTCATACCAGTCATACTAATAATTAGAGCTAAGCTGTAAATGTGAAACAATTCAGAGTTTTCTTTTCAGGTATTATATTGCCTTGAAATAACTACAGAATTAATTTGACAGGGAGAAGGTAAAGCACAAATTAACAAATTGTAAAGTGGTGCAAGGCTGCATGGAGTTTAATGGCGCTCTTCTTGTAAAAGCTGAGTGTCTGATATGCTGTTCCAATCTTTATTCCAACAACCTGGCTGGAAATGAGGCAAGGTAAGGGCAACTCAGGCTCAGTAGTTTTTGATCATTACTTAGTTCTCTGGTTTATTTCTGTATTGTCCACTGAAGATTCTCCTGCAGCCTCTCGACATTCAGGATGACATAATTTTACAACTTTCTCTTAGTACATGAAATCAGCAAAGTCCCCAAATTTCCAACTGAATAACCATCAATCTGCTCTGAGAAAGTGGTGAGGGAATCCCTGCTTTGAGGAGATACCCACACCATTTGGGCAGAGAACTGCTGCTGAAAGGATTGCTAGCTACAGCATACACAGAATTATTGTTACAAAAGAATCTCTTTAAACACTGTTGCTCTTTAAAAAGCCTTGATAGAGTTAGTGGGCACTGTGATGCCCCTTCAAGACACTGCATTAACCTTTGGTCATTAGCTCACCAGCTGTTAGTCAACAGTGTCAAAACTGATTTGAGGAACTGAGGCCACAGAGAACAATAGCAAACTCATGAAATGCTCAATATAATTGCTGTTCTCCTGTCCACTCTTCCAGCATACTGGTTACCCTTTCACAAACTTTAACAATTACCAGAATGTTCCCAGGCCTTTCCTGGCCTGGCCTACTTCTTCTCCTGGCTGTGGTCCCACAGCTCTTGGCCCTGGCTTCCAGGAGCAGAGACTCTGGCTAACGAGCAGAGCAGTGTAGATGTACTACAGTGAGTTATGGCTGGGGGAATAAAACTCAATTTTGTCCCACTAATTTCTAGTCAAAAGTAATGAAAACCAGAAACAAAATCAGAAGAGCTGACTTGGGTGAAAAGTCCAACAAAGACCAAATTCTGTAAGTGAATACAAAAGAGAGGTTGGTTCATTCCACCCAGTAAGACAAAGAGCAAGAAGTGATATTGCTGCTATCTACAGAAAAATGTATTATGAGATACAAAAGTCACTTAAGCCAAAAGACAGTGAACGTAACAGAATGGAAATCAACCAGCTCTGAGCAGCTCCAGGCTAGAAATGGCAGTGACCATTCTGATGGAAAAGTGAGTGGAAACAATGTAGACTAAGTTTATATTGAACAAGTTAAAATAAAGGTGTTATAAGAAGTAGACTTCAGCTGAAGCTGAAGTTTCTAAGACAGAATATATTTTACGTAGATAGCAAAGAATTTCTTAAAACTGCATGGCACTCTTCCTTTGTTACAAGGTGAGATGGGTATACACAACATTTTTACATTGTAATGGGAAAGCTGAACTACAGCAGAGGTTGGTGACTACTATCCAAGCTACCTCTGAGCTATCAGTGACACCCCATAGATTCTGTGTATCCATTCCTGTTATATCATATAAATGACTTTTTATTCCTCAAGCCATTATAGGTTATAATTTTCTGATGGCTATTCCACATCCCCATTAAACTTCATAGCTTTAGAACATGTTAATCAAACATACCAGGGACTCCTGTAGAGTTATCCGTTTTCCCTAAGATAAATAAATAAATAAATTTAGCACAGACTGCAATACTTTTTTTTTGTGCTACTCTACACTTACAGTACAGACTCCAGTAATAAGAACAGACTACTGCAAAATAAAAGATCAATTCATTGCAAACAATGATGTAATATTTACCTAGATTTCTGCTCTTTTAATAAAGAAGACCCACTCCACTCCCCAAAAAAACCCCAACAACCCCAAAACAAAACCAAGAAAAACAATCATTATTAAAAAAAAATATATCTATATTTCTCACAAGAAGTGCCATTAATGGCTTTATGCATTAAAATAGGGAAGAGTCTCCCAGTGAAAACACTACTGTGGTGTGGCAAGAATAGTTCAGTAGCCAAGAAGATCTGGAGCCAGTGTACAGCTCTGACATCAGCAATTATCTTATGTATCCCAAATAAAAATCTATATCACCTATCTGAAAGATGAGATGATAATTCTGAAATCTACTATCAGGGAGATGATCCCACACACATGGAGTAACAGGTACAACACTGTTGTTTCCTCTGAAGTACTGTCAACCTTCACACCAAGCAGTCATAAAGCACACATGCTTTATGTGATATTTACTCTTAATATCTTACACTTCTCTATATCACAGGATATACTGCATAGAATCAGAATCCATTTCCATGTGCCACTCTTGAGTTCTGTAGGAATCAAAAGCCAACAGACTATCAGGGCACTGAAAATACTCACTAGTACACCACATGCTTATCCAGGGGCTTGGAAATATCACAAAACACAAAAGGATTTAATTTCTGTTCATTTCCCTGTTTACTATCTACCATGCTACCAAATAGGTACATTTTTTTTTTTTTTCTGTGTCACTTTCCACTGAGGATCAAGTTCTCATCACACTACACAAGGGACTCCTGCACTAGTTCTTAATAGCAGCAATATGGAACTACAGATAGGAATCTACCTCTTCCTCTTTCTGCAGGAATAATCCTGTCATATGGAGAAATTACGTGCTAGTGTTCCGAGCAGAGTCAATAGAGCTGGGATCACAGATGCTGCCTTTTCCTCTCCCCACATATGTAACTTAAATATTACTGACCCAATTTTAAACCTACTCTGACACAAATTCATTTCCATGCTGAAATTCCCCGGGCAAAGTTTAGCCAAAAGCAAAAACTTAAGAGGATCCTAAGGACAGGATTTGCAGAAGAAAGACAGACTGACACAACAACCAACATGGCAGCTATCATCATCCTGCCATTAATACCTTAAGGGCAGAGACATATTAGCACTTCAGTTTTAAACAATTATTGTGTGATAAGCACGGAAGATATTCTGCTCAGTTAAAGATACATCAAGCCATTGCCCTAGAAAACTCTCATGGTGAAGCCTTGAAACTGCAAACATCTCTAAGTGTCTTTGTCTGTGACCCAGAGGACTCACTGGAGGTTCAGGAGCACAGCTCTGACTGGAGTCAAGAAGAGACATAAAGAAAATGCCGCACATCAAAAGACACAGAAAAGACAGATAATACACAGCTTTTATAAACTCCCATTAAAAATGTATTTGCTTCCCTAAAGTGAAACTTAAAATAGGGATCTCTTCTCACAGCTTTGGAACAGGCAGAGAACAGCAGCTTTCTCTGTGCTTCTTGCTTACCTCTGTCAAGCAAAGAGAAATGGGAAAAAGCCTCACCTCAAATTGCCCTGAAGGATCAGCTCCAGGGAAAGACAGTAATTCATGCTTCAGTCCAAGTCAATCCTTATGCTTTCCACTAAGAATACTAATTGTGATAGCTTTCCTGAGCTGGAACTTGCCCACGAGAAACAGGAGTGACACCACAAATTCATTGCCAAAAGCACATGAAGAGTTTGGGCATCAGATTTCAAAGGCTTTTACTGTCAGCCTGCTCCAGAATCACACCAGTCATGTATGCATGTAATGGTCCAGATGAGGACACCACAAATTTTGTCCTGTTCTTTGTGAGGTGTCTGGGAAAAGCAGAGGGCCTCATGTTCACCAGCACTGAATTCAGGGCTGTGTACCATACACTGGCCTCAGCAATTTCTTGCTCTGTGCTGGACTGCACAGGATGGTAAATCAGCCTCTGCAAACCCTCATGCTAGACCACTCCTCAATTCTAAACCCCTGCTTGGCCATAAGTAGCTTGATTCAATCTGTTGACATAGAATGCAACCCCCTCAAACAAAGCTTCTCTTGTAACCTCCAATAGCAAAATGCACACAACTCAAGCAAAGTTCCATCTTAAGCCTGAAAGAAGATTTCTAGTCCTACCTGATAGAATCCATTTGTCATCTTGTGCAAGTTGCTCTGGGCCTTAAACAACTTATTTAATCCCTTCACTACTGGCTTTCAGCATTAAAATAAAATAAAGAAAAAAACACAACTCCACATGACTTACAGTTGTAAAATATTTAAAAGCACAGTACAGATTTTGTCTACATTTATATTTCTTTCTTTTAAGGCCTAGAATAAATCTGCAAGTAGGGAAACTGGAACTATACTCAAAATTTCAAATGACTGAATGCTTTGAACAAAACCAAAAGGATTCCACATCAGCAGGAATTACTCAAATTCATTGTCTTTCTATTGTCATTTACCTCACGTCTCCTGATTCTGAGTAATACTGACAAAAGTATGAAAGACAAAACAAACAGTGCGCAGGTAAACACTTCAGACATGCTTACCAAAACCTAGAATTCTGAGCCATGCAGAAAAGTGGCAGAGTATTAAAGGCAAAGGAGAAGCACATCTCCACACATCCTTACAGGCAGAGTAGCTGCATCAGGTGTTCAAGTTCCCTTCTCAACTCCTTTTCAGTACACTCAAAACTAGTAGTTACAAGTGGCCATACTGTTATACAATATACAGCTGAAATTACTACTTAATGTACTTGTCATAGAAGATCTTCACTAGGTATGGAAAAACTGGCCTTTAAATTAAATTTGTGAAGACCCTCTACTGCTGGAAGCTCAGTCTTTACCTATACAAATGTGCAGGAAGATATCATAAAGCATTTTTCCCAGACTGTGTGTGCATATGTGTAATCACTAGCAGCAGATGCTTTGTTGGAATTCTACACAATATCCATAAAACAGCACAAATATAAACCAATTGGTCAGAAGAGGCTGAACTAAGAAAACTCAAGGTATTTCCCTGGGATCACCTGAAACCTTCAAACAGCCCAAAGCATGCCAGAATCATGCTAAAATGCTGTGATCACTGCATCACTTGCTGTGGATAATCAGCCATCCCCTGCTCTCTAGTTCTGACAGCAGAAGCTGGTAGGACAGAAGACTCAGGCCAATAAGGGGTTTTGATGCTTGAGATATTTCTGGATCTACAAACCCAGGTGAGATACACAGCTCTCCCTCTAAATAGCATATGCAAAAAAAAACCTAAAAATAAAGAGATTAAAAGATGGAACCAAGAGACCCTTAAAAGAACCAAACACTGTACAAACTTATAGAAAATACAGACAGGAGGTTAAAATGTGTCCATCTTCAGGAAGATGATTCCATATTTGTATTCCACAAAGGTCTGGAAACTTCTCCTGAAGATATCTGTCAAAGCTTTCCTCTCAAGGAGATAAGAAGACTTCACCCTTCCCCTCTGTGTGAGAAGAAGATGGCCTGCCCAGGTGATTTACAAAGGAAAAGAGAGTGTTGTTCAGCTGTCAGATAATGTACTGCTGTAAACAATCCTTGACAGAGCAAGGAGCAGCAGCTGCACATGGGATGGATTTCATGACATGCTACACATCTGCATTGCTCCTGGTGGTGTCAGTGTCACTGTGTAACGCCTCTGAGGTTAGATCAACACTTGGAAAGCAGTGAACTTTTGCTCTAGCTGCCTTCTCTGCCTCAGCAGGGTCAAATCCTGATTTACAGGACAGTGTCCTTCATTCCAGGCTCCAGGTGAACTGTGCAGTCATGATCCACCAGTGTTCAGTATCTGCCACTCATTGCCACAGTTTACAGAGAGGGAAATCCAGCCTTTTACTTACTCCTCTCAATAGAATACTCATTTACATACATGAGTATTCTATTTAATGACACTGCACAAAAACTATACAATTCTGGGAGCAACACAGAACCCTAAGTCTATACCTCTTTATCTTTGTAACTGAGAACAAAAGTTCTTAAGAACTTAACTTTAGAACTAAGTTTTTATACTTCCGCAAGGACAAGGGAAATGTTTTACTTTTAGACACCAGTGATAATTAAGCCTAACACAGCCACTGGTTCACCTGACTGGACTGGTGCCAGTTCTTGAATAAGACCAGCTCTAGACATCCACAGAACTTTAAAGTGAAAAAATAAGGTAACATTAAATTATAATAGCAGCAGCTGAATATTTTTCAAGATTACAGTTTTGAATTTCAGCAACTACATTTCAGCTAAACTACTTTCAGTTCGGAAAACTCTTCAGTGCCCAAAGCTGCAAAGCATAAGCAACTAATTTTGAGGAACAGTGTGGCCACACAAATCATCTAAACTACTGATCTATTTCAACTTTGCATGTGGATGCACCAAAAAAGGGTTAGGAAGCATGAAATGTCACATGAAAGTCCTTGAAACACAAACTACAGTAGCTATTTTAAATGAAATGTTTACTTTTAAAACACTGCTACTTACTGGTTACTTATTTTTACTGGTTAAGGCAAGCAGCCCCAGAATCCATTTCAGGAACTTTAAAGCATTCAAGCACTAAGTTTCTCCATAAATACATATTTACTGCATCATGTCTTCTTAAATGCAAATGACTTTAGTGTACTCTGAGTTTTTTAAATGCAGGTGCTATAGTACTGGCCTAGAATTCAACTAAGCGTAACACAGCTCCACCCTTTGTCCAATACCACCAGTAATAAACTAAACAGATGAAAGAAGCTGTGGAAATTGTATGGCTACACAGGTCACACACCTTTCTTAACACTTCAAAATATCCTAGTATCATTTGACAGTTAATTTTGTGTTACTGTGTACTAATGTGCTGTTGAAACGGACACTCTCTATATTGATAAGTTATTTGAGGGTTTTCTGGGAGGGGGACAGGAGGTTGCTTTTTTGTTTGGGTTTTTTTTCTAATAGCTCATTCTTACGACAAGAGAACCTCCAGTTGTTCCCTCAGCTCTCAGTTACAGAATAATGTTGGACATAAGGTTTTGGGAACACAGGAGAGCCAGCCAGAACTCCAGGCTACCAGCGTAGCAGCAAGTCTCAGTGTTCGGTTCCAGTAAATAAATAAAGCGGACAACCTGAGCACTGCCGGCAGGACTGCGGCCAGCTGTCTGAGAGCTTCTTTGACAGAGCCGCTGAACAGCTGCCAAGAAGCTGCAGTTTAAACGGAGCTGGTGTCTTTCAAAAAAAACCCCCAAAAACCAAAAAACAAAACCCAACAAACCTGCAGCTATATAAACGGGAGATTTGAACGCTGAAATATAAGTTAAGAGCCCAGACATTCCATTGATGGGATGATCCCATTTTACAATCACCTCCTTACAACCTATCTCTTCAAGCCCTTCATCCGCTTTCCCGACTCATCTTCACTTTACTGAAATAAACAAAGTGAAAAACTTGAGATTTAATTCTGAGAGGATCACTTGTTTTTCAGGATCACAGGGAACAAGGAAAGTTTGGCAGAAGTCGTGCGAGTGGCAGGAAGCGCCGGACGCACTCAGCGGGAGCCGCAGAAATCCCGGTGCCGCTGGACCCGGTGCGGCCGCTGCCGACCCCGCTCCCTGCGGGCCGGGACGGGCCCCGCTCGTCGCAAGAGCGCGCAGGAAACCCGAACCAAAGGCACCGGGCCGCCAGCGATGGCAGCGAGAGCGCCGGCCCCGCACACGGCTCAGGCTTGCGGCGGGGACAGGAGCTCGGGGGCCGCGTATCCCCACCCAGGGACGTTACCTCAATGTACGGGACGATTTTGCAAGAGAAGTCTTCTAGCAGCCACTTCTTGGTGAGCTCCTGGAAGATAACCAGCGGCAGGCAGAAGAAGACGATGAGGAAGTCCCAGAAGGCCAGGTTGGCCAGCAGGGAGTTGGAGATGCTCCGCATGTAGTAGTTGTGGCAGACGATGCACATCACTGCCATGTTGCCCATGATGCCGATGCCGAAGATCACCACGGAGAGGCACATGACGGCGTAGGCGCCGTACGACTCCTCGGTCAGCGGGTAGAAGGGGTTGCGGAGCCGGGCGCGGCGCCCCGTGGCGTTCCCGCGGCCCCCGGCGCTGCCCTCGCCGCCGGCCGAGCCGTTCAGGGGCAGCCAGCGGGGCCCGCCCCTCCCCGCCGCCGCCCCGGGCTCGCTGCTCCGCGCCCGCCGCCGCCCGGCGCCCGGGGCCCCGCGTGGCGCGCAGCTGCCGCCCGGCCCCGCCGCTCCGCCGCCAGGGAGGGCTCCGCGCCCGGACAGCGTCGCGGCCGCCCGCCGGCCGGGAGCGAGGGGCGGCGGGGCCGGCGGAGAGCGGGCGCGCTGCGGGGGCGCCGGCGTCCCGGAGGCTG
>JAHXMQ010000028.1:55574862-55593243 GCA_020466415.1 Ammodramus savannarum pratensis
AGGCTGCCGCGGGGTCCGGGGCCAGGGCGCAGGCAGCCCACGCACCCAGCACCTGGCAGAGCAGGGCGAGCGGAGCGCCGAGGGTCCGCATGGCCGGGAGGCGGCGGGGCTCGCCCGCTCTCCTTCAGACCCGGCGGCCGCCTCGCTCGGCGGGGCTGGGAGCGGGAGACATGCCCACCCGGCTCCCGGGAATAGCCGGGTCAGGGGCAGCCACCACGCCGCTGCCGCCGGAGCGCGGCTCCCGCTGCCGCCGGGGTCCGCCGCGGGCAGCGGCCGGCGCTGGGGGCGCGATGAGCGGAGCGGCGAGGAGCCTCTTGTCACCGACGCCCGGGGCAGACCCGGAAAGTTGTGTCGCCGTCTCCGACGCGCAGAGTTAATGTAGCAAGTGCAGCGCCGGGAGAACCCCCCCTCGGCGCTCCGCCCTTTCCCGGGACCGCTGCCTCCTTGCCAGCAGCCGCACAGCTCTCGTGCTGCCCATTTGCGTCCTCCCGCCGCCGCGGGCACCCGGCGGCTCCACGGGTCAGGCAAGGTCCCTGTGGGAAGACACCTCCCCTCGCCGGGCGGTCGCGAACACTAACTCCTCATCTCCAGCACCTCGGAGAACACAGGTTGTTGCGCGCAGCTTAAGGTGTTTCAGAGCTTTGCAAAACTCTTGCCGGGATCGATCATTGCACTCCCCAAACACTTACACGCGGGCCGGGGACGGCGAGCAAGGCCAGGGCACAAAGATGCTGCCGACGCCGGGCGGGCAAGCCCCGGGACGGACCCCTCGGGGCTGCTCTCGCCTCCCGAGTCGTGCGGGCACCAGGTGAAGCGGGGCGGCAGCCACGGCCCCGGCGCGGGCAGGGGCTGGTGTGCGGCGGGCTCTGCTCCTGCTGCCGGCTCCCCGCGGCTCCGGCCCCGCTCAGCCCGGTGCGGCTCGCCGGGCTCGGAGCGGCTCCGCCGCGGCTCTCGGGGCGCGCCGGAGAGGCGGGCGAGCCGCGGCGGCCGCAGTGCGCAAGCGCCGCCCGGCGGCGCCGCGGGGCCGAGGCACCGCCCGCCGGGGCGGCCGGGCTGAGGGCGGGTGTGGGGCCGGGCTGGGCTGAGGGCGGGTGTGGGGCCGGGCCGAGGGCAGGTGTGGGGCCGGGCTGGGATGAGGGCGGCTGTGGGGCCGGGCCGAGGGGTGGGAGTGGGGCCGGGCTGGGCATGCCGCTCCCCGCCGGCCCCCGAGCTCTCCTGGCCGGGATGCATCCCCGCCGCCGGCCGTCCGCAGCTCACCGGCGTGCCCCGGTCTCAGCGTGTGGCTGCCCTCTCCGCGCCGCGGGTGCCAGCGGGACCGAGCGGAGCGACAGGCGAGCCAAGCGCCCTGCTCTGGTACCGGGGGTCTCGCCCGGTGGGAGCGGGGGTGGCTGGGATGCGGTGCGGGAAGCCGTCGGCACCGGGACGGCACCGGAGCAGCGAGGGCGCCTTGCTGCAGGGGCAGAGGCCACGGACGGGCAGAAAGGGACGCTTGTTCCCCTGGGAGAGCGCAAAAGGGTGCAGCAGGCTGGGCGAAGGAGGTGCTGTTCACACAGCATCCCGCACTGGAATAGCATCAGAAGCGTCTCCACAAATTTCTTTTCTGCTATGGACATTTGTGTATGGTTTTCTTTCTTGCATTTGTACAGTCAGATAAACTTCATAGTTATTTTTTCTTGTTTGTCTGATTTTTATTTCATTCAGGTGACAGCTTGCCGAATTTGGATGCAGTAAGTCTATCAGAACCCTGAAGGATTCTCCATCGCCCCTGCAACTTGCCATTTTCTAGAGCTTTTGTGTAAAGTATGCCCAACTAGTTAAAGTTTAACATTTTTCCCATAAAGCAGTTTGAGAAGGTGTTGTGCTATTTTTCCTTTGAAAAATGTCTATGGCAATCACCCAGAAAACACAAACAAGACAAACAGAGAGTTTTTCCTTTTCTCAAACCATTCTCACCCATGTAGGTGAGGTGTAACTGTGGAAATCATAAGGTGTTTCTGGATTTATGGTAGTGTGTAACCAGTGAGGCACTGCTGTGTTGCATATCCCTAAATACAAGTCAAGCCATTTTCTTCTTCTTTCTTAGCAATGTAAATAAAATCTCCTGGATAAAAATGACCAAATTAATTTTAAGAATTCCTAATAAATAGTAAGTTTAATCTAATAAAGGTATCTATGAGTGTTAAAAACTAACTAGGAAGTGCTAAAACCTATCAGGAAAAGAATGGCAAATGTATTTAACCTTTTTTCCCTTACATTTTTCTCTCATTTGTTCCTTCTGAGCTCAGCTGGTGTATAAAAGGAGTTAATGATGATAATGAGCTTACATTTACAGTGCCTTTCTTCCTGAAGACTCCCAAAGGGCATTACAACCAGATATGATAAATTCCCTGCTTGTTCTTAAAGGGTACTGGGGATTATTGCTGCTGGCTTTTATGTGAAAGGAGCAGACAGCAGCTAGCAGACTTACTGTCCTTCTGTATACTTCTGCAAGAAATATGGATCATCAAGAAGAAGGTTAAGCAGTGTTTGGTTGACATCACTGATCCTGTAATGGTGAGATAAGAACTGAGTTGTGCATAGGTTCTCCAGTGTCGGCATTTAACCTCCTTTATAATGGAGAAAAATTATTTCTGAACACAAAGAAAAGTCTTATAAACTATTATCTTTGTCACATTTCTTTTGGTTCATTAAGTATTTTCTTTGTTGCAAAGAGCAGCACATACAGAAAATTTGGATTTTGTTGATTGTATTTAGCCAAGCTAAAAAGCTTTAGAAACAGTTCATTTGCCATTAAGATAGTCTCCCGTTTACTTCTGCTGCTGTTGAATACTGAAAGTTGGTGCCTGAAAATTGCATTTTTCAAATATCTTTGGTGTCATTAAAAAAAAAAATTGCTGCAGTTCATACAATTTCTGAGTTTTTATTTGTTTGGGTTTTTTTAGGGAACAAGTTCATTGTGGGTTATTTTGGGGCCGATGGTGCAGTCATTCCATGTCTTTCAAATAATTCTGTTACTTCTTATGATAAGATATTCCTGTAGAATAAAACTCCTATTCCATTATTTTTTGATACAGCCTACAGTTCATTTGGGCTTTCACAACTCTGCTAAAGAAGTTGTATATATTTTGACAGTCTTTCTACCAATTCATGCATCAGCCTAGAAACAATCTCAAAAACCACAAGCAGACTTTTATATTTATAACATGTTTAAAGAAAAAAAAAACAGCCCAGAAACACCCAAAACATTTTTCTGTTAGATTGAGGAACTAAAATTCATAGATGTTTTTGCAGCCAAAATCTATAAAAGGAACACCAATAAGCATGTTCCTACATGAAAAAACATAAAATTGAAAGGTTTCCAAATACATTCATTCTGTTCTGTTGGTGTTCTATGATATTTCATCTATGATAAAAAAAATCAATAGGCTTTCAATGCCTGCACTGCTGTTTTTTTGACATCTCCAGTATTCATTACCTGAATAAGTAATACTGAACATGTTATTGTGTTTCAGCAAGAAGCTGAAACAGCAAGAAGCTGCTGTTCTTTTTACCTCTCCTCAGGGTTCATAGAATCACAGAATGGTTTGTGTGGGAAGGGGCCTTCAAGATCATCTGGTTCCAGCCCTCCTGCCGTGTACCTTCCATAGACCAGGATGCTCAGAGCCCCATGCAGCCTTGGCCTTGAACGCTTCCAGGGACAGGGCATCACAACTACCCAGGGAACTTATTCCTCACCACTTTCACAGTAAAGAATTTCTTCCTAATATCTAATCTCAAACTACTTTATTTCACTTTGAACCCGTTCCCCCTTGTCTCTGTGAAATATCTCTCTCCAACTCTCTTTAGGTACTGGAAGGTGCTTTAAGTTCTCCCTGGAGCGTTTTCTTCTCCAGCCTGCCTAGCTAGGAGAGGTCCCCCAGCCCTCTAATTATCTTTGTGTCCCTCTTCTGGACCAGCCCCACGGCCCCATGTTCTTGTTGAGAATCCCCTCCCTCAACCTGCTGGCCACACTTTGGCTGCAGCCCAGAATCCTGTCAGCAACGTTCAACAGTTCATCACTGAAGAAGAAAGAGTATATTTCCCAAAAAAAGTTTCTATCTTTTGGTTTTGAACTATGGTGTGCTCAGCTACTTCACACTTGTTTCTTCTTTCTCGTTTAGGCAGATTTAATAGAAAAACTTTTTGTCTATAAAAAAGGTAGATTTGTTTATGCTGTCTTCTTACATCTCACTGGATTTTGTTGTGTATTCTGTCATAAAAATCTGAGTTTGGAGAGAGATAATTACTGTGATGTGGTATCATTGGGCTTTTTATTTCAGAGAGATGAACACGCTGTAATCAACAGGAGGAATTTTGGTTTTGAATTCAGTTTCTTACATGGTTGAGCCAGGCTCTATAACAATAAAAAAATGATGAAAATTTTGAAATTTAAATTAAAAAATAATTTGAAGTTTAATGATAATATTGTAAGTTTATTTTAATTAGTATTTTGATTGTTCATTTATTGATGTCCATTAAGAAATCTTCTGATGGCTCCTGAGTATAGCTTGCTCTTCCTGTCTAGTTTCACATTTTAAATTATAATGCTTTTCCCTTTAACCTTTCTCATTTGCTGAAGTTTGAATTCTGTTTTAAAGGATAAATGTCAATGCTCATGTCACACTGTCCAAATAAATTTGTTTGATAAGTTATCCTTGTTTTAAAAGAGAAGTTCCATCAACTTTTCAATTACAATTAGTAATAAAGAAACCAAGCAAATATGTTACATGGAAAACTGTGATGTGGTTGATACTTGCATTTCTGCTTTTCTGTCCTTTTTTATTCAAAAAGCTTCTGCCTTTTGATGATGATGATATATTGACTATTTATGAATAGTGATCATTGGATTGAGAAGTCATGAATTCTTCTTTTATGGTGAATGGCTTGAAGAATAAGTTTTATTTATATGATGTGGAGCTGTGGGAAAGAGTATCTATTATTAGTGGGTATCCTTGATAGAATATAGTTTAAGACAATGAGGGTAGAGCCAATATGTGATGTCCATCCACAAAAATTCATTTCAGTCTCTTCTGTTAGCATCATCACTTTTACCCTTATGATAATCTTCACAAGTTTCTGTACAGAAAGTGCTCAAACAGTTAAGGTGTCAATACTAAAGGTGAGATGCAAAAACTTCCTTTTTTTTTTTCTTTGCCTGGCTATGACATTTAGATGAGTGCAAAAATAATAAAACCTTTCCTTCTTAAGACCTTTTCTGAGTTTTTCACTCTGTATTCCTAAGAAGTGTTGAAATGCAATAAGTCATATGGACACAATTTAAACCTTTACAGATTTTAAAAGTGTTAGGTCAAGTTCAGCCTGAGAGATTTTTCTTTAAGCATCCACTATGGTGAAATTCTTTTGACCATTGCATTTCAGAGATTTTTTAGATATTTGTTAATTTGTTTGTTTGTTTGTTTGTTTGTGTGGGGTTTTGTTTGGTTTTGCTAGCTGCTTTATACAAAATGTTTTTTTTCTATATTTACCAGTTTGACTATTTCAATTCATTTCAATTGGACCCATAAAACCTAAAAAGCAGAAACAGATATTCAAAGTTTCAAGTCAGACTGCCACTGTGATATAGATACTCAGCATGAACATTACTCCTGTGAGTCACTACTTGCCCTAGTTTGTTATCTAATGCAATCCTGAAGTTCAAGGGAAATTGAGATCTGAACTGTGGTGACTTCTTAGTTATGCTCCATGAACTGTGGAAGATCATTAAGGCCATAACAAAGGTTTCACAGCTTTTGTGGAGAAACTGATGGAATAATGGGAGTTCCACCATTTCCAGTTGCAACAATACTGAGAAATTGCAAAGAATTTCAAAAGGTTTTGGCAGCACTGCTGTCCTTGGGATGGCCAAGACTGCCCAGCACAGCAGCACCTCCTCTCATCCAGCCTGCAGTCCAGCCAACAGTGAGTGATCACCTGTATCTCACAGTGGCAGAGGTGGTTGAGCGGCATCTCAGTAGCTGGTTTTAAGCAATCTTGTGCAGCTTTAAATATAAATTAAGAAATTAAGAAAATTAGGAGAAGGGAGCTGAGAAATACTCTGAACGACAAAGAGGGAAAGAAGTCAAGAAGACTGTCAGAAAAAACATGTCATGGGTGAGGAAGAAGGAATTCTCTTGAGAGAATATGAGGAAAAGAAGAAGAGCTTAAAGAATAGAATAGATAAGAGAGAGACTATAGTATAGACACTGTCTCATCCCTTGAAATCAAGAAGCAGACTCTTTAGATTATTTGTCCCTAGCCCCTGTTGTTACCTCTTGGTGTTATGGTCCCTGTCTCTCCCTTACGTGTGCATTTCAAGATTTTTCTGTACTTTGGTATTTAATAGTTTTTAATAGCTATTTTTAATAGCTAGTTTTTAACAGCTAGTAATTAAATACTATTAATAGTATTTAATAGCTAAAATGTATTTAATAGTTAACAAAACCTTATGTTTTTTACAGGCAGATGATTTTCTCCTTTCCCGTTCCACATTAAACTACTAAATATGTGACTTGGGCATGCATTAACTACTGTGTCCCATGAAGTGCACTCCAAACAGTCATATGTATCATAAATAACATATATTAATTACCCTTTCCTTGCTAGGCTAAGTGTAGGCCCTTGCTTTGACTGTAGAAGATGTTTGTTTTTTTCTGCTGTGGGGTCTCCCTTCTCCAATGCAGTAGCTTGGTACTTCACTTTTTTTTTCTTTTTAATTAACCCTTAGTTTTTAATTTCTGCCACTTTAACATTATTCTCTGTAGTTTCATCTGCCAAGGTAATTTACATATTGTTTCCCTCTTCTTTCAGCTTATTAATGAAGAAATTAAAATAAGAAACAACTTCATACTTTGCAGTAGATCCTCTGCCTACTTCCCCACAACTTAGTGCAATCTGCTGCCATTTCTCATCAGCCAGTGTTTGTGATCCTTCAACCTGTTTTCAATTTACATGACAGTGCTTATGTCCAAAGCAATTTGGATTCATTTTGGGAGATTTAGTAAGACACTGTATTAAATCCTTTATTAAAATCATGCTGTGTATCTCTCATCCAGGATTTTTGCAGTTCTATCAAAAAAGCAATCAGGTTTTCTTGGCACGACATGTTCCTTATGAACCCATGCTGCTTGTTGCTCATTGTACCATTATCCTTTGAATGTTTAGAGGAGTGTTTTGGAGTCATAAGCTCTTTTTTCTGTTTATTTTCTTTTTCCTCTCAACAAATGTTCTGTTCTTTCTCATTACAGAATATGCTTGAAATTAAACTCTTTGTTTAATAAACCACACTTCTTCCCTTTATTGATGTTTGAGGCTATATTTCCTATGCTATATGACTTTTCAGAAATATTTTTTGAGAGCTTACACTTTTCAGTGTGCACTCAGGGATGTCTTATTGTGAGCTAATTGACTGGATACAACTGTTTTTCTTTTGTGCTATCCATAGCAATTTTTTCTTTCTTGTCTTGATTTTGGCTAGGATAGAGCTAATTTGCTTGTCCTGATTTTGGCTAGGATAGAGTTAATTTTCTTCCTAGCAGCTGATGGAGTTCTGTGTTTTGGATTCAGTACAAAAAGAATGTTTTAACACATTGATGTTTTAATTGTTGCATATTACTGCTTACCCTAAGTCAAGGACTTTTCAGCTGGCTGGCGCTCTGCTGGTGAGAAGCTGCACAGGAATCTGGGAGGGAACACGGCCAGGACAGGGGACCTGAACTGGGGAAAAGGGCGTTCCATACCACAGGACACCATCCCTGTATAGAAACTGGGAGAGGTTGCCTGGGAGCTGCGTGAGGATGGGCAGGGCATTGGTCAGTGGATGGTGAGCAGTTGTTTTGTGCATCACTTGTTTCTCCTGAGTTTTATTCCTCTCTTGGTTTTATATCATTATTATTACTATTGGTACTGTTATAATATTTTACTTTATTTTAATTAATAAAAATGCTCTTATCTCAACCCACCAGCTGTAACTTTTTGTGATTCTCTTTCCCACCCCATGGGAAGGGGATGTGAGTGTGGGGCTGTGTGGTACTAAGTTTCCAGCTATGGTTAAACCATGATACTTTGTTTTCAGTCAAACCTGCTTTCAGTGGGAACAAATAATAAATACATGTTTGGGGGAAAGTGACTTTTGCCCACTTCTCTCCCACCAAAGTAGTGCCACATTTGAACCATGTTTGCATTTATTTTATATACTTTAACAATTCCCTTTGGTATCATTAACTTGTTCTTGGCTTTATCCTGAGAGCCATTGAACACTTTGACAGAAGTCTATTGAAATTGTAAATCTCCCTTTCATTGCTCAAGTCATCCTGCAGGAATTTGGATATTCCCTGGTGTTGGGAATATCCGTACGTTCAGGTTAAGCACAAGATTTTATGCTGCGCTGTTGCTCATACAAGTTCTCTTCTACAGTTCATCTTTTCCCTGAAGAGTAGCCCACTGTATGTATTGTCTTCACAAGTAAAGACAACACCCTAGGGAGAAGATTTACTTAAAACTGTGATAAATGTCCTACACCTTCTCCCTTTCATGACCTCATTGTTCTCTCTTAAGGACAGATCCAGAGTTTGTTAAAGTTGTAGACAATTTTTATCACACCCTTACTTGTCAAATGTCATATATTGGCTTAGGGTTCTCTTTTCTGTTTTGATATACTTTGGGATTTTTATTTTTTTTCCTATTTTTTTTCTTTTTCCTCTCTCCCACTTTGGTATTGCATGATGAATTGATAGCTTCTGAAGAATGACAGAGAATAAGGAAATCAGCTAACTGCATCTCAGCAGCTGGTGAGTTACTTTTTGTGCATCTTTATGTTATGTAGATACTCTGTATTAGAAAAAATTCTGTATTTCTTTCAAAGGCTGAAATCCTTGCCTTCTAGAGCATTGTTCAAATTTGCCAGCATTTATTAATGAGATCATAGTAACAAGTCACAGGTAGTGTCAGCAGGTCACTAAGGAGGTGAAGCAGTCAGGGATGCCAGCTCTTCTGTCACTGGTCTTATGAATCACAGGTGCCCGGGACCACAGAATGCATCTGAGGGTCTTGGTAAAAGCTGCCTGTGCTGATGTTAAATTAGGCTGTGTTTTTCTACATAAATAGCATCAGCACTTATCTCTGTACAGGTGTAAACCTCAGTTTGCTGCGTGAGTTAGTATATCCTTCTCTTAAAATCATCAATGGATACCTTGATTTAAGCAATGACCTTTGGTACCAGAACATGTCTGTCAAATAAAATATCATTAGGAGGCACTTGCTATCTGTGCCCAGTAATAAATTCTAGGATACCTCTTACAAGACTGAAAATATCTTGACACTGAGAGCATGGTCATTTCCCGTAGCAGAAATCTCTTCACTTGAGTGGTAAGTAAATTACTTGTACAGTGAGGACACATTTTTGGCTGTGGCTGCTCTTTGCTAAACAAGCCGACAAAAATACAGAGTTCAAGTAAATTTCCTTTTAGGTACTTTGACTCTAAAAACTGCTTTGAGATTCAGGGATGCTCACAAATATAGGGCTCTGGACTGTCATCTGCAGCTGTCTTTCCTCCTGAGGGGTGTCACAGAGCCATGCTAGATGATTTTTGGCAATCAGCAACTTTCTTTAACCAAGCGAAACTCACTTGCCTAGTTTTAACATGCTGCCTTTTAATATGTGCAGTTCATAGCACAAGGAGACCAGAAAAGAAAGGTCAAGGATCCAGTCTGATCACTCTAAAGAGCTTTAGAAATATGTTATTGACCTCTCAAAGAACTTAATTCCATGGAAGCCTGAACAGCAGAGAAAGCCATATGTTTTCTGGAAGAAAAATATTTTATTGGCTGGAAGAGGTTATTGCAATTGTTTTTAAAAACAGTAATTCAGATTTTCAAATCACATAATCTTGAATCCCCTTTTAAATTACTACTGTTTGCAAGAAAGCTAATGGCAATTATCTTCCTTTCTACCTTTACTTCCACAATGAAAGTTAGGTGTTATTAAAGTCTAATTGTGAAGTGAATATTTTATCTTTTGAGAATGTTTTTTTTTTTTTTTCCTTAGCATCCCAAATACCGTGAAACTGTATTTGTGTGCTGGCCAACTGTTAGCTTCCTGTAGAGTGAAACACATATGCATTTCACGTGGACCACATGTATCAGAGATGAGCCTGGTTGAATTGCATATTGCTGTGAGCTAAGGCTTCTGCCACATCCCCTCCCACGTTACAAAGGTAAGGAAGAGCAGCAGTGATTTATATGAGGAATTTTCAAAATGTATTTAAATAATATTGTAGATAGAAAAGAGCTGGGCTGTTTGTGAAGATCCTTCTGTTTTCAAGCTGAGGCTGCCTGAAAAGCACTCACCGTTCAGCTCAAGCTGCTCGCTGGAACACTGCTGGAATTGAAGGGCTGCTCTTTCTAACCTCTTGCAAGGAAGGCTTTAGCCAGAGCCAGAAAACAGAGCACGACCCAAGCTGCCAGCTTGTTAGCGTGAGAATCCCGCCTCCAGAGAAGTCTTTGGATTAATGACTTCAGACAGACAGATGTGAGACTCAGAGGCCATGTGTGGGGGAAGGGGTTTCTTGTCAGAGGGCCCTGCAGTGTTCTTGGTGATGAGAGAAGCTCTATTCCCTGAAAAATACAGGGTGTTGGCTGAGCAACTATGAAGGAAGGCTGGCAAAGTGGAAGGAAAAATATAAATATTGCAGGTATCTTTGTGCTGGAAAGTAATGCACAGCAGCTGCCCTGAGTCCATCCAAGAAAACACCTTCCTTTCTCTGTGTTTGCTGTAAAAATCTTAGGCTGAGTCCTCCATATCTGAATGCAGTAATGTTACCAATGAATCATTGCTAATGGAAGTGATCCGAGTTTCCCATGAGCCATCATTGCAGGAAAACTGATTTCTGTGGGGTAGAAGATTTTATAAGCACCAAATCTGTCATAGCAAATCCATCAAGATTATCCCCTGCACACTAGCTTTTCTGCTATGCCATCAAAAATAAATGAAATCAAATGAAATCTAAACATCTTCATCAAGCCCTTATAAATGAGGGGATACCCTGTAGAGAACAAGTTACAGTATGTGCATTGTACAATAAAATAATCAATAGTAAAATATTTGCATGTTCTGTGACATCTGTAGAGTGCAAGAAGGTTTGAACAGCATTTGGAATGCAATTGTGCACACAGAAGAGGCAAATATAAAAGTTACATAGCATTTCATAGTGTGCTTCTAGAATTATCATGAGAATATAAAAATGCAAAACACTGATATCCTGAAATGGATTTCTTTACATATTGTGCATTCAAATTTAATATTAATTACATTTTTATAACTGTATGTTGTAAGTGCACATATGCACATGCATTGTTTCACAGAAACACGTGCTCTGTGATACACTTATTAAGGTATATGTCACACTTTCTATTTTGTGATGTATGTGAATGTTAAAACCAAGAAAGTAGAGGCATACTTTGAGTCTAAATTCATAACACTAGGAATGGGTAATGGGAACAGATGTGGTGTAGAAGGAATTTTATTCTGGAGGGCTGTCATAACAGAATTAAGCTATCCAGCTGACTTCATTTCAGTGGTAGAAACTTTCAGCAGTGGGTGGTGTATGAGCACAGAGTCACACCAGTTTGGAGCTCAGTGAATATCTTTCAAATATAGCTAAAGTACAGCCTGATGAAAGATTTAGGAATAATAAACAGCAGCTGATGCAAAAAAAAATTGCTGGTGGACATAATGTGTCACAATAGCCCATCACATTGAGATAATGTACAGCTGCAATGATGTCAGCTGCCCTGTTGAGAGCCCTATGATGGGGTCTTGGAATGATGCAACTGAATAAAAGAATAACAAAGGCTCTGTCAGTGTGTGCAGTGTGTCAACAGGCTGGAGACTGCTGAGTACCCTCTTGAGGTGTGTGACCTCCACCAAGAACACAGATCTATCTTCTCACATCTGGGCACTAGTGACTCCTGATGCATTCAGTTACCTGTCTTTCAAAATTTCCCATGGACCAGGCCCTGCAGCTCCAAGGCCAGGAAAAGATATTGCATCATCAGCATAATGGTAATACTCTGTCCTGTGTTCAGTAATGATCTCACCTCAGGATTTGGTATTTACAGCATGGGAAATGGGAAAGGCAAAGAGCCTTGAAGGGTGTCACATTTCAAATTCCTCTACTCTGACACACAATTACCCAGCAGAGCCAGTTACCTCCCGTTCTTCCGACAGCTAGAAGAGGAAGGATGCTCTTACATGTAAGTCCTTAGGAAATACAAGCTCAGTAGCTGGCTATAAGAGAGCTGGTTTATCACGCCCTTCATAAGTTCTTCAACTGGCTACTATTTTCTCTTTATTTACAAGAAGATCACTGTTTCTGGTCTGCTATTTTCTTGATATTGCTAGGCCCATGGGTTGGCACAAAACATCTACAAAGTATCAGACACACGGTGTTCCAGTGCTGTTTGGACCTGCATGCCCTTCCAAGCACCCAGTTCTTACACTGCACGCAGTTGTTTCAGATGAACAGTGACCAAGACTGCTGGAGAATCACTTCAGAAACACCAGCCATTTCCTCTGCCTGCTAAAAGAAAATTATGTGGATTAGATAGAGTATTTATTTAAGGGTCCTGGGAAAAACTAAACAACACTGAACTTCTTGAGGGACTGAACAGGTAATCACAATTGTAATTGATGTTTTCCTCAAATTTAATTCCAGAGTTTTTCCATTTTCTAGAAACTCACAAAATAGAGTAGGATTATTTGCTGAATTTTTAGATCATTTTCTTCTAAAATGATCTTCTTTCCAAAAGCTTCTGGGTAGAGCATTGGGGAAATGATCTATTATTTTGATCACTATGGAATGTTGACACCTGTTTCCTTTGAAAGCTCTCAACCAGAAGCTTGAAATGTGTTGCGACAGGGCAAAGAAAGAGAAGGTTCCCCTTCATTGTTTCCCTGAAATCTTATTCTGCTGGAGCTGTTTTTTCTCTCTGCAAGCGACAAGCTGTGCCTTTCTCTTTTGATGGTGTAAGAGCAGGACCTCAAGGCACTGTAGGCTCGTGACAGGGCTGTGTTTGGATATTTGGAGTCCTCCCCTCTCCCACACACTCACACACATACACAGACACAGACACACACACCCACACACATAAACACACCCACACACCCACCCACACACCCGCCCCTGCCATACCCTGTCAGGAAATGTGTCTGTGTGTCTGCTGGTGACCATACCAGTTGTTAGCCACCAGAGACAGGGGAGGAAGGAAGAAGTGCAGGGGCAGCCAGAGGGGGTGGTGCTGGTGAGCTCTGCAGCTCAGGTGTGTGGGCTGTGCCGCCTGCCCTGCTGGAACTGCAGAGGCTCCATTAGCACTAATTCCTCTAAGCCTCTACCTGCTTCCTACGGTGAACACACGCTGAAATGGCTTGTGAGCAGTCAGATATAAGGTCTTGCCCCTTCTGAGCAAAATGCCTCTTGATGTGAGCCCTATATGCTGGTAAAGATCTTTTTCTTGGATCTGAACGATTGGTATTCACCAAGTGAAGGAGAGGGGAGGGGCAGGCAGGAGAAGCAGCAGGACCTTGGCTGCAGTGAGAGGTGTTTGAATGCTAACAACTCCTACAGCACTTCCTTGGAACAACATCCTGGATAAAATTAGGGAAGCCTTGCTGATATTTTATGGACCAGCCTGTTAAATAAGTGACTACACTTCCATGTTACTGTTTCTGATTACCACTTTTTTGATGTATTTCTATCCACTTGTTCTGGAATGCCTATCATATCAGACTGACATGGACTAATAGCTTGGTAGATTATCAGGGCAAGTAGACAACAATTGAGAAAATTATCTTTGCCTCTTAATACAAGAATTCTCTTATGTTAATTATGTATTCACAGAAGAGCCAGAGGGCAAATATATTGTACCTTCATGTAACAATTTCAGCAGAAGCTATTACTGATTATATTTGAATTCATATTTTTCAGAACACTTGTGATTTTTTACTTATGTACTTCACAGCAAATTTCTAAAATTATATTTGTTGAAAAATCTTGGTACCAGCTGTGCAAGATCTGCAGTAATTTGTTATCCTAGAGAGTCACTGTCAGGTCAGACAACCCAGTCCAGAGAGGCAGGACTTTTAGGAATGGTTATGTCATTTCATTAGCATGTTCCCTATTGCTTTCTTTTTTTAAGGAAGCTGCTTACTCCACACAAACACACACAAAATTATGAATGCTGCATTGCCTCTGCAGCAGTATATCTGTAATATTTCTGCTGTTGGCTGTTATGTCACTCATGAGTGGTGGTGTATGGTTCTGTATAACTGAGACACCCAAATTCCTAGTTTTGCTTGCTGATTTCCCCTGCCACATATAATCATAACAAAGGAAAGAGCAGCTCTTTTTTTGTCTCCTGTTACCGGAATATTGCTATAGCTGACATCTTAATATCTAGACAGTGTAAGGGAAGCCTAGACACAGCACTTTTGTCTTAAACTGCCATGGTGGGAAATCTCTGTAGTATTCTCTTCTCTAGATCTGGGGACTGGAGAAAGATCTTCAAACAAACCTCATTCTCCAGCAATTTTCTGGGTTAAGTAACAATTGTCTCCAGCAGATACATGTGAGGCATGTTTATAAAATTCTCCAGCAAAGATCTCCCAGCTTCTATGGGAGCAGCCTCAGAAAACAGGTTTTTTACTTTAGATTGAGATGTTAAGGGAGCCTGTTCTAGTTTGCTTAAAGGTAATGACTGAGACAGGAGAGTGTAAGCATCCAAAGACCACAGTTACCTGTGCACTGTTTAGGATGCAGAAGGGCTTTGCCATGGGATAAGCACAGAATGGAGTGGCAGGATGGTGCTGACTCTGGCCTGGTGGGATCTGCCTAGCACATCCTGGATAACACATCCAGATAAAAATTCCCACTGTGGCAAACCGTATAAAGAAGCAGCTGCTGGTACACATATCACTGGTTAAACCAAGATCACCCCAATTTATGGGATAGATGGCACCTGTGAATACCAGAGACTACTGAAGCCCCCCTGAGTGTGCCTCCATGCATCCCTGAAAGGTGGAGTGAAAGCTAAGCCATCATGACAGGAGCTTGAGGGAAGGTAAAGGTGGTGCTGCTGCTCAGGAGTTATCTCAGACCAAAGGGACAAAGCTGGGGGAGAGGAATATATCACTGATAATGGCAGAATTCATGCGACACAAGGAAACCCAGTTCAGCAACTGTGCTGAAATTAGCCTGGACCAGGTAAAAGGTAATTCTGGTGGGGAGAGATTGTGACCAGCAACTCACAACCCACTGACTCCAGAAACCCACTGACTCACAACCCACCAACTCAAAAGAGGAGAAACACTGAACATGGGGCTGTTTAGCATTAGAAGTGAGGGAATAATTTAGCCAATATAGTAAGAGAAGTGTGTAACCAACAAGCATTAATTCCTTTGTTTGCTAAAATCTATAAACAGCAAAAAGTGTTGAATGACCCCAGGAACCTCATCACCAAGAAGCCCAGGGTGGAGGAGGATCGATGAGACACAGGTCCTGACTGTCCTTTGCCTGATATCTCTCTTTTCCCATCCCTCCACCCCTGCCCCTTTCTATTTCTTTCTCTCTCCGCATCACAATTCTATTGTTAAATAAATTCCATAAGATTGACTTCTCAGATCATAGCAGAGAACAATTGTGAGAGAGCAGAATACACCTGCAGAAAAGTCTTTCTTTTCATCCTACCTGTGTTTGTATTTTCTGAGGCTACAATAAGTTGAAAAGACAGAACCTCTCTCTCAGCACACAATCAAGGATGTTCCAGGGCTACTGGAAGATGCTCCTACTTGCACTGATTATGCTGTTGAATTATTTTGCCTGAAATGTTTTGGTTGATAAAATAACTAAGGAAAAGAAGTCTGACATAAAAATATTAGTAAAATGTGAAGGGAGGAGTAATGTGTTCTTCTCTTTACCTGGGATCAGACAAATTAATCCACAAGGGCTTTTTGAATACCGTGGCACCTTAGTCAGAATTAGAGGTTTTAAGCATGACTGCTGACATGTGTTTTAACAAGAGAAATGCTTCATGTGCTTTCTCAGTTCAAAAGAAATATACTCACTTCATTGCAGAGCTGATGAAGTTTGAGTACCACTAGCAATAACCATCTCTGAAAATCTAAGGATGCTACTGTTACTGCCATTGAAAACTCAGCAATCCTGCTGTAGCAGCATAAAAATTAAATTGATGAGCTGCAACTTAAGTGTTTAACAATGAGATATCAAGTGAACTATTCAAATTTGCTGCAGCATAGCAATTCATAGCTGTAACTAACAGAAGGCAACAACAGGTATTTGAGAAATGAGTGAGAAGTATGCAGTGTGAATGCTGAGATGGCTATAATGGATGGCTGAAGAAATGAAGCAGCAAAAAGAAATAATTACTGAAGGGACAAGAGAGTTTAGTAGGTCTGAAGTTGACAGGTAGCAGTGCATTAAATGACTCATCAAAACTGATGGAAGTTGATGATACTGCAATAGTGGCAGACAATTTTTAAATTATATTCTAATAGTTAAGGGTTTTGGCCAGAATATGACCATTTCCAGAGCAGTGAAGCTTTTTTCTTCCTTTGTGTAGTCAGGAATGTGGGAATTTTAGAAATACAAAGGAAGAAAGAGTGGCTCCAGAAATGAGGGCTTAGGCACTCATCTTTTGAATTACAGGTTAGAGACTAGTAGCTTCCATGGGGAAATAACAACCTGCCTTCAGTTCCCTGCTTGGAGTCATTCAGCCTCCTGACTCCTGCCTACCTGGCATCCTAGGGCTAGGACTTTCCTGGGAAGCAAGTGAACAGAGCCCCCATCTCTGCTCCCCAGGGCATTCCTGCACTTTCCATTCCTTGCTCACTGAGAATAAAGTGATCTCCAGCACCAGGGGCAAAAGCTGCACCTGCTGGTGACTGAGCAGTGGCTGAGCAGTTCACTGCCTCCCCATCCACTGGGAGGAGGAATTTATTTCTGAGCAGTACTGACAAAATAAATCTTAATGTGGATGGGAAAGAGAAATTATTTGGGATGGAGATTATGAGAAACCTTTTCAGCTGTGCTCTGAAATGGGGAACTGCAGTCCTGGCAGTCCTGAAACCCTGGGATTGATGGAGGTCTGCTGAGCTCCTGGTGTTCTCCTGAGGGAATTCAAAGATTCAGGTATTTGTTTCCAGCTTGAACTCAGGACTCACCCTGTCACTCTAAATAGGCTTTTCCCAGACCCAGAAAAACCATACAGAAAAGAAAAGCATTTGACTGATCAGACGCTTGATCTGACACTTGTTTGTTCCACTGCCTCCAGGCTATTTTCCTGTTTCTGTACTGAGGCGAATAACCATGAGTGAAATCTGAGCCAAGATGTTCAAGTTTAGCCAAAAGGATGTTATTTTTGCAATGATAGTTCGTTATTTATCAATCTTGTGGAACTCTGAACCTGACATGTAAAATGATTATTCATTCTATTGCTGTTATTGCTTCAATTGACAGAAGGGAACAAATAGAGCTTCATATGAATATCAAGCAAAAAGGATCCATGTCTTCAAAGCTCTGAAGTTCCTTTTTTTGACCCAAGAGAAACTCCAACACAAAAATGAAATGCAGAAGAATTTGTTGAAGTATGTTAATCATGAAACAGAGCAAATTAAAACAGTACTTGCAGAAAAAATACTATACAAAAAATGCTACATAAATATAAGTTTTAAAATGAAAATATTGATCATTAATCTGTCTTACAATAGTATAACACTTTTTTTTTTTCTCAGTAATGGCCTTAAAATGTAAGGTTACATCAAAATTAATTGTATATAGGCAATGAGTATTATTAGGTGGTGAAAAATATTAGAATCCAATACAGAAGCAAGAGCTATTTCTGTACCCTGTGTAATAACAAGTATACTTTTCATGTTTCTTTTCAACAATGTTGTTCTATATTGATACAAATAGAGCTTTAAAGAGGATTCTGGAGGCAATTTATACAGGTGTTTGTAGTTGTTTTTGCAGGTGGAGAATTTGCACAGAAATAAACAGCCTTTTAACATCTGTAAGTACAATTTCCCAAGAGAGAAAAACAACAGAGAGGAGGAGGATGCTGTTCAAACTATGACTATTACTGTAGAACTTGTTCTTTCTGTGTGTTCCATAACAACCATCAGTCGGTGTGAAAGTGAATCTGTTCTTTACCACAATTATTTTCTTCCAATTTGTGTCCAAGTTGTCTTGTTGAGATACACTGTAGGGCTTCTACACTCATTTCCCTTTGGAACCTAAAGAGAAAATTTTAAAAAAAGATTAATTTATAAAAAAA
>JAHXMQ010000028.1:55593398-55807105 GCA_020466415.1 Ammodramus savannarum pratensis
ATGTGAAATTGCTTTAACATCACAAAGCAAAAATGAGAACAGAGGAAGTTACTTTTCAGGCCTGCCAGTTTCAACAGTTTTTCCCTACTTTGAAATTGCAGTGGTTCTATGAGCTGGAGTCACATTTGAATTTCTTCTTGCCCTTTTGTAGAAAGAAGCAGGTGTGAGGGAATAGTCAGTTCCCTGTGTACATGTTATACTGATGAACACAACCTTAGGAAGGCAAGGCAAGGTTGGGAGATGTTATAAACACCAACAAGTTATTTTCCATTTCTCTGCCTCCCATCCAGAGGGTGATCAGGGCTTTTTAGAAAGCGCTTAGCTGATACAATCTATCCTATTGTGATTTTCAATTTACAGTGCAAGTGATTGACTGATGTTTCTTATTAATGGAGTGAATATGTAGTGAATATGTTTATCTGTGTGGTTTAGGCTGTGTTGAAATTGCATCAATTTACAGTGTTAACTGTTATGCAGCATAAATAGAGCCTGCATGGAAATTTGAATTGGGAACTAAATGAGCAGATGCAGAGATAATTCCAGCTGTCACTATTAATATTTCCATTTTTTTAAACGCATACTTCTCCAATTTTAAATGCAAGTTCAGGGCTATGTATGGATAAAACAGGAATCCATCTTTACTCAGATATTGTTCACCCAGGTACCAATAAGCTGGGTACCCACAGAGCACAACCAGGAGTGCCACATTCTGACTTGCACACAAGGCACTGCTGCCTGCTCTGCAGGACACACCTGGGGCGTGCCCAGAGTTGTATGCTGCTGGCACTGCACATGGAGACACTGCCCATGCACAAACAGATCCTCCCTCAGCCCTTTGTGACCTTACAACTCATGGCTTAAGGGCCCCTTAGTGCAGTTTCCCTTTGGGGCCATACCAGCTGAGAGGACATAAAGCTGGGATGGGAATCTGCCAGATGCCAACAAATAGCCATGATTAGTAGAAAAAATATATTGTTTTTTAATGTTAGATTTTGTTTATATAGACAGAAAAAGAGTTTGGTATTAAAGTAATCAAATTTGTGCAAGTATCCTTACCTATAAACAAATCTGATTCCTCAGCTAGATATTCCTTCCTCCCTAATTTAGGTGGGGATATAGGGCAAAGCAAGTGGTTGGAATAGGTTGTTAAGGGGAAGGTCTGCAGGAAAGACAACTCCCTCCCATTATTATCATCTTATTTATCTGTTTTAATCTTGGAGACAGCACAAAATATTTCCCAGACACCCCTAACCGACCCAGCATAGCTGCACTTGCTGCATATTTCTCCTTAGCACACTGATTTTACAGGTCTTCATCCTAAAATTTGTAGGGAATAGCTCCCTCCCCTGCAAAAGATAAGGTATTGCTGCAACTCACAGAGAACCAATTTTGTACAGATTCCTTAAGTGTTAAAGGGAAAATCAGCCCATTCAGTTGGATTGCAGTGGTAAATTGCCTTTGCTGATACATTTGTACAGTATTTACTATGTTTAGTGTGTAATTTGTGAACTGTACTGAGATCTCTAGGTTGTAAATTAATTTGTAAATATAATAAGAGTATTTAAGAAACACAAAAGAAAAAGCTCATTAAGGAAATTTTTCCCTAGAAAAAACCAAACAAACTTCTTAAAGACTTTTCTTTCTGATTGGAGGGTTTATACAGAATTTCAATGAAAAGAAGATAAAAGAAGCATCTGTTTCATAATCGTCATTTAGACAGCATAATGGTGTCAGAATGCAAACACTACAAGAACTGCAGATGCTGGGTCAATCCTCAAAAAGTATTTGATATCCAAGGCTTTGAGAACAGTGTAAGATTAGCATACGCAGAGAGCAATCTTCCAATTACAAAAAAACATCCCAAAGCCCTCAAGCCACCACTTTCCTGCAGGTTAACACTTTCCAGTTCATTTTCATGAACTGTAATGTGTCAGGTGTTTGCAAGAAAACATGTGAGGTACTGGAACAGAACCTGCATCCTCCAGAAGAGGTACGGCCTAAGAAGAAAATGAATGGGTTTGCCAAAGATGAACAGGGATTTAGATAATATTTTCTGCTTGCATTTGCTTAACTGGTATTTAGGAATATCCATACTAATTGAGACCCCTTGGTGCAACAGTAATAGAAATAATAAATGTATTGTGAACACAGATCAAAGTTCTCTTCTTCCCTTGTCCTAGGATTAGAAGTATGAAATTATAAGAAACATTAGAATAGATTTTTTAAAAAATAGAAATAATATTTGCAATCATAAACTTCTCTGTTGTTATCCAGTAAATCTGTAAAGGTTTTTCAATGGGCAGGCCCAGTGGTTGTAGCACGAAATCCTGCTCATCTCAGAATCAAAACCATCCCCTTCTGGTGCAGGGTGAGCAGAAGGAATAAGACACTTGGGTTTTAAAACTGGATGAAGAAGTTTACATTTGACCTTGGTTAGAAATTAATGTACTATAAGTTTTTCACGTCCTATGTATTTTGCAGGCGCATAGTTGTAGAACAAGCTATTATTAACCTTGCTCTATAGAACCTATTGAATTTTTACTTCCACTAATATGTTTCTTCTGGTTCTGGAAGTGTGATTATTAAGAAGTATGTCTTTAGCAATACTTACTTTATCCATTGGTAAAACATATACATGTAAGTTAAGTTGTCAGAAGGAAAGTGACAATTGTAAGGACAACTAAAAGATGGTGCTGCGCTAACAAGTCGTAATAGATCTTATCCTGCCTGGACACCAGGTGCCCACTAAGCTGCTCTATCAATCCCCTCTTCAGCAGGACAGAGGGAGAAATGAAATGGAAAAAAAATTATGGTTTGAGGAAAAGGTAGTTTATTAAAGAAAAAGTGAAGAATGCACATGTGTAAGCAAAAGGGAACCAAAAGATTTTCTTCTCTGCTTCCCATCAGCTGGCAGTGATTGGCCTCTTCCTGGGGAGAAAGCTTTTAGCATCCATAGTAGTTACTCCAGAAGGCAAACACTGTAAATAACAAATGCCCTTCTTTCCTCCTCCTTTCTCTTAGCTTTTATATTTATCATAATGTATGAAATATCACTTCAGTCAGTTGGGGTCAGCAGCCCTGATATTTTCCCCTCTGAGGACCTTGCCCACCCCAGCCTCCCAGTGGAGTGGTGCAATGCTGGGGTGCGAGCACGGGTGCTGTGCCAGCCCTGCTCAGCTGCAGCCAGAAACTGGGGTGCTATTGACACCTTTCTGGGTCCCAGCATAAAGCACAGCACCCTGGGGGCTCTGGGAGGGAAATTCCCTCCATCCCAGCCAGAGCCACTCACAGGTTACATGTCTATTCTCATTTCCAAGAGAACTACCAGGCAGGGTACAGGGTACAGAGCACTTCAGATCTCCACTTGTCACTGCTGACATCTACCATTCTGTCTTTCCTTTGCTTCCTGGTGAGTGTTTGTAAAGATGGAAGAGGAATTCAGATCACAGTCATTACCAAACTGTTCCTGGAATATGAGAAATAAACCTGGCAGAATTAGCAACATGGGATTCTGGATGGACTGTCCTGTTTTCTTTTCCTTTTTTCATCCAGCAAATATTTTAAAACCTACAATTACATTTTGGTTGTTGTTGGCACTTTTTGTTGGTTTTCACTTCATACTCTGGAGTCTAATTTTTCAGCCACAATAAAGGGAATAACCTTACTGAGACTGATTATGATGCCCTAGATTCTTTCAAATTACACCCTGGCCCACAGTTGAAATCAGTCTGCAAACAAATAAATATACACATAGCTTGCAGTGCTGGTCTTTCAAAAATAACCCATTAGCAAAGACAAAATATTGAGAATAGTTATTGATATAAGAAGCCAGACCCATATTATAACACAAAGCAAGACTTTTAAAGTCAGATTGAATAGATGGATATCCATTTCATTTAACTATGGAATTAATACACTATAGTCTGAAGAAAAAAAGAGAGTAAAATCTCATAAAGATTATTATCTTCTTTTTCATTATAAGACTCAGTTTTAAAATCTATTGAAATATGCTGAGACTTACAAGGAGCAGCTGTGGTCACTTAATTGGTTCAGTTTGGAGAAGAGAAGGCTGAGGGTGCCTAATCACAGTCTACAGCTCCCTCAGGGGGGCAGAGCTGTACATCTCCTCTCTTTGGGGACCAGCAACAAGATGTGAGGAAATAAAGGAAGAAGTCCAGATTTAACGTTAGGAAAATTCCTCTCATCTGACAAAAGCTGAGGAAGAGCATAAGAAACAGCACTGATGAATAATGTCCTTTGATCTGGGTTAGTGGTTTAGGGGTATGATGTGCCAGAGAGTTCATATTTCTAATTAGTCAGGAATAGCCTGGAAGTAGGAACTGCTAAGCAATTAACTGTGGGTGTAGAACCCATCAGGAATTAAGCACAGGGAAGCTTTGGTGAAATCCCACTCCTGAAATTGAAAGCAAAATGCACCTATGGATTTCAGCAGCATTGGCAATGTAGTGACCGCATCACTTACCAGTCCAGCAGTCAGTTTGTCCTTGATCTGTTTGCTTTTCTCATCCCTGATGCACCCAGTGTGACTATCACCTCCTATTTCATGCTAGAAAGGCTGTGTAACCAGCAGCTTTTTCAACCCACAAGAGCAAACATTGAGAGTTCCAACTGATGCCCTAAAATCATGGCACAATGGATTAGTGACTCCCAGTGGGGTGGCAGGGTTCCAGTGAGCAGCACCAACCTTGTCAGCAAAGCAATCTCCATTGCTTGTGGCCTTTGGGACTGAAAAGAGTTAAAGCCAGAAGGAATGGGGTGAACTTTGGAATGATGTCACCCTTGTGCATTGCCAAATAAATGATTCCCTGTGGCACTACGGACCCAGTGTGGGGAGTAAAAGGAATGGTGGGCTTGTGCCACGACTGCATTCAGCTAAAAGTCAGTGTCTTCTAGTTGCTTTGTTGATGGCAGCATCCAGAGAATTCCTAAATGTTTCAAGGAGAAATGAAGTATGTTATGGATTTTTCACAGTCTTTACACAGGGAAGAGTTATGTGCAACATTAAGCTTAAATTGATTTTCAGTATTTGAGCACTGGCCTGGACAATGGATCTAATTAGTATCTACAGTTATTTAAATAGCAGAATTGAATGCCTGGGATGCAACAGCTCTCTTCTTGGTTTAGAATTATGTTTTGTTAAGCAAACTCTTCTTGTGGTTCTGAGGTGAATTTAATTGGAAACTGTAAACATCACATAAAACTTGCCTTTGCTATTTAAGCTGTGATAGTTTTGTCTGAGTACTCAGCTTAGAAACAAAAAATGAAAACAGAAGCCAAGCCACAGAAAAACCCAGCTGCTGTAAAGCACATCTCGTGGGAACCATAAATCTGTATTTATAAAGAGCTTAAATTTGCCATGATTCTTTGTCAATACATTTGGTCTTTTGAGGCCTTTTGTGCAAAGCAGGCAGAAAACTGGCCAGAGTGGTACCTGTGGATCATCAGAATTTTCAAATCCATTACAGTCTAAATCAGAACTCCTTTCTTTAGCTTGTGATAAATAATCTTCTGTATTCTAAATAAGGTATTTTGGGACAGAACAACTGCTAAAATTGGTCCTGGGAGGGCTCTGGTTCTCCACTTTTATATTCACCCAAGAAAACAGTCCCACGGAAGCAGGGACATGTTAAATTTACTCAGAGAAGAAAGATATCTGCCTCACACTGTGTCGCAATCCTGAGCTACTTGTTACATTTAGACAAAAAAAATTGTGTGGCTATTACATGCTCATTTCCTTTCAGAGTGAGAAAACCAGACAGATTTATAACTAAATGTGTATGACAGACTCCTCAGCTAATCCTTCTGTTTCTGAATGCCCTCAGCTCCCATGGAGGTCATGTGGAATACAGGAGCAACAGCACCTTGCAAGTACATGAAGGAAAGGCTGTTCAGGGGCTGCAAGTTCAACAGAATCAATGTCAGAGCTCTGGTGCAGGGCTCACACCAGGGATATCACACATTTTCCTTACCTTTCCTCACCTCAGATTGCATCCTGGATGAGTCATAGTTAGAGTGTGGGGTATTTTTCTCTGCACAAACCATTATGGAATTTTAATAGCAGCCAAGTGTAATGTTAACCCCTGTGATCTGAATGATGTTCCTCTAATTTGCAATCTCTTAATTAAGGTCTGACATGGCTCAGCTATTATTTACACTTATAGTGGTTGGCCATCTGGGCTTCACTAATAAATAAGCACTTTAATGGCTGAACTACTTAATAACCCTTCAGTGAAAGAAGATGAAAATCAAGGAAATTCTTTCATTATGAAAATATGCTGCGCCATCTAATTGTTCAAAAGCAGATGTCACTCAAATTCAATTAAGCTGTTTAATGACCTGCATGCTTATTACTAACTTGATGGAAGGTTTGACACAGTTAAAGTAAATACAAACGGCTGGTATGACTTTATCTTGTCATGTTTCTGCATTTTGCTAGTTTCCCAAAATATCCATGTCAATCTGTTTTTTTTCCTCATAATATATGATAAATTTGCATTGTGTGGTCTGAAATAAGAACTTATGAAAATCATTAACAGACATATTCTTCTTATTCTCACTTCTAGATGTGTAGTATTTTTCTCACAAAAAAATATCTCAAATTATTCAAATGTGAGGCAGTTCCGAATGTTGTTGGTTAGACAGCCAGCAAAGTTCCCCAAGAAAGATCTTAGTTTAGTGATTTAGCCTCTTTTGGTAGTGACAGATTGGGAGAGATATTAAGGCTGCTTTTTCTCTGTAAACAATATCTTATAAAATGCCAAGATTTACAGCACATTAACGAAATCCATATATAAGTTCATCCTTGTTTATTAAGAAACAGACATGCTATATTCACTGATTATTAAAATATTATTCAGCACTTCATATTTTTTAATATGCTTCCCTCTTCCTTGTTTTCCTCATCCTTGTGACGTTTTAAATCAGCCAATTATTGCTTGGCAATTATTACTTAAAAAATTAAATCTGTATGATCTTTATTGCAAACTTAAATCCTTATTACAGACCTCCTGCCACACAGCTTTCATGGCATTGTGAGGCGGCAATTTCAGTATTTCCTGACAGAATTATGGAGTTGTGTGGATGAGGTGTGGCTCATCCTGGCTCTGCAGTGGAGGGATAGACTGGAAGAAGTTCCAGAGGTGCTTCCCACAGCCATGTGTACGTGCCAGCTGCTGCTGTGCTGCAGAGCTTCTCCCCACAGGAGCCACTGCCCAAGTCCTCTCCTTGGCTTTGCCGTGGGCAGCAGGGGCAGCTGCACCTGCCCAAAGCAAGCAGGAGATGTTCAGTGCTGCATGGCACTGGGAGAAGGGCCAGAATGGCCTTTTAAACGTCTGGTTTTTAGGCTAGATCTGGTGCAAGTGTCTATTTATTATAAGCAAATTGAGTTTTTCAGATGTGTTGGTAATTCTGAAACAATGACTTAAACCCAAGAAGAAATCCTGAAGTGAAACTTAATGCAGGTGCTCTGGATGGACTGGAGCTTCCTGCAAAGGAGTGGAAGAGAAGCCTGTCCTTCACACACTGATCTCAGATCCAGGGTCTGATTTCCAGACTCCATGATGGGAAGCAGATGACCTGGGAGCCCTGGAGGCCCAGAGCCATCCACATTGTCACAGCCCTGGAGCAATAGAGCCTGAAAAACAAGGCTCTTCAGCATCTGCTCTGCTAGGCAGCTGGCAAGCCTCCAGCTCAACATAGTCTATGTTCCAGCAGAAGGCTTTGGACAGGATGCATTTCTGCAAAATGCTTGCATTTAGACCTTTTTTCATTTTATAAAACAATTTTAAAACTGCTTTTGCCACATCCCAGCCTAGATTTTTGCTGTTTCAACAACCTGCAGTAGAACTTATGCCCATTTCTTCTCTTCCTGTAGGAATATGGGGCTGCCTGCAAAGCACTGCTCCACCCTCTAATTCTTAGATGTGTCCCTGTGTTTCAGAAAACACCCAAAGGTACTCTTTGAGTAAGAGTTTTGCCACGTGTATTTTGAGGTCACTGCAACTGTTGTGTCTTTTTAATTGGCTGTTAGCATTTTGGATTGGAACCCACCCCATTTGTGCTTCTCCACATACAGAAGTCCTTGATCTGTGTTAGGAAGTAGATGTGTTTATTTACCTATCAATGTACTAATAGCAATATTGGAAAGTAAGGACTTCATAGTTCAGACACAGCTAAAACTTGTGACATAGAAAAAGTTTTAAGTTGCTTTGGAAAAAAAAGAGATTTTTTAAATTTTAATTTGGAAATGTGAAAACATATCCAATTTGACAACCAAGTACCAGAGATTTGCTAGAAACTTTTGAATAGTTAAAAAATGCAACACAATAGAGAGCAGCAAAACCAGTGATTTCAAAAATGTGTGTCATTCTCCTCATTTCTGTGGCTATGGTCATCATCTGCAATTACAAGTTCTGTTGGAAGGTGAATTGCAAGCATGTAAAATGTGCTATTCTCTTTTCTTCCAGCTCCTATGCTAAACTTCTAGGATGTTTACCCAGTAAAATTTACTGAATTAAGCTAGGACACACATCTTCCTTAAGAAAGTTCCTTTCCTTTCCTTGGTTAAGTTCTCCACATAGGTGCTTGTCTGGGTCAAGTCTCACTTATGGGGACTCATCTGGGCAAAATCTTACTCTGTCTCCTTCAGAATTAAATGTATCATGGGCTTTTTCCTGAGGCAGGGCTAGCCACAGCTCATAAAATGATGATCTCTGCACCAAGTGCTGTGATTATTCAGCAGAGGACTGAGTCTTTCACTTGGGGTATTTCATAGGAAAATGTGAACTTGTCCTGCCACTGCCCAGAGCTGACTGAAACCCATGTTGGAATGGTTAGCACAGTCCTAAGCTAGGTCTGATCCTTCATTTCCTGTGGCTCAGAGTAAGGGTGGTGTAGAGCTTGTGCCCCTCTGTACAATACTCTCTTTTTTTTCAGTCTGAAAAGAAGGGCTGATATTATCTAAGGATGTTGTATTAAAAATGTTGTTTAAAATTAACAGAGACAATTCTGAAACTTGAACAGATCTTCAGATGTCCTCCAATACAACAGCTTTTAAAAAATTAAGTACAAATACTTTGTGATACACTACCCAAGGATTGCCCTGTCCATTTGGTCTTTTTAGCTGTGGCTACATGTCACTAAATGCTCATCAGCAAATCCAGTTTAAAAAGTTACATTCACCATTTCTGTCACTTATTGCCACTCCTTCTTAGCTCTGATAAACCAACTTTTCATGTGACTATTTTCACAGCTGCACTTGTGGAATAATGCAGACTAAGTGATCACTTTCTAACATTTCTTTTTAAGGATTTCATTTATTTTAGGCCAGGATATTTAAAATTCATATGGAGAGCTGCCAGGCTCAAATCCAGAGGAAATTATAAACTTTTGGAGAGGGGGTGTAGGAGAACACAGCTGGGTACAAATGTAAATCTGGAAATGGATTTGCTGCCAGTCCAACAGAAGCTTGTGTGGAGAGAGAGCTGCTTCCCTCCAAATCACTATAATTAAAAAATTGAAAATTCTCAGTTAAGCTCTTTAAGCATTTTTTGATGGTGAAATTCTCAAAATTCAGAAAGGATTTCCAGAACAGAAGAGTCAGGAACAGCTGTCAGGCCTTCAATAACTTCTGGAAGCATGAAACAAGCCAATATATTTTGGTGAGGAATGAACCCAAGCTTTATTAAAGATGAAACCTCTTTCTCTGTATGTTCTCAGGCCAACCCTGCCTAAATAAGAGTAGGTAAGGGAAAAGAAAAAGTCAGGTTTTTCCATTCAGATGCCCTCCATTCATCTGTTTCATTTTTGAGTTGCATCTCACCATAAGCACACTCAGCTCACAACAGAGACTGTCTCCATATGCCTGTCTGGGAGGGACACAGCACATTTGATTCCCAAGTCTGGCAGTGGTTCCTGTCTGGATTGGCTTCAAAATTATGTATTAGTCAGATATTTTCTGTCCATTGAGATAAAAAAGGAAACACTTCAGATGTACTTCTAATAAGATAATATGTTTGCTCAGGCTGAGCTTTGGATTTTGCAGAAGTGGACACATGGCTAGCCAAATGAACAAGCTTGTGGCAAACCTCATGCAAAAACATAAATGTCATCATTTTCTTGGACAGCAGTCCAGGACTCAGAAAAGCCTTACTGTGCTTGATCTATGCTTGTCCCTTCTCTAGAGCAAATTTTGGGTCATCATCCTCAACTTGTGTATATTTAAGTGGATTCCCCTTTAAAAGCATCCTGATGCTGCCAGAACAATAAGGGTAACCATGAAAAGCTTAAACATCCTCCAGATATGTGCCAAAGAGATTAGAATTACAAAACAGAGGATGAGTGAAAGGCTCGGGCTAGAGGGCCTGTCATGAAGATCTCATTTACAAGGAAAGCACTTATTTTCCAGTATCTGCAGATAATACCCAGAATAAGAGAAATCTGTGAAGTATCTCTCAGTTCCTTCTTCTACACATTGATAAACAAACCAACATTTTCTTCCAATGAGCACATACATCTTTGGGCTGCAGCATTTCTCGTACAATTAGAAGAGGAGATGTGATACTCATTTGCTCAATTTTTTGAAGCCCTTTCCATCTACTTGCATGTGTCTTAGTACTAGATGAATTAATAGATAATAGTGGCACTGCCTGAAGCACAGCTGGGTAGAAGTTGCAAACAGATTGTCTAATTTCTAAGGGGATGATTTAACCTTAAAAATATGGCTGTGGTTCTGCACTATACAAAACAGATGGGTTGTTTGTACAATTAGGCCTTAAGGGTTAAGTTCTCCTCTTGATTAAAATGCCCAAGACCTCTATCACCAACTATCACCTAAGATGTGTGTGAATAGTACAGGAAAGGATACAACCCTGAGTGTTAAGCAGTGTGTTTGTCACACAGCTGGGGACAGAAGGGTAGCCAGCACACCGCACATTTCTGCCCCGTGGTATTCCTGCTCTTAATTTGGGAAATCAAACCATTTATGGATCATAAAAAATTTATTTGTGTTTATCAAAATCCCACATCTCATCAAGGGCCTGACTCTGCTCCACCAGTGAACATGCCAGAATTTTTGGATTAAAAACTTTCCACGTGATTTGTTATGTCTTCAATTCTCACACTCTTGTCTTTAAGACCAGGACATCTCAGGCAGCAATGGCCAGACATCAATGTCTTACTGCAAGCAGCTGCTCCTGAGCCTGCAAAGCTGGAGGCTGTACTGGGCACAGATGCACAGCTGTCCATATGTGTTTTGAAACTGTTCAGACACAATTACTGTAAACTTTGATTTAATCTGCTGCTTCTATTTTGAACTTGTCAGTGCTCTCTTTTAGATCTAGACCAACTGTTTCATTTTTTAATATCTAACCTTTAAAAATTAATTTGAGGACCAACAGGAGAGTACTGATATATTCTTTGAAAATTGACGGTGTTTTATACCAAGGAGGTGCGAGCTCTTTTGGGATCCCAGTAAGAAAGGCACTGACACTCAGAGCTGACTAGATGATTTATTAAGTGTGGAAACTGCAGAGGGGTGACAGCAATCTGAGTCCCATTTGAAGCTGAGAAGTGCAGCTGTTGCAGAGTCAGAGGAGCCTCTCCTTGTGGGTCACAGCCCCACACGGCATTGCTGGGGCTGGGTTTGCCAGCTCAGGTTCACTGGCACTCCCAGGTACAGACTCACCTGTCACTGACAGCTGGCAGGGCTGGAACCTGGACTCAGCACTGCAGAGTCCCAGGAACAGTGCACTCCTGTCTGGGATACAGAAAAGATGGGGTCAACTGATGAGATGATTAAAAGATGGTTTATTGCAAAATCAGTGTCATGGAAGGGCGAGACCGTAAGGTTGTCACATCCAAAACCATCACATCAGAAGCTGTACATCAGAAGCCATTTTAATTCTATTTACAATGCATTTTACAAATTTCTTATCCAATCAGCTACTTCCACAAAGCTCACTAGCATCTTCATAAACCAATTTTTAATTGCTACATTTTACACGATTCTGCTGCAATGTGTCTCTTTTTATCCAATAATGTAACTCTACAGAAACTTATTGCTCTATCTTCTTCTACTTTTTACCAATTCTATAACAAGTTATATTGTTACACTTTAATTACTTCTATCTTGCTTAGCATATTTGTTTGCTTATATGAGGCATGTTTCTACTTGCTTTAGAACATATTGGTGCTTAAACTACAAATCTTTATTCTTTGTGTCTGTTTCACTTTTCTGTGCTAAAGCACCAAGCCTCCTCCAAGGCCTTAGGTCAAACACTGTATCCACCTCTATCTCTGAGCTTGTACATTCAAGGCCTTGGGAGCTCTCTGTGCTTGCATTTCCCACACACTCCAATATGCCTACCTCAATAAAAGTATGGTTCCCAAAGAGGTGCATTCAAATAACTATGGTTGAATACATATTGAATACATGAAAATTGGTTACCTGTGAATTTTTTATGTATACCTTGATCAGTTATGCTACAGTATAAAGTAGCTGTATGGTATCTATAAAGAAAAAATCCCTTTTCAATACAGTGCCTCCTCTGGGGTGTCTGGTTTATTTAAGCAATTTGTTATGCTTTTAATGAGATTAAGTTTTTATTTGGTATTTGGTTTAAGTTTCAGATGAAAATTCTTTACCAAAGCTGAATTACCTAAAGCAGAATATATCACTGTCCCATTTTTCCATGTGTCAGTTTCAATTATAATTGATTTCCAATTCTGATTTGCTTTGTTGCACGTGCTCTTGACAGGAGAATTTGGTACAGCTCTGTGCTTTCCTGACACATATTAGCCAATGACCTCGATATTTGAGATGAGGCTTGAGTACCTTTGCCATAGCCCCTAAGAAAAGAGTTCAGGATTCCCTGCTCCATCACATCACATCAGCTACCTCTTCACCCAGATTGAAAAGTAGGCCAGACATTCACCTCTTTCTAGACCTTACAGCGGAGCTAAATGAGCTTTGAAAATTATTGCTATTTTTAAACTGCCTTGAAAAGCTTGCTGTGAAAAGGTACACTTAGAAGGTATCATTGTGGAATACCATCTTTGCCAGAAAGAGTAATCTGAATAGGTCTGGCACTTGGTGAATGACAAATACTGTAATTTTGCCAAATCTTTTTCCATACAGTTTTTAAAGGATAAAACCAATTTCCAGAAACTGGACCCAGAGGAATAAAACTCATTTAGAAATATAATTGTGAATTAGTCTAGTTAATCACTTCCAACAGACTGGAATAATATTCAAAATGTTATTTATTATCAAATCATATAGAGCATGGCAGTCAACAGATCTGCATTAGGATTTGCAAGGTACAATATCTGATCTATAGAACTGCCACTTTAGATATTTAAGGTTCACTCCTCATTCCTCATTGTTCCTTCATGCGGAACTTCTGACCTTTCCTAACCCTTCAAACAAAGCTTTTGACGTTTTCTTTTCTGCTTCTATTTCCTGCAAGAAGGACCCAAGCCACAGCACATAGCGAAATAAATGCATTGACTGACCTGTAGGGAAAAAGCAATTCTTCACCCTTCTCCCTACTTTTAAAGAAAACCACTTTGGTTTATTCTCAACAAAACAGCAAGTAATGGAAGCAGCTGTTTTCCTTGAAGTGAAATGCAGTTTTTTGGGCAGTGAGACCTTACACATTTGTCATAGTTTAGGAATGGCAGCTCCCAGTTCAGTGCCTCCTCCAAGACTCTCCAAACCACGTTCTGCTCTCTCTCACTCCCCCATTTTCCCCTCTCCGTCCCCTGTAGCAGAATGGGAAGAGAACTGGAGACACAAAAGGCAAAGGTCACAACCTGAGATAAGAACAAGTCACTGGAAACAGCAATTGAACAAGAAAATGAACAGTAACAGCAACAATACTAATGACAGAGGGTACAAGAAAAGAAATTATGCACATGGAAAGAAATCCCTGATAGTAGACCAGAGGGCCCACTCTGGCATGCTTACTCCACTGCAAGGAATCTCTTCTCCTCAGAAGACAGTCCCTTTCCCCCACCCCTGGCAGTGATGTGAAGTGATACAGAACAAACTCTGCATCCCAGCCACATCCACTCCTGGCTACAGCAAAAAATTACCCCTGTCCTGACCAGAGCCAGGGCACCATGACACCACAGGTACCAGGGCACCTCTGTGTGACAGGAGAGCACAGGGCAGCATGCCTAGGTGGCCTGTGACAGCTCTGCATCCCTGGCTTATGTCAAACACAATCACTCCCATGTTGCCATTCTTACTAATGGGATTTTACTCCTTTAGCATAGTAAGTATGTCAGGAAAAGTGCATCCTCCAGGATGGAGTAGCAAATGAACGTATGCCAGTGACAGCATTTAAGACAGCTGGGTGGGGAAAGCCCCGGACCCACCCCCTTGTAAAAACCATAAAGAGCCCCTTTGGTTAATACACACCCTGTCAGTGACTGATCATATTTGTCACTTCAAACACTGCTCAGAGGGGCTTGGAGTTGCTTAAGGCATCATTTATAGACAGAAGAAAAAAGAAATAAAATCTGTAATTAAATCTGTTCCAGCACCAGATTTCAGTTTCAGTTTTGCTGCCCTTTTAACCAAAAAATTCAAGCAGCATTTACAAACTGCCATTATCCAGAGAATTCCTTTCAGTGAAGTAACACCTCCATAATTGAAAACTATCTGATAGCTGGCCTTTGAAATTACAGCTGAATGTGGACTCAGTTCTAAAGGTGTAGCTTGTACAAAACTATATTTTTTTGTCAGTGTCAGTTTAGCAGTGTCAGTCCACAGGCTGTGCACACACACAGAGTAGAAGGTACAGAACAAAGTTATGCTTAAAGCTTTGTGCAATAGAACAGTTGATATAAAAAACCCAAACCCTTTTTTTTGCTGGCATGTATTTCCCCATTCAGCATATATCCTTGTAAAAAATTCAAATTAAAACAAGTATCTGCATTATATAAATTTATTCCCAGATTTTCAGTCTGCTCTGCTTACATGGACAAACGGTCCCAATCAGCAGTTTCATGCAGACACCTCTGTAGGCATGTATCAGAATTGCATCAGAAAACAAAAAACACATTGCAGCACATTGTTCTGGGGTGAAGTCCGCCCATAGCTTTACCACAAATACGAATTCATTAATTGTAGTACAATACTGCTCTACATTTTTAAGCACTTTGGAGCTGGTACTCCATCATCAGATGAATGTTTTCCCAAACTATAGTTCCTACTGGGAATTTCATGTATGGGAAATACTGTGAATAGGAGCTGCAGCAAACTGTCTCATAAAGATTCTCTATCACTTCTTGTTTTTACTACTATCCTCTGGAATTTAGTCTGTTTCCTCCAAAAAAAAACCAGAATTCTCTGATTTTTTGTTTAAAATTCTTAACATTCAATGCATACTTTAAATAACACTTGAAGTAAATTCTTATTTAATTTTTTTTTCTCTCCCCCACTGAGTAACATTTTTTGCAGTGGTCCCATTGCACCTGAAGAACTTGAACATATATTTACTTTACATTTTTCACAACTCCATTTAAATATTTGGCCTTGCCCTATATGGCAGTACCCCAGTTCCTGCCAGTTTTACATCTTACTGCAATGGCTTGGCCAAAAAGTGACCTAATCTGCATAAACTCTTGTGATCTGAAATGCTGGTATTGAAAAGCTAAGCACTCATCCCTGTTAAGACAATAAACTCCCTTCCTTCTGTTGCAAACCTCAGCTTGTATCCTCTGGGCTCCACTGCCCTTCTTACAGTCCCACCTCCTGCAGCTCAGTAGGGGAAGGATTAGCATCAAGCTAAGCATTTCAAAGCCTGGTCTGTAATCTCTGGATAACTGCAAAAGCTGATGAGAAAGTTCAATCACTACTGAACAGCAGGTCACCTACCAGAAATGCCTCCTTGTTTCTGCAATATGTTATTTATTTACATTCTGTCTTTCCAGCTGGAGTTTCCAGAGTATGACACATCCAAGAGCTTAAACTCAACTCAATTTGGAAAGACTTCCAAAGTCCTTAAGTTTTTAAATTCCCTTAAAACAGAATTCAAGGAGCCAAATTACACAGGCACCCCTAAAAACACTATTCCAAGTCTGTTTTCTTTTCTTTTCTTTTTTCCCTGAAGAGACATTTTTTCTTTTTAATTACAATTTTATCACTTTTTTTGCACTCATCCACATAATTGGAACAATTAATAAGTTCATGTTCCTTTATTGGTCTAGTTCTATTATTTTCCCTCACAGCTCCTCCTTTTATATTCAAATATTCTTCCCCCTTGATGATGTTGTCTGTATGTGATGTACTTCACATTCCATGCATATTTTCCTTTCTAGGAGGAAGGTGATGTTTTGATTCAGTTTTCCTATATGCTGGAATGTATGTGGAGGAAGAAAGATGTGAAACCAGCAAGACATGCCCGGATTTTCACTGGATCTTAGTATACCAGTATTAATCCAATCTCCCGTTGGTTCAGATTTTGAGTGTATTAAATTACATATTTCAGTAATTTAAAAACTGTTAGAGTAGACATTTGAAATTTTATTAATACTTTAAAAACTGAAATCACACACCTGGTCAAGAAACTCACCAAAGGAAATAAGACTTTTACTTGTAAGTAAGAAAATTGTAAATAATGGCTAAAAGTCATTGCTGCCCGAGATGCTCACCTTCCAGAAACCAGAGCCTGCAGGTGCTGCACATTCAGGGCACAACAATCTCAGGATTTCACCCACCAGTCACTCACACAGAGCTCTCAGCACTGACCAGCACAGGTAACTAAGGTCCAAATCTCCAAATCTTTTCAGTGACTTCCACTGCTCTATACAAAAAGAGCCATTTTAAAATGTCTGTCCAGTAATTCCTTTCTATACAGTGATCCTTATTATGAACAAATGTAGTTATTACTTTATTTCTACACATTATATTTAGAAACAGAAACATGTACATTTTAATCCAACAAACCATTCATTTGGAGGATTATGTTGGATAAGGCTACTGATGACAAAGTTTTCATAGTTATGAAACTGAAATAAAAGTCAAATATAAGAAAAACCTCATTATTTAGAGAAATCTTTATTAAACATTTTAATACAATATTCAATAGTAAAAAAATATGTCATGCATTTGTAGAGTTTTTAGGCAGGGACCTCAGAGAAGGCATGTGGTGAAATGGATTTATTTTACACTGAAGTTCAAAACACCTTTTTATTTATTCCTTTATGAAGACATGTTTAGAAAAAATGTACAATATCAGTATCTTTCACAGTTGTTAACAAAAATCTAAAAACAGAAATTCATGTTTTCACACCCTATGTAAATAAAAGCAAAGAAGATTCCCTTGTGAAAACATTTGGGCATGGCCCGTTTTCAAAGTTTTATAATATTCATTTGTTGTAATTATTTTATGTAGATGAAATGATGCAAAAATTCAAGAAAACATTCTTAAGTCAGTAGACTGATAAACTGCTGGATCAATTCCAAAATATTTTTATTTTTTAGAAATTTTTAAAGGAAATATGCACTCACCACTTTTAATACTGGTTTCCCCTATACACAGATCAATAAAGAACAATATCCTGGCTTATGACATATAAACCCAGTGTAATTTTTACAGAACAAGAAAATTACCAGAGGATATATGATGAAATTTAAGACAAATTGCATAATCTATTAAATGGCCCTCAAAAATGAAAAAAATAAAATGTCATCTACTATCAAGATAATAATCTACTTACAAATGCTGCATCTTGCTTCTGAAATTCTTTAAAAACAGCTGCTGTAAATACTAAGTAATTTTGCTCTGATGGAAAGCATTTGATTTGACAGGGATTTCTACATTAATTATCCTTAGAGAATCATGTCCTGAACTTGTCCTAGAGACTTCTGAATGCAAAGTAAAACCAGCACATAGCTTTCTAGTCCAGCAGAATTTTCAATCCATGATAGCACCAGATCAGTTCTGTATCTCCAAACTTAGGCACACAATCTGATTATGTAAGATGGAAAGGCAGATCAAGCCTTTGAAAATACAGATCCAGCTAACAAACATGCTAACAGCTTTGGTACCCAACAAGGCACCTCAGAATCATTACCATCTACCAAATATCAAGATTCATTTTGCAATTTTACATTACCGTACTTTTGTGATTGACTTTAATTTTAGTGATAATCACTACATAGCCATATTCACAACTCCATCAGAATCTACAGGAACTGGTACATGCAGCAGTTACCTGAGTGTTACTAACAGGAGGAGTTTGTCCACATGTACACATCAGTACAAAATCAAAGGAGTCTCTAAAAACCAGCCTCCCTGCCAAACTGAGAAAAGTAATATTGCCTTGCACAAAGCAGTCTGAGTTTACTGAAGAGCTCTGTATCTCTGCCTCTGGTGATGTAATTTAATACAAAAATGAACACACAGCATCATACTGACTACACTTTTTGGAGTAAAACTCGTGAATTTAGAGTAATCTTATCACTGCCTTTTTGAAGGATAAATGGAAAGTAGATTGCTTCCATCAACCTCAGCCAAGCAGCTTCCAGTGAAAAGCTTAACACCTCCACTTGCCCTTAGATCACAAAGTCGTGTGCCAGAAAAATGGCAAATATATCAAAGTATAATTCCCATTCCCATTCATACATAAACTAAAAATACATAAAACCAAGTTGAATTCCTAAGAACAGAAGAAAGATAATTTTTTATAATACAGTCTCTGATCCCAGCCCCCCACAGAAACTGAGTCTCACTGGATTACTTGCAATTAGCAACACATAACTACACAACATCTTCAGCAACTGTGGTGTCAAAAATTTGGTAACAAACTTGATTTTTCATTGCGTCTCTGACATTATAGGATTTGATGAAGCATTCCAGCCATGGCAAGTCACCTACCAACAAAATCCAAATTACTGTTCAGTATTCATTTCTTATTTTTATAGGAAGCAAGTATAACTAGAGCAAGATATTAACTAGGATATCTAAATGTATACAATAATTAATATGAAGAAAAATGGTTAACTTTGAAATTCCAATTGGTATATTTTAAGTTTCCCAAAAGACCTGAAATGGTGTTCAGTGACAGTCTTCCAAGACTTGTCCTCCCTGCACCAGCACTCCACAAAACACTTGGACCCAGTAGTCATGCCACAGTATAGAATACATATATGTAAAGACTTTCCAACAATAAAATTTCATCTCCATGCATCTCAATGAGAAAATCCTTCACAATCTTTATTACAGGACAACTATTTTAAGTATGGCAAAGACTCCAGGGTGATTGCAGTGGTCACTGACAGCCATGTACTTGGAGCATGCTCTGGAGGATGGAGCTGCATCACACACCCATTTACCTTGGACATGTGTAATTTAGGCAGAGATACTTTCTGCCACAACACATGCACTGCACAAAAATCTCTGAAAATGGATTTGGATTAAGCATTGCTCAATTTCCATGGACATTTCCCATTGCAAGGGATCCTTTAAGTCAGCATCAAGAGCAGGATATCACCCAAAGAATGTGCTTTGGGAAAATGGAATTTCCTTTCCGTTTTCCCTAACATGCTGTGACACTCAGTATGAGGGTGTTCTGGTTAACTTCCATATGAATACAGATGGCATGTTAGTGGCTGCACAGGCATGGCTGTATTCACACACCACTGCATGCTACATGAGAATTTAATGACCCATTTATTTTCTTTCTCAAAGGTAGAGTTAATATGAAAGATGTGCTTCAGAACAAATTGACATGAACCCTGCTTTCAGGCTCCAGCATTTTCCTGTACTGAGTTTTGCCTGTGCCTAAGCTGAATTCTGTGAATTTTCATATGCAATAGCCGATTGAAAGACTGCTTTCCTTCCCATCCCCCTTTTAAAATAACAGCAAACTGACCTAATTTTCTTCCTGGAGGACAGAGTGCATTCATGGTCATCTGCATCTTTTGCTGAAGAAAATTACTAGTTAAGATTTCAGAGGCAGGAATTTGGAAAAACTTCTCCTGAAAGAGAACAGAAGAATATGAGGTATTGAAAGAGCTGTAAAAAATCATAAGCTAGAATCTTGATTGCATGTTCTTTAAGGAATTTAAAATCAGGTAACACAACAGAAGAATAGTATTATTTCAAAAATCTGTTTAGATCAGAAAAAAACTCAAGCTGTCTGAAAAAATTAATGCTCTTTTTTTCAGTACACTTGAGTATTTAGGGACTACAGCCACCCAGAAAGCACACAGGTCAGTCTCATAACTGGCAGATATTCCTCATGATCCTCCACAACCAGACAATATCAGACAATGTTAGGGCCAGAGAGGATGGACAGTTCCCCTCAACAGTCCCTCACATCCTGAGAGGAACAAAATCACTTGAAAACAAGAGGCACTGCAACCTGGCTTTATATTTGTGGAATTCTCTTAGTGTGAGTTTCATTTGCTGGCAGTTTTAGAAACTATGGAAAAAAGGCTTATAATATGGCATAAACTTCTAAATGGAGACAGAAGATAATAAATAGAACTTTAAAATGTTAAATAAACATTTTCTGTGTATTTTTAAACTACATACATTAAGCATGAGTGAAAAAACTCTAGGTTAATTCTTTCCAAGTTTGTTACCTGATTTTGGATCTCTAAAGGCTCATAATCTTATAACTTCTCATAGTGAGCTAAGGTTTTTGGTAGTAATTTCTCATTATTGTTAAAAGATACAAATACAGAATAATCTGCCTCTGTATAATTTTTGTGTGACATGGTTAATGGCAATGATCAGAAGTTAGTGGATAATCTAGCAGCAAAAATGGTGCAGATAACTTTATCTTCTCTTCTGTCTCTTCAGTCTTCTTCTGACTAAATAACTTTTTCATTTTTTCCCTTCACTGACTTTTCCTGTAAGGAGGGGAGGAAAGAAAAGCACTGTGCTCTTATGGAAGCACCATTGGAAGCTAATGAAAAGCTGCACTTCAAAGCAGCCCAGCTCCTTCTCAAGTGGTGCTGAAGCACTGGAGTTTAGGCTTGGAAACTTGCCTTGTCTTTGAAGTACCACCAGCAGGAATGCGAGCAGCTGGCACTTCAGAAACTGTAGGTATTTTCCTGCAGCTAAACTGTAGTACTGAGCAGTATCTGCTAAGAAAGTGAGCCACCCTGAAATAAAAATGTTTGGAATTCTGCATCAAGAGACGGTTTAAATCTTTTCCCCCAACTTCAATTTGCAGGAATTGAAGGAAATAAAAAGGAAAAAGGACAGTAGAAGGAAAAGATGACTGGCTGAAAAGGGGATTGTAGTCTTTGATCTCCTGTTAAAAGGCCATGTATTTTAAAAAAGAACACTTTTTTTCCTGATATTATTTTTACTTACGGTATTAAAATTAAACAAGGAAGAGTATTCTCTTTAAAGTCCCAGGCAAAGTAATTTAATATAATAGTGGAAAATGTGCAGATATATACACATTAAACAACACCACTGTGCAGAAAAAAGTCCCACTAAATTCTTTTTCTGTCCCATTTCATCACACCCACATTGCCATGACAGAAAAACCATCCAGTCTTCAGTGTCTCAGGTAGCAGGAATGGGCGTAAGTTGCTTCAGAGAAAACTGAAGATAGGTTAATTCTAAGGTTAGTAAAATGAATAAACTACTTCTGAAATCCAAGATAAACATCTGTACAGATACAGCTTCCTAGGGACAGAGAGCATCCTTACCTCATGATCATGTGAAACAAAAAAATCGAGGATTACTTAATGGAGAGATTCTATTGAGAGTTAAAAAAAGAGGCAATGAGATTTTAAACTGACGCAGAAGTTAGCTACATAAATCCTGAAACATTCCTATCATTCACACAGCATTCAGGCTGCATAAGTTAACATTGCCAGTAAAAGAGGAATTCAGCCACAGGAATATACAAAAGTTTATGGAAATACAAAATAATCTACCTTCAAGCTTAAGTTTTGTCTTTATGCTTTAACATTCTATACTTTGTACAGTATTAGCTTATAATATTGTAATTATTCCCAGAAAACACTGCAGGTAACATAGAATGAGTGTTTGTGCATATACATTTGCCATTTTAAAAACAAATAAAATCCAAACTCTCATCATCTGTAGAGTCTACCTTTACCTAGATTTACTTACATCATCAAAAAGGTATGCATTTAGTGATCCTGTTTCATCAACCAGTGTAAACTTCATAATAAAAACATACCGGAGCAGTTCAATACCTAAAACTGAAGAAAAAAAATTGTTATTTCTCTTAGAGGATATGCAAGGCAAACTGTAACAGCTCGAGCTGACAATATCCCTTTTTTAATAGTACCTGACTTTAAATACTGTCATTAGAAGTATAAATTAACAGACCAAAACATAGAGGCTCTGCTGTCTGACAGCAAAATGTCATTTACCTCTTGGGGCCACACTGCAATTTTCCTAGAAACACTTTAATAGATAAGCCTATAAAAACACAAAGATTTTTAATTACTTATTCCCATGCTATTGAGCAAAAAAGCTAATATTTGTTTAGATCTTAGATCCAACCTTAGTAGGATCCTCCTTTCCTGTGTTCTTTTATCCAAGGAAGATTAAAGGAGAGGTGTTCCTAATTCAGTGGTAATAAGAATTCCACCTGAAAATTATCTTCTGAGGAAACCAGTTTATTTGATATGGTGTAAAAAAAAAAGCTACCAGGCTTGTTCAGAAAAAAACTTTGCTGGCAGTTCTGAAAGTATTCTTGCTCTGCATCAGTCTTTTCTGGGTACACCTATTTAAACTGGTGGTCATTTTATGTTCAACTGATCTGACAGACTTGCAGATTTATAATTTAGCCTCAAAATACAGCTGATAGAAGAAAAATATGCATAAAATATTGTAACTGTCAGGAAACACTAATTAATACTGTTTTCATTTTGAGAATTAAATCTCAAGATCCGCCAGTTAAATATTACTTTACAATTATTTAACAGGATACAATTATGAAAGTTTATTTAAGAAAATCACTGCATTGCTCAAATAGTTTTATTCTTTTAGAAAGTGTTTACCAAACATATACTACCAGATATTCCAACTTAATGTTAGAACACGAATTGATGAACATGCAAATATTCTTTTTTCTTAATGCATTGTAAAGTTTTAAACTCCATTTCCATCATTTTAACATACTGACTGCATACAGCAACACAAGGAACACATGAAGCACAGAATACACATAATCGTTGTGGAGTAATTCCTTTCATTTGAGTATTATTTCTTGCAGACTCTCTGGAACATGAAGTTTAGAGAAAATAAAAGTCTAACTTGTATAAGTCATTAAATAAGACTGTCTTTAGTTCAGGTCAGAAAACCAGTATCTACAAAAGGAAAAGCAAGATTAACTTCAAGGACTACAAGAAGGTACAGTTTAAAAGTAACATCTACAATCAAAAATTCCTGACTTCTGCGCTAACCTAAGTGTTACTACTGATACCAATGGCAGAAGAAACTAGTCAACATTAAAATCTTTTAATTCATACTGCAATAGTTCCAAAAGTAACTATGTTATTTCAACTAGTATAAGGGGAATGAATTTTACAGCACCATATTCAACATGACCATAATTACATACTTTCTGTACAAAACTGCAACCCAGAAGTGCAAATCAAACCATTTGACATCAACACTTCAGAATCAAGGCACAAAAGTATTTCAGGGCAGTATCATGTCAGCTAACCTTGTGCTATTTCAGTTGGTTCCCATGATGGCTGCTGTTCTGCTGCAATGGAACTTAGATTCTTCATAGGCTTTGGAGTTGAACACTGCTTGCACCTAGCATTTAAAACAAGATATTGAGACTAACCAAACACTGATGTATTTGTAATAGAAGTGTTCTGCACAGAAAAAAACAAAACTCTGATTTTCTTACACTGTGGAAGTACAGAAGTATTTCTATTGCTGCTTGAAGTAACTATTTTACCAGACGCATCAGCTTTAGAGCACAACAAAACTCTTAATGCTGTTTTTGAACTATCCATGAGGAGAAATAAATCTGGAAAAGACTACTTTAGTGATTAGACAGAAATTAAACTGTACATTAAGGCTGAGAGAGCTGGGGCTGTTCAGCCTGGGAAACAGAGAGCTCTGGGCAGATCCTACTGTGGCTTCTCCCTATATAAAAGGAGCTTATAAGAAAGACAGAGAGAGACTTTTAACCTGGGCTGTAGTGAAGAACAAGGAGAAACATTTTTAAACTGAAAGAGGGTAGATGTAGACTGTACAGAAAGAAGAACCACTTCACAAAGAAGGAGCTGAGGCCTGGAACAGGCTGTCCAGAAAATCTGTGGATTCCCTATATCTGGAAGTGTCCAAGATGAGACTGGATGGAGCTGAGCAACCTGGTGCAGTACAAGGTGTCTGTGCCCAAGGCAGTGGTTGGATTGATGATCATGAGAGGTCCCTTTCAACCCAAACCATTCTATGATTCTAAGATCACTACATTGCTAAACATATGTTCATGTGGCACTACCTCTCACTTTGTAAAAGTACTAATGAATCTGAACTTTAGCACACTCCAAACCTATTAAAGAGTTACAGAAGAAATTTGGCTTTGACTATGTTGAGAATATTAACTAAGAGTTGCTACAACAATCTATTTTATTCCTGGTGTATTTACATCAATTATTATAAATTGTACATGTGACATAGAAAGCTAATGCTGCAAGTGGGTGGAAATATTGAAGAACTGTTTCCAAAGTTGCTCCCATTTACCTCAAGGAATGAAATCACAGAACAAAACTATTTGTCCCAAATTAAGCTTCTGTATTAAGTATATTACAGTTAGAGCTTGAAATATACATTTATTATATTTTAGAATTATACGCAAAGCGTGTTATAAAAATCAATAAAACTACTTCTGCTTAAGTGATATAAAGCTAAGTCACTTTTTCCTTTATAAAACCCACTCAAACTCCAATAAATTAACTTAACTGTGAATTTTGCTTTTTATGTTCAGTGTGTCTGTGTTTATTTTTATATATAAATGAATATACACATAAATGCACACACATATAATACATTCCACCATACAGAATCTTTTCTAGACTTTGCTAGAGTATATGCCACTGATAAAATGTCCATGAAACATATCTCTGAAATGTCAGTACCTTTGTGAGGTTCCTTCTTAAATATCTTATAAACCATTTACTTTTATAGTCCAACCATTTGCAAAGAGAACAAGGTCTGAAGGTGAGTTGTGTATAGCTGGGGAAATATATGGATATGGATTATGAAAGTACAAGTAGAAATACTTTGTGTTGGTGAAGATCCTGTCCCAGTAGGAGTACCCATATACTGCCTTTATTTAAAAAAAGCAATATCTGTAAAGGTCAAAACTATATATGACAGAGAGAAACAATTACCTGTATTTATTTTATGGATGGCCCCTTATGGGAAACTTTAAGGTTCACAGGAAACATGGAATATTTCTGCACAGAAATGTTTTTAGTGCCTGCAGACCTAGCATGGTGCCCCACTGCATGGTGCTCTGCCTGAACTGCTGAGAGAGAGGACTCTGTAGTTTACACAGAGGAGATTGGTATTTCTGAGCTCAGTAGCTGCCTGCTGCTGGCACTGGGGGAACACACTGCTGACAGCTCTCACTGAGCAGGAACATGGCATTGCATGGCAGATCACACAGACCAGACTTGGTGTGGGTACGGTACTCCACAGCTTTGGGACTGCGGAATTCAGAAACCTGTTGAAGTCATCTCCACAGTGAATGACAGCCACCAACAGGTAAGGCACTGTGCAGTGCTGTGGATCACAGTAAGTTACAAATGGCAAGGAAAGGCTGTCCAAAATCCCTTATTGCTTCCAAACCTCAAGCTTTCCCAACACTAAGAGAGAGAATGAGTTGTAGATTGACAGGCTATTTAAATATTATCTGTTATGTCGTATATACATATATATATATATATATATATATATATATAACCCCTTAGCATACAGTTTTAAAAACAACATATGTTTTGACTTCAGTCTAAGTAAGACCAGAAAACAGAAGATCTGGGCTATAAAGTTATTTAGGTACTTTGCACTCCCTGTGCATTTCCATTTCTACAGCACACTGCCCTGCCCACGCACCACAGACAAGACTGAAACTGGAGTGCTGTGTAAGATTTATAGATCAAGAGCCAAACTGCAGTCAGTTCTTTGAAACCAGGTATCATATGATATGGCATTTCATCCCTGAAGTCAGAACTGTGGATCATGCTATGTATTTTACAGAGAATCTTTGGGTGAATTATCCCTTCAAGCACCGCAGTCTGAATTACTGAAGAAAATGCTATCTATTATTGCAACTAGTGAAATATCAACAAATACTTTTAACCTACCCATAATATTTTACGTTCTCTTTTAGAAGAAAAGGAGCTGAAAGATCTAGTAATTCAAGATCCTCTTCTGTGGATCTCACAGGAATAACACATTTGAATCTTTTCGTAAGCTTCCAGATTTCTTTTAGTGTTCCACCTATTAAAAACCAAAAAAACTTTCTTAAACAGTAGTCAGAAATAAATTGAATAACTTACTCAGCTGATTTCAGGGCCTTCAACAATAATTGATATCCACTACCAAAAAGTCAAAAAAGAGTCCAATACCTTCTCACTTTTACTGAACAGCAGACTCATTTAAGAAACAAAGACATTTATCAAAGCAGATATCTTAATATCTTCCTCATAGCTAACACTGTAACCAAGAGGTTGTACTTAGTTAATATCACTTTCATATAATTACTCCTATGATATTACTAGCCATTTCCTCAGAAAAAAATCAAAGCAACCAAACTGACCTTTTATATGCACATACCCATACACAGACCTACGTAGTTGCTGACACTTTAATATCTGAAAATAGATTTACAAAGTTGTATTGCTCAGCTGTTCTAGGAAAATAGAGAAGAAATAGATTTTTTTTTTTCTGAGAAAGAAAAGGTTATATTGAAGTTAGATGGGAACATGTCAGAAATAAAGCAGCTATCAGAACTAATTTCTTAAAGAAAAAAGCAGAAAAAAGAAGGGATTTTGTCATTGACCCTCACACAAAGGACCACCTGACTTACATTTGCTTATTCACATCACTACTTGAGCACAATTGCAGGCTTTGTTTTGAACTCTGAATGGTGCTATATGCAATTATTTTTATTATATAAAAAATCCTCAATAGCATTCTTGCTAAATTGCTTTGTTTAAAAGTCAGTAGCTATTTCTCTTTCCTGAAGAAATCTGATAAAAACCACACCAAACCAAAAAAAAACAACTCTCAGAGAAGCTCTATTAATCTGAAACAACACTGACATCCAGAGGCTGACAAATTTAATTGGAGGCTTGTATTACCAGAAGCCTTTCAAAACTTTCTAGATCAATACTAAAAATAGGCTTGTTTAGAAGACTTGGCAAGTTTTTAAATCAGAACGGAAAAACAAGCACAGATAGCAAAAAAACCCCCTCATATTCAGATGTTAATTTTAGTATAATCAACAATAAATAATATTGGCAAAATTTTAAAACAGACAGAAGCAGCTTATAAGACCTTTACCAACTACAATCTCCTGTTTGCACAACAGTAACTTATAGTTCCAGCTCAGTTTTTCTTTTCTTTGAAGACATCCTTATGATCATCTCTACTTACATTGAATACAACTTCAATACATCTTTACTTGGTACATACACAGAGTGGACACAACACTGTAAGAATTGGTGTATTTGCAATTTACCTTACCTTCTACCATTATCAAGGTGTCTTCAGGATGTTGAAGCATTTCATCATGCTTCACAAAATGGATGGCTATTTCCCTCTGTTTCTGCTCTTGTGTAGTCCATGTTACAGATTCATACCAGGACGTATTGTGCAATTCTGGGTTTGGGGCAGTACCAGCAGAGCCGTGTAAAACGAAGTCAAAGTCATCTCTATCTGGAACTTCTTGCCTAAAACCATTTCCAAATTGAGTAAGTATGTTCTAACAGCTTCTCCCTAGGCAATATACTAACAAGGATGACAGTACTCCAAATAAATATTAAAATATGGTAATGAGACAAAGGACATACAGGAAAAATTTCCTCATTGTTTCATCACTTTAAACATTAAGAGCTGTATAGTATATTATGACTTTCCATGTTAATAAATATGCTAAGTAATATGCTAACTTACGTAGGAGCAGAGGCAGCCTAGTGGCTACATCCCACACAAATGAAAATCCATGGAAAACCAAATCTATCAGCTTTATGTGATTTCAGTTGGGCCTTAAAAGAGCCACAAATTGTATACCACACCATTAGAGTGAAAAGACTATATAAACTTATGCAATTTCAAGTTTTATGTTTTAGTCTGTTTGACTTTGCATAAACTGAGGGAGCAAAAAGAGAAAAAGGACAGGATCAGGATAGCTTCACCTAAGTACTGTCAAGGGAAAATCTGTAACTCTGCACCACAGAGTTGCTATCCTGTCCTGCTGGAGTGCACCATTTGTGCATTTCCACCTGTCATAAACAGAGAAGCAATAATGCAGGCCATCCAAATTACACAAATATTACAGAATCAATTAGGCTGTAAAAGGTCTGAGAGTATCCAAAGCAGGACAACAAAGATGGTGAAGTGCCTTGAGGGGAAGCCATACAAGGAGCAGCTGAGGTCACTTGGTCTGTTCAGCCTAGAGGAGACTGAGGGGAAACCTCATCACAGTCTACAACCTCCTCCTGAGGGGAGAGGAGAGGCAGGCACTGATCTCTTGTCTCTGTGGACCAGTGACAGAACCCAAGGGAATGGCCTGAAGTTCTGTGATTTTCCTGATATTTTTGGATCCAGAAAAGATGCCTTGTCTGGAAGACATACTTTAGTCAAAGATATTTCATTAATTCATTTGGAAACTATTATACCTCTTTGCATATCCTATTTTAAAATTGTAATAATGAAACACTTAAGATACTTCTATCCAACTATGGCATGGAAAAAACTGTACTGCTGCATTTGCAAATAAGGAAAAATTCTTGTTTTGAAAGCGCTCAAAGTATTCTGTAAATGGAACTCATCTAATGATTTAAAAACTTCTTACTTATTATTGGTGAGTTTCAAATCTTTGCACAAAATTGTATAAATTTACATTCAGCTTATCTTACACAAAATTTGAAAACACACTGAAAATCTAGGCATCCCAAAACACACAGAGCAATTCCTAGTTACTAATACCGTGCAAAACACTTACAAAGAGTTGCATTTGGAACAATGAAGTTTAACAGACTGATGGAGCTTTTGGGGTTTGTAGGTTCTTAGCTTTGCTCTAATGCGATACTGTTGAGGAGCTGTGCTGCTTGTTATGGTTTTCAGTTCTGTGTTACTCAAATCCTGATGATCTGTTAATACTGCAAAACAATACACAGAGAGATGAAAAAACACCACACATACTGTTAATCACCATAATATCTGTAATACTGGAAATGGCAATTGCAGATATGCACTTCTCTTTATTTCCAACTTTTCTTTCCTTCCCAGCTGCAGGCTCAGTTTTATCAACAGAACTTATTATTACAGTCAGTAGAATAAACCACATCAGGCTGTGAGAGCATGGTGTACTTCAGGGTACAGAAACACAACAGGTACAAAAACCAAATTTAAGTAAAATATACAAATATGCTCTATTCCTTTAAAAACAAATCAACCCAGTATAACATACAAGCATTTATGGTCTTGGAATTTTTACTCTTAGAATAGCTCTTCCTATAATAACCTTTAAGATAATGTTTCAAAACTACTTTTGTTCTTCAGCAAAATTAAAATTCACCTTACGTTCAAAATGTTACCTACCTGTAACAGATAACTGCTGACATCTCTGTAAGTGCAATTCAAGATCTAAAATAAAGAAGAATTGCCTAATTATTTTCCTTCCTTCTTTCCTTTTTTGTCATACAAAAATGGACATATGGACACATACAAACAGGTAGGTACATAGATAGACAGGTAGATACACACAAAACCAAAAGCTGAACAAATGAAAATCCCAATCATGTATGAAAACAATACAATAACAAACAAACAAAAAAAGCAGCAAAAGTAAGCAGAAGACATACACTGCATAACAAGAGTTAATATATTAGAGGGGAAGTTAGCGTACACAATAAATAGCAACGCTTATCCAAGTGAACACTTTTCAGAAGTATACTGTGAGTGATCTGCTGACATAAATTGTATTCATCCCCTGTGATCCTTCTGGACAAGAACATAAATACATTATTCTAAGACCGATACAGACTGCTTGGTCCCCCCCTCTGAACAACCTCTACTACACACAGTGAGTGCAGTAAATAGGCATACAATTTTTTCTAAATTTTCATTTATGGACTGGACATGAAGCATTTATTCTTAACTTTTGCATCCTTTTAGAAATGTCTTATGTTTTTATGTTAATAATAGCTGAGAAACACAGATTTTTAAAAGCTCGAAGCAAAGATACAGACTATGTCAAATCAGCTTTAGAGTTTAATTCCCTTTTAGTTATTCTTTTCCCAGGCTAAAATACCATTCAGAAAATAATACGGGGTCTGTAGAACCCTCTATAAGGTATCACTGTTCCATGGAAGTGCACCTTACACCTCTGCCACTGACACAACTTTCCATCCAACAGCTCAAGGAGGGCTCCTCAACAGGCAGCTGTTTAGTAGCATTTTCAGTGCCTGTCTCTACAGAATTTCCCTTTAGAGGGAAGCACTTACATAACTCTACTCTGTGATCTAATATAGTATGATTAAGAACACCATCTATGTTTAAGAATTTATTCACTAAGTCCTACAAAAGTATCTTTCCATGTAATATGAAATGCTTGTGCTGGAAGACAAGAAAGAGTAATGTAAATTTCCAGTCTAATAAACTGAAGGAATTCTCTAGGACTTTGAATGTGAAAGTAGCATTACACATATAGAGAAGCAGTAACTGTGACCTTATCTTGACCATATATATATATTAGAAGAAAGAGCAAATCAGCTTTCAGTTGCTCTTACCTGTAACATTGCCAAAAGTGCTGTCTATGTCCATTGAACAGCTTTCCATATTCTGACTGTCTGTCAGAGTAACAGATTCTAGGAATCTAGCGATAAATGGCAAAACATTTTACAATCTAGAGAAATATTTTATATATCATCACATACACACATATATATATGGGATTACACAGACACTTATATGAAACCTATTTATATACACAGGTACAATGTTCAGACATAAATGTTCCACCAGAGACATAAAACTCAACTGAACCAGAATTTTCAGAAGATGATATTAATGATGCAGACAAGACACTTTCCAAATCACTTCTGGAACACTAAACACAAAATAGTGCCAAAAGAAATATGTACTACTAGAAACAGAATTCCTGATAATGGAATATGGACTTGGTTACTTAGCCTTTCCTAAGGAAGAAAAAAAGTTTATAATGTTTAGAAGCTGAGGCAGCTCACTCAGCAGGACTACCAGGATTTTATGCAGGCAGAAAATTAGAAGTGCCAAAATCTGACTAGAACTTAATATGGCTACTGCTGTATGAGCCAACAAAAATAGCTTCACCACATATATCATCAACAAAAGAAGGCCTAAGGAGAATCTCCATCCTTTATTGGATGTGGGGGGAAACATGACGAAGGAACAGGCCAAGGTACTTCATGGCTTCCTTACCTTCATCTTAATAATAAGACCAATTATTCTCTAAGTATCCAGACTCCTGAGCTGGGAGACAGGGATGGGGAGCAGAAGGAAGTCTCCATAATCTAAGAGGAAATGGTCACTGACCTGCTACACCACTTACACAGGTTTAAGGGGCTGGGATCCACCCATGGATACTGAGGGAGCCGGCTCAAGTGCTCAGAAAGCCACTTGCTATTATTTATCAGCACTCCTGGGTAAGTGAGGAGGTCCCAGTAGAATGCAGATGGTTATCTACAAGAAGGGTCAGAGGGGCTATCCAGGGAACTACAGGTCTGTCAGCCTGAGCTCAGTGCTGGAGGTCATGCAGCAGATGACCCTGTGTGCCATCATGCAGCACATGAAGGACACCCAGGGGATCAGACACAGCCAGCAAGGGTTTATGAGACACGTCCTGCTTGAACGACTTCGTCTCCATCTATGACAAACTGACCTGCTTAGTGGATGAGGACACAGCTCTGCATGTAGTTTACCTGGACCTTAGTAAAGCCTTTGACACTGTTTCCCACAGTATTCTCCTGCAGAAACTGGCTGTCATGGCTGGGACAGGTGCACATTTGCTGGGTAAAAACTGGCTGGATGGCTAGGCCCAGAGAGTGGAGGAGAATGGAGTTACCTCCAGCTGGTGGCAACTCACAAATGGTGTTCCCCAGGGCTCAGTACCAGTACCAGCTCTGTTTAGTATCTGTACCAATGATGAGGACAAAGTGACTGAGGGCACAGCACCCTCAGTAACTTTGCAGGTGACCCCAAGTTGAGCAGGAGTGTAGATCTGTTGGAGTGTAGGTAGGCTCTGCAGAGCACTCTGGACAGGCTGGAGTGATGGCCAAGGCCAGGTGTATGAGGTTGAACAAGGTGAGATGCACTTGGGTCACAACAACCCCATGCAGAGCTACAGGCTGGGGCAGAGTGGCTGCAAAGAGGCTCAGCCAAAAAGGACTTGGTGAAGGGCTGGAACACAAGTCCTGTGAGGAGCAGCTGAGGGAGCTGGGATGGTTCAGCTTGAAGAAAAGGAAACTCAAGTGCCTTAACACTTATCTCTACAACAAGGGGACAGGAAGTTGCATTGAGGTGGGATCAGCCTCTTCTCCCAGGTGACAGAAGGAGAGGAAAGGGCTTCAAGTTGTGCCTGGGGAGGCTTACATTAAATATCAAGAAAAATTTCTTCACAGAAAGTGCTGTCAAGCATTGGAAAAAGCGTCTCAGGCAAGAGTCATCATCCCTGGAGATGTTTTAAAGTCATGCAGATGTGGCACATAAGAGACATGGTTAAGAGACATACCCAAGTGGGGCACTTGGACAAGGCTTACATTTGGACTTGATGATCTTAAAGATGTTTTTCAGCCTAAATGATTTTGATTCCTTGTAAGACAGTTCAGTAAAGAATGTAAATTATCTGCTTCATTGTGAACATCTTTAAGTCTCACCATTTTCAAGTAGCACATATGCACAGGTAAAAATGTGCATAATTAGAACTACACTAAAACTGAAATCTTGATCTTGACTGTATTTTAATTTGAAAAAATTGTGTTTATTTTCTATCCCTCCAAATACTTCTCATCTTAGTGGTGCTAAAGACATATTCTGAGTTTTGAGTTTCTGATTCTTAGAAACATTTACAATTCTAAACTGTACAGCTGTTACATTAGCCTAGAGTTTTCAAGAATGATCTAGAGAAAACCAAACATCTACACATACTACTTACTCTTTTAGTTCCTTAACATCTGGGTTACTTTCTGGCAAGACTCCTATTCCTCGACCATAACAGGTGCCACCATGAAGATGAAATTCCATACATGAGACATCTTCATTGTCAGCACTTGCTTCTTTTGCATGAATACTGTAAATTCTCAGAAAACTTCCAATCTGAAAAGAAAAACCCACTTTGATAACATACAGTTAGTTATTTACATGAAAAATTCTAGCGCTCATGAAGCTTCTTCCTTGTTTTAACTGAACCACAGAACAGCTGAAGCTGGCAGCGACCTCTGGTGATTACCTTGTTCAACTCCTGTGCACAAAGCAGATCTGTTTGTTTTGTTTTATCAGGAAACATTACTGGCAGCAAAGAGTGATTCAGAACCAGAATAAGCCTTCCTAATAAATCTAATTCTCAAACACACTTCAGAAGACAGACCAAACGAGTCAATACATTCCTTTCCCAAGGGCGCAATTTGCCTTCTATATTCCCAACGCAGCTTGGCAGAGACTGACATCCTGTGATTTGTCCTGGGAATGATGACATTTAGCAATTGACCTCCTGCTCATCATTGTGCATGGCTTACTGTGTTTACATGTACATACAAACATATCTGCTTATCAGATTTGTCCATCATATCTTACATTACACATAATACAGCAACAGGAAAAAAGACAATATGTGTTAGAAAATGAAATATCTTGGAAATTTTCCTATCTCCGGCTCATGGAGAATATGCTTCTTGTTTTGCTTACAATGATTTTGTGTTTTCTGAAAGAGCTTTGTCAAATTACACAAATGGACTTAGGCTAACTTTTACAAGCACCTATTAAAAAGAAAGTTATGGAGTGGTGAACACTGAACACATCTTTATAAGTTTGGTTTTATCTCAAAATACCACTCCCATTATCCCCCAAAGAAAACTCAAACACTCAACTAAACAACCAAAACCAAGCCCAGTATTCTAAAGGCAGATAAAATGGAAACTCAATTACACAGTTACCAAATATTTTTTAATATAAGCTGAGATCCAGATAATAGCTGGGAAGCTACACGTGCTCAACAACCTGGTTTTATATTAATCCTAAACATCTTATAAATAGCCTGATAGAAATGACAAATTATTTTAAATTTACTTCAGTTAAAATTAGTATTACAGCAGTCAATTTATTAAGTCATATTTCAGCTTGAGATCCAACTTTAACCAGTGGAAACTGAAAAAGTATTCCTATTTGATTGGATTGGTCATGTCATACTACAGCACTTTTAAACACATGTATGTATGCATAAAAGCAGTTGGAGCAGCAACCTGTGTCTAGAATCCTCCTCTTTATCAAGGAACAAACTATGACTACATAATGCTGGTATCAAACTGCTCTTTTGAACAATAATCACACATGAAAAAGGCAGCATATTTTCCAATTAAGGCAGCAGGGACATAAAAAGTGCACTTCAGCTTGCACCTATTTTGCTTCTGGCATGGAGCTCTTACCAGACTTTTAATTCATTTGCCCTGTTAGTAAGCTGCTCTCATTTTGTTCATTCACAGCACCACCAGGACAGTTTGTGCATTTAGATGGCAGTTAAGAGGCTTATCCATTCTATTTTTCCTTTGCAGATGCTGATTTCACTTAATTATGAATATCCAAAAAAGCAAAGGACACTCACATCATAAGACTAATCTAATGACTATGACGAATGCTTTTGGGGAAAGTTTCTTAAAAAGTTCTTACCTAAGTTCTGCTGATGGAATAACCTTATGTAACTAAAACAGTGACAAACTACTTCCCTACTGCCAAGAAATTTGCTTATAATTTCCATACAAGCAGGAAAAAGTTCATTTTAATTGAAAAATTTCTTTTTTTAAAAGTTAGTATGTTAAAAATTAGTATTTTCTCTATGTATAAACACAAAAAATTAAATGTGGGAGAGGAGAGCTCAGAAGCCAAGAATATAAAATCCTGTGTCTGCTTTCTAAACTTGAGTGCTGAAATTCACAAAAAAGTCAACTGAACTACAAGTTTTAGTACAACATTCACTTTGCAAGACTTGTCACTAAAAAATAATCTTCTAAACATTTATTGGATCATTTTCTGAAAATTTTATATTTTATATAACATGTTAAATTTTATATATACGAATATCACTTTGAACTACAAAAAAAGAGATGCATAATAATCAGCATTGCCAAATACTGAAAGGGTCTGTAAGGTTCTGAATATCAGTGCAGAGATGCCTGGGGGGACAGCATGCTGTTTCCCTCGATTCCTTTGGGAGGCAGCCTTGCTTACTGTTAAAAGCACAGAGCAAATGTGACTGCTATGGATAAAAATGTTACTCTATTTCTGTTTACAGAACGCCTGCAGACCGAGCTCTTTATATACATACACACCTCTCTGTATTCTGACTCAGAAGAAATTGTGATCTACATTAAAGTAAACACCATGATTCACAGAGCCATCACTAAAATCTACAAACCCAGCTCCGTACTTGACTTTGCAGCAGTTCTGTTTATGACCTACCTCGTTTAGAGGAAGTTCATTTAAAAGTGAAATTAAAGTGAAAAAAAACATTTCTTGTAGTAATATAAAATATACTAGTACCCTATTTTCAGTCTAATTCAAATATTACTATTTAAATAATACATATTAAGGGGGTAGAGAGAATGGAAACATATGCAGTTCCCTGTAACCAGTTAACCAGAACAACTTTTTAGCACAGGAAATTCTCATGATTATTTCAAAACATACAGTGTGTTCACAATCACTCTTGAATTCACTGAATTCATAACAGCATGTGTTATTGCAGGTAAATATTCATGTTTGTCCAAAAAGGCACAAAAAGAAGCTGTCTTTATCTACAGGAATCACCTAACAAATTCATCTGTATGTATTTTTTGGCCTATATTTATAGTTGATTATATTCAGTGGTATTTCTTTGTCATCCATTTTATTGCATCAATTTTACTGAGTAAATAGTGCACAACTTTCTGCAAATGAGACAAAGCATATACATGGCATTTGGGCACCATCTTGGGCAGTTATAAATACCAACTTAAATCCATTTAAGAGTTTGAAGGACTCAAGAGTGGGTCTTGGGTTTTTTCTTTTGTTTTTTTTTTTTTTTTTTTTTCTTTTCAATGAGTAAAAAGACAGAAGTGGGGAGAATACAACTCGCATGTCAGAAATGTTAACTAGGTCTGAAAAATATGAAGCTAGATATTGTGGCCATGCAGTTAACTCGTTTGAGTCGTACTTTGAAAATGTGACTCTGGCACTAGGAAAGAAAACTTCTTAGTCCAAACTACCATCATGAAAGACATGGCATGACATGGTGGGAGAAACAGGTGAAAATATACAAATTCTACATCTGAAGATATGTAACACAGAGTAAATACTGTGGAACTATGGACTAGGACTCATATGTATGCTCAAGGTTAATTGTTTTAATTGCACTATCCATAAAATGGATGGCAACACAGAATTGGTGGCATCAAGCCAGAAGAGGAATGCACTGGATCACATATTCAGTGAAAGATAGAAATAAGGAAATCTCTGACCAACTGTGGGCAGCTGGATCCCTGCTGACCACTCACTCACCTTGATGCCTACCACCTAAGCAAAATGCCCCAGATGGAAAAACTCATGTCACAGACCTATTCCCAAACTGCATGGCAAAATCAGTGAGGCCTGAGACGTTCTGGAAGATTGGCATAAGGCTAAAGAATGTGGAGCAACTGTATTCCACTCAGTTGGAGGCTGGGGTTCCTACAGTTATGAGAAAGCCTCATCTACTCCAAGTACATTGCCAGAGGAAGAGGAAAATTCAAGAAAAAGCAGTGAACACCATTTTCTTTGCTCAGCTGTAGGTCTTGCCATGTCCTTATGCCCCAGGCAATAATAATCTGCTTCAGAGATGAGATTTCTGAAAATTCTTTTTGTGTTGCTGAAAAGCCACAGTCTTGCCCAGCAGGAAAGGGAGGCCAGTACATCTAGAGGGAGAGTCTACTTACAGTATCAACTGCAACATAGCTTCAACGTACCTTTAACTAAAGTTCTCTCCAGTGAGCATTTTAAGTATTGTTTATCATAAAAAATGAGATAAAGTGCTCATATCGTCAGTACTCTCTGGACAGATGATCTAAAAGTTTTTAAAAAACTCTTGCAGCAATTTCCTTGACAATGTGCTCCAGGATTTGCCAAAAATTCCCTGTAATATATTACCCACTTTTTCTGGTGTGTAGTACTTACTCAGTTACTTGTCTGAACATGTGCCTACAGATAAGATTTTAAAATAAGAACATGCATTTCAAGATTTTATAAATCTGCCCTTCTTGCTAACAAGGTTGCATAAAACAGATTGCTCCTACATAAAAAATGATTTCCAAGCTGTAACTGTCTTTGCAAATGGTACACAACAGGCAAGGCTGTAACCTAACAATTCTGTGACAATTTACATTAAAAAGGGTCACTCTAAGCTAGTGCTAAGTATAGAAAAGAAGATTGAAAAATAGTGCACTTTTTATTGTGTCTGAAACCACAAACTGGCAAAATATCTAATCACACTTGGGAAGGTGCATGTGGATACACTAAACACCTGCCAGTTCTACACTGCTACAAAAATGAATTTAAAAAAAACTTTGCATAACAATATCCTGAACTCAATAAAATATCATACGTATTTGGATTATACTTTTTTATGATATGACGTAAGTTCCACTAGTATTTAAAAGCCTTAAAAAAACCTCTCTATTTTAGGGAAAGTTCCTGCCAAGTTTTATAATATATATGTGTGTATATATATAGAGATAAAAATTATTCTCTGAAATACAATTAATTCTACATGTTGCAATCTCAAATTAGTAAATATTTCTGAAATTTAGTTGTCACCATACCATCCCTTTTTCTCTGATAACTCCACTAAGACAAGCAACTAGAAAGTGGTGTACAAAAATTACCTAATTACCTAATCTGAAACTTGCATGACTGAAACTACTGCAACTTTGGATATAGCCAGAGGGAAAAAAAACACCCACAAGAGGTCAAGAGGGGTTTTATAACAATTTGATTTAAATTATTAAACCTTCTACTACACAGTGCAGTATTCAGCAAAGATAAAAATGCTCCAGAAATGTGAAAGAGCAAGTGGATAGGAAGTAAAAAACTGAAAGCAAGTATGAAGACATCCATGTATCACATACTCAATATATATTGTGATTAAATTCCTGAATATAAATGGGGGAGAATATTAAAGGGAGTATTATCAGCTAATCAAAAAATATGTTTTATTAATTTTAAAATACTTTTTTCCTTCAGATTCAAAACATATAATTTCACTAGAACATAGTTTTTTTACACCAGTTAGCAAGAGAAAAATTCTGGAAGAGAACTTGAAAGTAATGAAATACTTCTGTCAGTTTTGTTATGAATTCTTACACAAATTCTTACTCTTCTTTTGCTATCTGTAATTTATGAATGGCTTATGAATGGGTGTTAATTTATCAAAATGATTTCATGTCTGCTGATAGACCCAGCATAAAAAAGGGTTATCACTTATCTTTATTTTCTGGTAAAATGTTTTCTTAAAAATGATCTTGAGTATAGCAGGCAAGGCATGAAATGAAAGATGCATTCTTTGCCAAGTTCCAGTATTCAGAAGCAAGATGGCAGTATTGCTGAAGGTCTGATGTTTAATTATGTTGTTGTTTTCTCTATCTAAGCATAATCAACATTACTGACCTACTAAATGAAGATTGCACTGCAAACTGCAACTTATAGAACAGAAAATCTTCTATTGATTTAAGAATTAAAGGTCCTTAACAGGACTACAGGTTTAACGCTGGATTGTGTAATTTAAAAATAATTCTAAAGCACAGAATACGTTTTCTGAGAGCATTATTTTCACTGTATTATCTATTATATTGTAGTGTCTGGAAAGTGCTTAATTTGAAGAATTTTTCATGGCAATTTTTGGGTAATGAGCCTGTTTAACACATGTTGAAGAAGTTCTGCATCCAAATAAAAGGTATGGGAGACACAGTGAAAGATAAAGAGGCACATGAAACTAATTACAGCAGAACTGAATTGATGCATTCTCTGAAGTGATTTCTAATCAGAAAACAGGCCACAAAAAGAGATTGAAATACCAAACTGTGCATTACCTTAAGTGATTCTGCCAGTTGTACATGATTATCATAGACCAGAATGTCCACTGCTAGATTTTTCAGCTGATGAAGAAGAACTTTTTCTCCTTCCAGGTCTTTTGCTTCCACAGGCACCTTCCATGTGGGGTAGGGACATTCAGTGCCATCCCAAACCTGCAATGCAAATGAACTATTTCAATGTGCTCAGAATACTTTAGATTCAGACTTTAAATAACTTTTTACATTTTTTTAAATTAAAAATTATTAACAGTAAGAGATCTTAGTTGTAGTCTCAGTCTAAAAGTCCTTAAAATACTTGAATTAGACCTTACAGGATTTTGTAACTTGTTACTCCTTACAGAGCATAAAATAACCTCTACAGAGAGCATAATCAAGGGCTAAGACCTGGAATTTGTTAATATTTAAATAAAAAAGAAAAAGAACAGCTCTAGCAAAAGCTCAGCTGCTTATCCAGCACAGAATGACACAATATTCTGAGCTGGAAGGGACCCACAAAGACCATCAAGTCTAACTCTTCAGTGAATGGTCCACATGGGGATTGAACCCTGAACCTTGTGCTCTCAGCACCATGCTGTGACAATCTCAGGGTCAGCTGTCACAACTATCAGAATTCATCATATGCAGAACTGTCTGTACTTAATATTTTAATCCTGCTCTAAGGGTTTTTTAACCACTCCAGCTACAGTATGTGAATACTGAGTGCATATACATATACTGCATGTACATATACAGCATATATCGACTTAATTACTGATGATTTCCTATAGCAGTATACACTGCTAGCTACCCAGAACATATTAAAAAAGCATCAATACTTAAACCAGATTTATTAACAAGGATTTTAAAACTTGTTTGCCTAAAGCTAAATCCTTGATACACTCCAAGTAGTTATTTTTCAGCTATCAAAGTGTTGTGAAAAGGTAAGTTTACTGACAGGCTTAACACCTTGAACTCAAAATCTTACTTCTTAACCCAACATTATTCTGTAAACTATTGTCTTCTGAGTTTCTGAAGACACACTCTTCTCAAAGACCCAAAAATAATGGTTTGATATACTGGCATAGTAAGACAAAAATCTAGAAGCATTTGGAATTCTGAAATGCTGCTTTTCATAGAATTTCATACACACAGGTTCAGCAGCAGAACCTATTTTTCAATTTCAGACAGTTTGTGATTCCAAGGAGCTTTGTCCCATGAGTTAGGCACTGCAGAGGGCAAGAAAAAAAAGACACTAAAGCCTAATTTTTAAAGGATTTCTACCTCTTAACTGCTTTGGATCAACAGACCCACAGGAAAAGATCTAAGAATCAGCAGAGCCATGTATAAATGCACTAGGAATAACTCATGGAATATGCATCCAGAATCAAGAGATAAAAGGGAAAACTGTTCACAGAGAAAATGACCCATGACATCAAATTATGTTGCCAAATAAGAGTATATTCTGAAGGACTCAGATAATGAGATGGTATATGCTGCCACAGATTAAAAAAAGCCTGTTATCTTCTGATCCTGCACCATGAAATACTTAAAACCACCTTTCAAAGAAAGGTTGTCTATTGCTTGAATTATCACATCTTTTCCAGAACTCAGCTTGAAAACAGATTTAGTACATATATACTACAAATTTAGTTACTGACAGAGTAAAGAATTTTGAATTTGTCAAATTTGTCATTATTTTTCAACTGGCTTTACTTGGTACACTTTGGTAATTCTACACTGGAGAGATGATCTGACAAATGGATTAAAATAACCAGCATGTTCCCTGTTCAGATAAAAAGGATGGTGACTCAGTCCTAAAATGTCCTTTGCCAGTGGAACTAACTGGGCTGGCACCAGGGCACCTTTTAGAGGAATTTCTAAGCTAGTGAAACTTCTCAAAAAAAAAAATCTTTCAAAAGTAGTTGGGATTGGGTTTTTTCTTGCACAAATACAATAACAGATAAAGGTCTCTACCTCAGGAGCTTGGAAGCTCTACTTTACACTAAACATGAAAACATCCTGGTTTCAAACTGTCCTGCTTTCAAAAATGAATACTGGAATAAAACCATAAGCTGGTTAAATTAATTCTGAGTAAGAAAAAAAAAATTTTCTATTACTAGTCATGAATAGATTTGAGGTAAAGAAAAGTTAGTGATAACATTTGATCACCATGGTTGGGAAACACTGAAATGGGAGAGACAAAACACCTGTTTCTATCTTCAGCAGAATATGCTCATTGTATGACTTACCTTAATGTACACAACTTAACTGACAGACAGAAAGGATGAAAAGATTAATAATAAAACTCTTATGAAAGGCATAAATGACAGAACAATTTCTAGTGTGTATTCTAGAAATACATCTCCTTCAATACAGAGATGAATACATCTCCATCAATAGTCTCCTCCAATATGACTAAGAAAATTCTCAGATAATGGAAAACACTAACAGCTCAGTGATGCCATCTTTATGCCATGCCCAACTCTGCTGCTGTGCAAACAGGAATTCATTTATCAAGTGTTATTTAAAAGCTATGCTACAGGTGATGCACAAAATTGCTGAAATTCATTTTAGTTGTCTTTGAAGCAGTCTCCACTAGGTACATGAGATCAATGCTAATAATAATAATAATTTTTCATAGTACAATCAATAATTAATTTAACAGCTATACTTGGAAAAAATAAATGTAAAACATTATTATAAAATGGATAATCTAAATAATACAATAAAATAATATTTAATGATCACTCAATTTGAGCTGGTACTGAATTGGCTGTTTTGTTTGGGTTTTTTTATTTAGCAAATCAAGAAAATATTAGAAATCTGTTGATAAGTTTTTAGAAAGGTTTCTTTTCTATCACAACTAGTATTTAATATCAGAAATGGATTTTGCTATTGTTGAAAAATGGAGGAATTTAGCAACAGAATATTAATGTAGCCTTTTCAAGCTTGTCCAATGTATTGTAATACATATTTAAGTATTTAATATTCTATACTAAATAATTAATCAACCATTATTTGACCTCAGACTTCTACCTTCCTAAGTCTACCCTAAAATTTCCCCAGGTCATCACCTTTACTATACAAAAGTGACAAAATCAACTTCAGGTCTTACAACACAGAGAAGTGTGTAAAGAAATAGCAATTTAAGAAAGCACTTGTCTCTGTCCTTGCAAAAGGTCCTCCAATGCTGAATACACACTTATTAATGAACAACTTAATTACAGTCTACAAAGTCATAAAAATTTACTGGGTCTCATTTGCCATCTATTTCACAAGGCATAATTAAATGGAAATGTTTGTAGCAGTTTCAGAATATGTTATAGCATGCACTTAAGGTTTGTTTCTCTGCAGTAATGCATTGTTCTGTATGAGAAAAATCTTTGCTGCCTCAATGAAGGAGTAATACCAAGTGCTAATTCTAAAAATATTGTAACAATGCAGCTTAAATACAGAAGGGTCTTGGAATAACACCAGACCGATACATCTGAACTAAAACTGGGAATATTGTGGAGATCTCCTTTCCAATTAGTTAATGTTAAGGATCCCCTTCAGAATCTGCTCTCCTCTTCTGTGGCACTTTGCATTTTGTGTTTTCAGTAAGCACTGATGCCCAGAGTGCTTATGTGTAACTAAAAGAAGCTACCTGAAATCCATCATGATAACATAATCCATTCATTCTTTTTAGGCAGTGCTACTTACTGCACTAATCATATCCATCAAATCTAGAAAAATAAACAGTAAATGCTGCTAACTAGAAAACAAGAATACAGTTTAAAACTAACAACATTTTTCAAGGTTAAGAAATCTTGTGATATTTATCTACAAATCTTTGTGAAATTATGATCTATATAATGCCATCTTAATAAATCTCTGTAAAAAAACAATTCAGGTGATCAAATTCAAAGACACCAGGCTTTCTATTCTGTTTTCATGAAAACAAAATAGCTAAGGATCACAGATTTGTTTACATTAAAACATTTATCTACACAGTATTATTAAAATTAATGTCTGTTTTATTGAAAAATGTATCACAATGTCTTAATAAACCTAAAAAAATATTTTTAAAAAGGAAGTCTACCTTTAGAAGAAAAGAAGATCCATCCACTTTTGCTTTTCCTACCAGCTGGCAAGTGAGATCAAAGAACAGCATTGGCTGAACACCAGACAATTTTGTTGCTGGTCCAGAGATGGAAATGTTACTGGCTGCCCAAATACGTAATTCTTCTACTGTTTTCTGTTCTTCGTCCATGAACGTGTACACTCTGCTCGACGTTCGAGGAACTACTGGAGCTCCTACAGTTCCATCAAATGTTAAGGATGCAAATCCCCCACTGGTAATTCCCTGCATCTGTCCATTGTATTCTCTGATCTGTAATAAAATATGAATGAGAAAAAAAAAAAGTTTGTACTGCATGGATCATCAAATATATTCCTCCTTTATCATCTGCATGGAAAATGGACCACTGATCATTTCTGTCCCTGGTTCTATGGCGAGAACAGAGTCAAAATAAAAACAAAGCAAAAAGGTAAAATTAATATTAATAAAAAACCAAAATGTATAAACAGAAATATCATCTTACACAAAAATTTTCGAAGAGGCAGACTAATAGCTACCAGTAACATTTCCACCTACAGCATCTTTAGAGTATTTTATTTGCACACATCAAAATATTTGTATGGGGAACGCATCAGGATTGCTCTTATAAATGGGGAAACTAAAGCACAAGAGAAATTAATTTTTAGGGTTTACACAGCAGAGTAATGGCAAAGTTATTATGGATTCCTGTTTTTGGCCCCTCCCAACAGCCATTTCCCAATATTATTGACTTGAAAAAAATACATCAGTTCAAGGAGATATTTGTTTTCCATAAAGCAAGCAGTGATGAGCTCTCATTCCTTGAATTATGAATACACCTATCACAACTATCCAATGTCTACTGCCCTGCTCATGCAGGTCTCCTGAATCCTGCTGATTTTGCTGTGTATCTGCTGCCATATGAAACACAGTACTTAAAGTCTGAAGGATTCCTTCAAGGGCCTAGTCTAGTCTTACGACTCCTTGCAATTATAGATTTATCTATACCATAGCACTGCATGACTCACTGTCCAGAAATCTGAAACAGTGTGTGTTTTGCTCCATCCCCTTCTAATTAATGTGGGGTCACCAAGTAAGCAGTAACATGCACAAACATGGCATTTGTGAGACAGTCTAGGATGGGATTCCCAGTGCTCAACTTCCAAATGGTCGAAAATCCCACTGATCTGAAAGTGCAGAACATGCAGTGTGTGTCAGAAGTTCCAATCAGCAAAACACTGCCAATGATTTAGGCCTATATTTTATAAACATGGTGAAATTTAAAAAGCAAACAAATCAGGCATTCATTGACCTTGGAAATTCATATGCAAAGCAGTTCAATTTGTTGACAGGAGCTCCTTTAATCCCTGCTACTCTGACATAATGCATAAATGCATTAAGGGTCATCTCTAAGATAAACCTTGATTTACTTAAGCATTCTTCAAACCTGAACAATGGAACACATCAATTCAGGATGAAGTTTTTTTTCAGTGAAAGACTGAAAAGCTTTGATCTTTAAACTCACATTTAAATATTGAAAATACAAGAAAAGCCAAAGGACAAATAAGGAAAATACATGGTTTCATAAGCGATTTCCCCCATTATCTACAATCTGGAAAAGCATGTTCCCCTGTAAGATGTAATATAAACACACGGATTTACTTCAGTTGCTATCACTGGCATTATATTCCATAGCTTCTCTAAACAGGTAACATCCAGAGAGGATGAAAACTCTCATCACTTTTACCTATTCATCCTGTATCAAAATATACTTCAAGAGTATTTTTCATATCTTGTCTGACATGTCAAATGTTTCCTGAAGTGTTTTAATTTCTAATTTACCTATTCATTTATTTTGTCATTAGTTCTTTAAAATCATCATAAAAATATCTTGATTTTTTTCTTAGTAAAAAATTCTGTCCTAGTCCTCTGTGAAGGCTCTAAGTTTTCACAAAACCAGAAGAAAAGTACTTTGTCTCACTGGGCTTCCACCATCACTTATTCTCCTCTTTTCCCAAATCCTTCATGTCATGCTTTGAGCATTCAGGAAGCTGACATACTGTACTTTTGACACCTCCCAGTACCCTCATTTAGTGAATTTGAAATCAGCCTTAATGATGGAAGAGGCAATTATAAAATAATAACCAAAAAAGGAAATAAAATATGTAAGAAGGTAAATCTCAACTGTTATGATGAGAAAATTGGCAATGATCTTTAGCAAAAGATGTCCTCAGGCATAGGCAGGTGGAGAAGCCACTGGGTCCTCTCAAATGTTAACAGAATTCAACAATATTATTTAGTGAACAACAGAAGAAACAGAAGAAGAAACCATAGAATGGGTTACAGAACAAAGTATTTCACAGCTGGAAAATTACTTGTGTTGGACCCACAAAACAGATGACGGCCAACAGAAATTCTCTGGGCTTGTCCTTTAAAAAAATAATTGCTAAAGTCAAGATGGATCACTGGAGTGTAAAACGAACAAAATCTATGGAAAGAAGTTATTTCACTATGGCACTAATGCAGATCTCAGATCAAGTTAGGCACTGATAAAGTAAACATGTTGTATTTTCTAAATGATTTTGAAATTGAATTAAATTTATAAAAGAGCCAATCTGGGACTTTTGCATATGACAATGACTTCCCTTCAGTAGATTTTCTGTCATTTCTAGAGGATGTGGATGAATTTAAAAAAAAAATGGTAGGGGAGGGTGAAGCAGGAGGTTAACAGGGAAACAGGGCAGACTGCTATCTCTTTAAAAATTCCCTGAGAATTTTAAATAATTTCAATAAATAATGGTTGCTAAATAAAATATCCTCTGGGACAAAAAATGGAGCAGATAAAATGCATTTAGCTTGTTCTAAGCAAATAAATTCCAATACATATTGCAGGAGTCTTTGGCATAGTTTCTGTAAACTAAAGAACAACAGGTGAAATGTCACCTTAATAAACTGCAAGGACAATAGACTAGTGATTTCTATGAGGTACAACCCTATAATGAATATGGTTATTGAAAAGAAGCTAATCTTGAAATATTTATAAATAAATTTACAGCAAAGTAAAATACATCCTTCTTTTTTTTTTTTTCCTGAAGATGGTGTTATTCATTTCACTAAATGGAAAAGTGTGATAGTAAGTAGTGTATAAAGCTGGAATAATAGCATCTCCACGGTAGCTTTCCATCAAAACTGATTGGTAAATTATAGAAGCAAAGGACTATTATGAAACCACTGCAGGCACAGATCATCTTAGAATATCAAAAAATGCCTAGGGAAACAACATATACCAAACTAATGTATGTTTTTATACTAAGAAGGAAGATCTCATTTTTTTATGATTGTCACTGATGATATTTGTATGAAGGAAAGTATCCTGTCAGAAAAAAAAAACCACCAGAATGCGTCTGGTATAGTTCATTATATTTTGTAAATGTTTTCTCATCTTAAGTAAATAGTCTAAACAAATTTGGACAATACAGGATGCTGATTACATTTTCTCATATTTTAATAATGTAATTCTGGTTTACTTGTACCGCCAGCTGTATGAACAGAGAGATACTAATGAAACAGAGAAGTCATTTGAAGTATAAATGAAACCATTTTGAATATGTTCAAATATCACAAGAAGAAAACTGAACTATACAAACTATGTGGAGGCACCTCCTAAAAGAAAACTAACAAAGACAGTCACATGGAAGTAAAACGATTTTTTTTTGAAGACATGATAAACACATTTAGACATTAGGACCATAAGTGACAGCTTATTCTCTAGCATTCCTGAATTGCTGCCTGCAAAATAAGATTGTTTGAAACATCTGTAGCAAAAGAAACACAAATTAAAGAAGAAAATGAGCAATACAATGTATTTTATTTACCAATTCAGTTCACCTGAAGATATAAGTATTTTGTGCAAAAATTTGTACGCAAGAAGTTTGTATACTTAAGCCAGCTGAAATAATTTCTGGTTTAGTAATTTAAAAAGCCAGCAGGCATTGTGATACTGCTTTGGAAATTCAAATAGAGTAAAAATTACTATTTTGGAATATTTTCCACATATTAAAAACCTGATCCAGTAACTTGACCAAAAACACTGATAGGAAAATCATATTTGCAAATAGCTAAGACTTGAAATTACAGAGACACTCTATCACTGCCTACAGTCATTATTTCCTGACATTATTTACTATAGGAAAAATACTTGTTTTTAAATTAAATTCCATTCAAAGTGAGTTGTATGCCTTACAGAATTTTTGAAGGGGAACCACAAGCAATATTAATACTGACATTTCTGAAAAGAAAAAAAAAAGTTGTTTTTTTCTGTATTAAAAAAAATCTCCTAACTGCTTACTAAAAATAATTTAATTCCTTCCACTCTTCAAAAAAAAAACAATTTGAAAAGTGGGTAGCAGTGCAACAGAAAACACGCTCTTTAACATCTTTTTTACTAGAAAGTCTCAAACCTAATTTTGGCCACGTTTATATATTTGGACCCCATTTTCTCAGAAGACACTAAGAGTCCGGGAGCTCTATTCTGCCAAAGTTTCATGTTCATGCAGCATGCTAGATATCCAAGCTCCAGCCTTTCCCCCTCATCCTTATCAACCTGACAGCTACAACTAGAGCTGCCCAGGAATAAGAAGTAAGCAGGTATTTCTACTGTGTCTTTCTCCCAGTACCTTCCATATTGCATCAAGCAGAAAGAAGGAAAGAAATCAACTTTCATTGGACAAACTGGATTAAACTAAAGGAGAGAGCATAAAGAGACAAGGAAACTGCTAGCTAAGTGCAAAAGTAAGATTGCTCCTGCAAATAACAGTAGATTGTTTAAAGATCAAAGTAAGCAACACCACATTCGTAAGTGGAACGAATGCTATTTTATATATTACTAGATTTAAGAGAGTGATGCACAAGGAGAGAAACAGAACAGAACTACTAAGGATAACAAAAAAGGGAGTGTGATACTTCTATATTGTTATGAAGCCATGCTCCATATATTTGACATTGAGATTCCCCCTCTGTGGATAAACACCTTGCAAATTCACTAGCAAAACCTACATCTTACACTAGTAAATCTAGTGATCTATGAAAGGAGTAACTGTCTATACTGTGGCTATTAAATCCTTTTGCTCAAAGAGACTATGTGTTTACATTGTAAATCTAAAGAGTCTGAATCAGATTAATATGCAACTAGTAGCATTCAAGGAATCTGATTTTCCTGGTGTTTTTCTCCATTTTTTTATTCTAGAGATCTAGGATGCTGCATTGGGCATGGTAGTATTTGGTAAAAGGTTGGATTTGATGATCTTGAAGGTAACTTTCAATCTTAATGATTCTCTGATTCTGCGATCTGACTACAAAACGAAAACAAGAGGATTATAATCCATGGTTATCCCAAGGTTAGTACATGCCAGTTACTGATTTCTGTGCAAACTCAGGTCAGCTCATGATGGATTTATGTGATGATACCATGTTCCATAACCCCCAGGACCCTATTTTTCTAAAGAATATTTTCTGACATGGTGCATGCCTTGAGAAATGCAGTCTGTCTAAGAAAAAGGGTGACCTCTTTACAATTCCTACTTCATTTGTTACAGCAACTGGCCCCTATGTACAGAAGTAGTTAAGGTTAGTGACAGTAAGAAAAGAGAACAGCGTCAGGATTGCTATGACCAAAAGCTAGAGAATTAAGGCTTTGTAATTGCTACAGCATTTGCATCATGCCAAGGAAGCCATACAAGTGAAGTTTATTATCAGAGGTCAGTGTCTTGGTCTTCATGGTCCAAGTGTTGCACACGAGTCACACAGCTCTGCAATGCAATGCATTGCTCTGCAGTGCTGTGCATTCAGGAAAAAGACCCACCAGAACAAATCCTGGACATCCTGACTGCATTAAACAATTAAGAGTACACTGAACAAGATGAACACCAAAATAAGAACGTGCTTCACTTTTTCCAATCCTCAAACATTAAAATGGAAATCAAATACCAATTCTCTTCACTGGAAGTGAGGAAATAAGTTATTGCTTTGAAACACTCAGAGGTAATAAAGAATACCAGAGAAAAGCCAATGAGGAAATTAACCATTCTATCACCATGGCAGGGTTTGAGGCATTTTAAGAAAGGCAGAATACCAGCCCAAACTGCTAAGTCAAGGGAGTACAAAATATTGCAGGCTTAGCCAGTACCAGCAGATTGCCCCTTCCCACTCTTTAACAGTGTACAATTAGGCATTATTTCAAAGACATTAAGAGCATTCACAGTGAACAATAAAAAAGAAGGTCCAAGAAAAGTCCACCTAAGAAAACTCTTTATTTGCCACGAAGATAGTAGGAGAAGACTAGACAAATAGATCACAGGCCTGGCTTTTATATTGGGAGATGGGAGGCTCACCTTCCACAATCTCTGCAGAGCACTGACTGTGGTTGAAAGCCCAGGTACAGTACTGTAAATCACTGAATTCTGTAATTCATGAGAAATCATCATATGATGTGCATAAAGATGCACTTCAAGAAATATTAACAGAAATGTAATAAAACTAGGTAATTTTCCAGTTATATTAGTAAAACACAATTTTCCTTCTCTGCAACAAATATTAAGCAAATTAAATTACTCTCTATCCAAAGTAATTCCAAAAAAGTCCCCTTCATTAAATTCTTATTAGCTCTGACCATCGGATCTTCCCAACACCTCTGTTACTATGAGGAGGAGTTATCCATTAGAAGCCAAAAGTGCAAGTGGGAGCAGTGATTTCTAAAATGTGTTTGCTATCAATGTCAACTTCCTAGAAGTCCCTTGAAAGCATATCTGGGGCAGAGAGAACATGAGGACACACTGTAAGGGCAGTGTATATCTGTCTCTCCTCACTGGTAAACACAGCTTTGACAGACTGTGGTCTCTGCTACTCTGGCTTGCTTTCCATTCAGCAAGCTAAGAAAAGGTGACTAAAGCCTGAAGACAAAAGCAGGAAAGAGTGGAGGAACTGCAGAAAGTGTAATTAGAAGTCATACCTACTATGCTGCTTGTGGCTGAAAGAGAAAGAAGTCTTCCTAGTTCATTCCCAGAAGCTGGCACCAGGCTTCTGTGTTAGACTCCTACCTGCTCAGATCAGATATGAAAGCTTCCAAAGTACCTCTTGCTTAGTCTGGGGTAATCAGAACATTCCCATCCAGAAAAAAGACATCTTAGTCACTCTAGATCATTTTCACTTAGAAAGTAATTAAACAAGCTGTCAGCTCATGCATCTGAAAAGACAGACTGTGAGCAGCTGGAGGTCTGTTAGGACTGGAAACCACTTAGAACAGCTCAACTGTGATGGAAAAACAAGGGTATATAAGAAGAAAATTGATAGGCCCTCTCTTTAAAGACTGGAACATCCTCTAAGAGAATGATAAAGTATCAACTGACAAGGATTCTAGAATTCTAGATCTCCTCAAAAAAGTGATGCCAAATCAGAACAGTGAAGTCCCTCACCTGTGGTATATCAATAGGTTTCCTTAGTAAGTTTGTGATAATAATAAATAGTAGAAATTAGACAATACTATGTTTGCATAAAAGAGAGTGGATGCATAAACTTCCTGATAGTGGTCTTGTTTATCTTCTTAATGTGTACTTAGAAATCCAATACTGACCTACCACAACCATACAACTTTTCACTTTTCAATTCTATTATTTTGACCAGTTCCTTTCTGCTTTCTCCTTGTTCACATATATAAAATATGTACTCTGTTTTCAGAAAAATAAAAAAGTTATCTCCACTGAATTTCTGAAATGAATGTATCTGTACAACATCTACCCTGATGGATTCAGAGAAAATATTAAAATTTAACATAAGATTTTCCCATCTGAAGTCAAATTCATGAATGTCCAAGACTGATAACACACCTCAAGTACTGATCAGCACACAAGCTTCAACATGTAAATACAATTTAATTCTACTCTTATTACATATAGAGATGACCTCAGAGAAACCTTATAATAACCCAGAATAGGTTAGCTAATTTCTGTTTCTGAATGTTAACAAGTCCTTTCTTAACAACTTCAGTAGTATGAAACTCAAATATTGGATAAATCTTACCCCTTTTCACATTTATTGTCATGGGGTTTTCTTCTTTGTTTTCCTGCTACAGCATATCAAAACATACATGCTTAGTACTACAGATATTTATCCCTTCTATCATCCTTTTGTATAATCCTAAATTTCCTACATTTCTTAAGTTTCCTAGGATGCTCTCAAGAGTGTTCAGATATGCAAACAGCTTTTTTTTGTTGTTGTTTTATTCTTGGTGTTTTGTTGGTTTATTTTTTTACTGGCCTCTTTAATGACATTCAATTTCTCCTATAATTATTTTACGTAAAAAATAAATATGTGTGGTTATGTTGCAAACTAATGGTAAAATCACATCTTTGGTCCTATTATACACCTCTTTAGCCATGGTCCAGCATTACAAGATTTCTATTCATTTCCTCTAGGGTGGTTCCTCTTCCCTATACAGTTGCAGCAGGCATAAGAAAAACATCCAGCAGAAGCAGTATCAAAGCTATAAAGTTTCCTGCATGCCCTTTGATACAGATAAATAGAGAGTAATGCAGGGTAACACTGGAGCAGCAGCAGGAGCACACTGCACACTACCAAGCCCAGACAGATTCCCTCTACTGGAGTGATTCTCCAGCTGACCTAAACTGCTCCACAACAGAAGACCTAAGGAAACTCCTCAATCCTATCAGTTTGAAGAGGAATAAATTATGCTGATTTATGTCAGTAAAATTCTATCCATCTAGAAGTACCACATGATTTTTTTGTCAAGTAGTTTAATAAATATTGCTGCTGTTGAAAAATGTAATAGTTTACTTCCAATTTTGGGCCATACCATAACCATAGCTGTTTTAACAACCAGCTGCTTTATCCAATGTCTCCAAGAATTAATTTCTGTACATATAGAACTAAATTATTCCTATGGTCCTCTCAGTGCAGAAAAGCAAGCACATAAACCCCCTCACATCCTAGTACATACCTTTATTCTATGAAATCGAACAATATCTCCAACTTTGTAAATTTTTGGTAGAAAATCTAGGTTTCCACTAAAAAGACTGCATGTTAACTTCACATTTGATTGGTCCACAAGTGTTACAATTGAGCAATAATCTGTAAAATATAAAAGAGTCTGGATGAGTAACAGGCATTATGGAATTATTAATACACAGATACTAAATTTGGGAGAAATTGGCCCTATGGCCAATTTTTTTTTGCTATGATTTGTGTAACTCTTTTTAAATTAATTTTTTACAGTACCATAATAACTGAAGTGTGACCCATCTTTTCGATAATTAGCCCAAATAACTGAAAATGGAATGTGTGATTAAGCACAGCTCTGTGTGCAAGAACACACAAACCTCTTTCCTCTGTCTGCAACAGGCATGCTATTCTTTCATATTTCAATTACTTCTACAAAATGAGGCACATATCTGCAATTTAATAAAATTATTTTCTAAGATTTATTTTGCACAGCTTCCTGAAAAGGTAATAAGTTCTACAAGTTCTACAAGCAAATTAAAGCATAAATTACATATCCTCGATTTCAACAAAATATGCAAGATAGATATATATACCACAAGAATAGAGTCACACAGTGGTAGCCAGAAAGTAGAGTAAAAATATGCAAAATGCCTTTCTGAAGTTAAACTTCATAGAATTTCACTTCTAATAACGATCTAAAAAGTAAAATCAAAACAAGATACAAAGATAACAATGCAGATCAGCCAAGAACAGAGCAGTATCTGTGGATGACATAAATGAAACCTGTATTTTCCATTTCAGCTTACAGAACATGTGTGCTCTGATACCTTACAAACAGAGTAAAAGCACATTTGCTCTTTTGCAACATGGCAGCTGGTAACCTACCTGAGAAACCAAGCAGCAGTAGAAAGAAAGGCCCTGATCTCCTGAACCTCCTACTGTCCCTCCAAGAGAAACCTGTAACCACAGCCAGAGGAACAGAGACCAGAAAGGAGGAAGGAGGGGTGCCTGGAGTGAAGCTGAACCTGGGAAAGGTGGAGCAACAGTGTCCCCCATAAGTGTTCAAATATTTGTTTCTCAATATCTGAGTAAGTTATTAGATGTTTATGTTAACTGGCAATGAATTAAATTCCCCAAATCAAATCTGTTTTGCCCTGACAGACACTTTCTCATCTCTTAAAAAGAAAAACCCAAACAGAAGAGAAAAAAAAATCCTAATTATCAAAAACCCCAACTTCCCTTAGCTGGAATTCTATGAGGTACCTGGTGATAATGACACTACACCAGTATATACATCTAGGAATGAACAAAGGTGTTGTAGGTCTAAAACAAAGTCAATGAAGTCCCCATCATGCACATTATAAAGATGCAGACACATAAATTGTTGCTAGACAGCTTTGAAAGAGAATGCTGTCAGGCTAGTAAAACTGACAGATTTGCCTTGTATAAAAAAGCTACAGGAAGGCAGTCATAAAAAGATGATTGTTATATTCAAACTTTCTGAATAGATTCCCTAAACATGAGGGCAGGTATGTAAGATTGGATTAAAATACATGCTTCAAAAGAAGTATTCTTCTGTTTCCAGCACATATACCCTTAAATTTTGCTATGATTTAAACTTGAAAGTTGAAATTCCTTAATGATTTAAAGGAATGAAGTGATGAAAGAAATCCAGTGAAGGCTTACCAAGAAATAAAACTTTTCCTACAGATACAAAAACCTTCTGTATTTCTATAAAACTAGTATTCTTCTTCCTTCCCAAGTTTTTATACAGATTCAATAATGACAAATCATTTTGCATTCAGAAGTCGCTGAGATCATTCTTTTCCACTCTCACCAAAGGCACAAGGTCCCCATACAGTCTATTTTAACATTTTATGCTGGGAATGTCAAGAATAAACTCCAGTCACTGGCTGACAAAACTGCAAGTATTTACTACTGTAATCCAAAGACTGATGCATTTCTTTGTGTATGAATTCAAGAGGTTAACTTAAAAGATCTGTTACAAATATGAGCAAAATGAGCAATTAAGAAGAAAAGCCCATATGGTTCATAGATTTACAATCCTTTGGGGATGCAGAATAACATGCTACAGTGCACTGATATAACCCAACATCACAATCAAGGGGAAATAGCAAAAACATTCCACATTAGAATTGTGGTTACTCTTTGATTCTGTGATTATGCAACCTAGTCAGCTTCATGCATGTGCAGCTGCCTGTTTAATGGCAGAAGTTAAACACACTACCTCAATTTTCTGTGTAATTAGCATAATCATATAAGACAGATAATCATCCTAGTCAAAGCAGTATAAAATAGTACACTTGCTTTACATAGCCAGGGAACACTTTCTACATAATAGAGGTTCAGTCTTCCATGAAGTCTTCTGTGACTTCAGTCTTCTATGCCTTACTATCACCTCAAAACATCCCTTCTACAAACCATAGTACAATAGAGGTCTCTGAGAACAAAGCATAAACACTCATTTTTTAAATGAAACCCTCATTCAGCAAAGTCCTTTATGAAGGTTAAAAATAAAAAGCCACTTGTCTTTTCTAGCTGAAATGTGGAAATTGTTTCCTGTTTTCCACAGTAGCATTACAGATCACTGAATGAATTCACTTTTCTGAAAAAACAGAAAGTCAAACTCTACACAGAATTGATGAATTTACATAATGTCCTACAGTTAAACAAAACAATATAATGTCATTGTTCACACTTTTGATTTTTCTCAATATACTACCCAAAAAAGCAAAATTCCTTAATTACCAAGCTAATAAACAAATAAATAATGGAACTTTACATATTGGAGTCAATTTTCCCTTACTAGAGAAATTACCTCAACTGATTAAAAAAATCCACTGATTTTCTTTAAAAGAGAATTTTTACCACTGGTAGATTTTACTTGCAATAACCTGTCTTAAAAATATGACACAGGGGATGCACAGTTCAGCAAATTTATATGCTACAGAAGAAAGCTTTCTACTTTCATAATACATAGTCTCAGTAAAAGCACTGAATTTCAGTGCTTCATAGTGCTACACAGAACTTCAAAGTGAACTTACCTTTTTTTAAATATATTTAACTATTATGAAGAGGTATTCTCATTTAAGCTTAACATCATGTGAGGAAGCACCTGCCATGGACAGCTACCTACGCTGGTTACCCCCCAGAAGTGGTGTTACAAAAACAAGGAGACATAACTCATGTTTAATTTAAATGAAAGTACAGAGTGATGGTCTGCATGCGTCTTACACACGTTTTATACTCTTTCAGATAAGTCTTTATTGTTCTTTAAAAATACAATTGCTATAACTTGTTAACAAGTTCTTTATTTCATTTCATAAAAATTTGGTAATCAGTAGAAGGTTGCAGTCTCTGCATGGAGAATGCTGACTGTCAAGCTATCTAGGTCCTTTAAATAGTTTGAAATAGGAATCTCTTGCAGCTCTCTAAAAGTTACTGAAAAGCTAAAGTTGCCTCCACTATGATAGTCTAGGTTCCCTCTTCAGGTTACAACTTTTCCTTGGAAATGCCATAGCATTTCCACTCTTTTTACAGAAATCTCTGTTATGCTGGCTATTAGCATGAGCAGAAAGCCAGCATTTCTTCACAGTGTGTTCAGATAGATAAAAAAAACCACAAAAACCCCACACCCCACAGCTTCACGTACAAACTCATTTTTCAGTCATCCTAAGAAAACCAAAATTTCTAAAAAAGCTTTCCAGATTAGTAGTTATTGATACTGTAGAACCAACAAGTTGCTTAGTATTTACTGATTAAAAATTTATTGTAGCTCTATTGAGGACTTCAGCAGTTCCTGACAAATTTGCTTGTATAAATTGTTAAGGTGGAAAGCATCGATCTAATTACACATCCCCCTCTGGGCAATCACATATTTATTCTTCAATAACATTTAGTGGAAAACCCACTATCCTGAACCAATAACTTCTCCCTTCCATAAGATAAAAAAGGTTTTGGGCAATGTTGTTAGCAGTCAGGGACTCTAATTAAAGATTGCCTTCTGTTTCCTGTATTTCAATACACACCAAAGACAGATTATTGTAGCAAATTATTCTCTCTTCAAAACTAAATGAAACATTTAATACTGTTTTCAAGAATTACTGAGGACATTCAATACACAAGTGTTTGCACTAACACCCAACAGCTGACCAAGCTAACTTACCATTTATATTTCAACAAGACAGGAAAAAATAATATACATGTGCACATAGTCCTATGTATGTATATATATGCACATAAAAACATATGCTGCAGAAGCCTGAAACAAAATCTCTGATGAATCAAACTGTTTTACTAGAGCTTGTTATTTCTAACATAATAGTGATACACTGTAGAGATACAATTTGGTAACTATCAGAAGCATCTGGCAAAACAGATGCTTCGATGCCAACATCTGAAATCTCTAGATCAAAGTAATTGTAATCTTTAGATTTCTATTAACTATTTATTATTATTATTATTAATTCCTTCAGATATTTTTTATCTTTTATTTATCTTCTATATGTTAAGATAATAAAGAGTGATTATTTTTAAAAGAAATGCATTTAAACCACTGTGAACAGAAGAGAAAACATTATTCTAATCCCTAGGGGTCCAGAAATGAAATTGCTGTCTCTACCTCTGCAACAGTTTTTATTCTGTTCTGCAAAACTCATATAAATCCTCAACATTTTGATTCATAAAAAAAACCCAAAATTGAACACAATACTTAGAAGGAATAACTAACGTAGATATAACTGAGTCTGCTTCCTCACAAAAGGACACCACAACATTCTGTGATGGGCTTGCTTCGCACTGTAAAGTTGGTTTTCTATTACTTGCTAAAAATTGACTATTGCAATTCAAGTTGACCAAATGGTGTCATTGAAATTAGAGCTCATTTTTCAGCTACATAATTTTAAACAAACTCTGGGCTGTTGATGAACATGGCTCAAGATCAAAAAACAATTGAAAACAAAAATAAAACTCTGTGCTTCAAAAATTGTTTAATAATCTGATTTGATTCTTAATCTGCATTTTGGGCACGTAGAACTGTTGACCTGGAAGTGGTCAAGCTTCTTAGAAGTGTCTTTTCCAAAACTGTTATCCTTTATTAATTTTGATTCTAAGAACTATTTTGTAATAATAAAATTGTTACAATCTAAATGAATGTCTAGGTAGGATAAAATGAGATTTTAACTGAACATGTGACATAAAAATACACTGCATGTACCTATGATAAAATGCTAGAAGAAGGTGTCCCCAGAAAAATAGAACATAAATTCTATGACATTGTTAACCAGCAGCAAGGATTCCTCTTCATTCTTCCCTGCTTTATGGAAAATACTGACCAGTATCTACACAAAAAAAGAAGGGTTGGGGAAGCAGTAGGTGTCACTTTGTAATGTCCTAAAACTTCCATATGTCAAGCACATAATCTCTGTAATTGGACACTACAAAGATAGAGGTCTTTTTTCTTCTATTTACTTCTCTTTTCTTTTAAATATCAAGGTTAAGTACCTGAGATATCCTTAAGATTAACGGAGGGATAGAAGAGAATATCATCTTTGTTAAAAATTTAAAATATCTTAAACTATTGGGGAAGGAAAGTTAGAAAATAGTTTTGAACACTTCCAACAGATCTTCTAGCAGACAAAATCCCATCTGTCTCTTGCATGGAGCAAAACCCAAAGCACTTTCTTGGACAGTTTTCAAAACTCATGAAGTTCTTATATACAGAGGTGTTAAACTATTTGCCCCGAGCAAATGCATGCTTAGCTAAAACAACTTTCTCTGTAATAAATGATTTATGAACATACTGAAAACTCATTTAATTCATCAGTGTTTTAACACTCACCTAATACAATAAAGGCAATGAAAATGATGAACTTTTAATTATAGATTATATAAATCAACAAGACTAAATTAGGTACCTGTCCAGTGGTACCCACCTTCAGTGAGAACACAGTGCAAAATCTCAGCCTTAGGCCTCCATGTGTGTAAGAAGGAGCAGCATCATATACCTCAGGGCATATTTAGTGAATAAAGACCCATGTGGATAAAGTACAGAGGCCACACTTTCCAGGCTTCCAGGGGGCATCAGCTTGAAGCTACATGATTCTGTTATTACAGTGTCAGACAGAGAATGTATTGGTGCAGGATTGGCTCAGATCTAAAGCAACTACAGAATTTTCTGACAAGAGCCACTTCATGTTCTGACAATGCAGAACAATCATCGACCATTTTGTACCCTCTCAAGCAAACATCACTCTGGATTGTGCAAAAAATTAAAAACCAGCACTGAAATATTTGACTGATTAGTGTGTATTTTTACTCAAAACCGCAGACTAATAAGAACTGTATTGTAGATTTTCATTATAGACAAGTAAGTGAATTTACAGCTATCTTCATAAATAAGAAATATCAGATTGTGTCCCTGTTCTCCAGTGATACTGTTGGGTTTATTTTAATAATGTCAACTGAAAATATACAGGGAAGACATATCAGGAAGTCATTTATGACATTTTGGAAAGGACTAGTTGCTAAACAAATAATCATTTTCCCTATTAAATTTCTAATAATGAAATGGAAGTGATTAACTTGACAAATAACTGAGCTGAAAAAAATCTCTCCTAGCTGTTTCAAAGACATGCTGCTTCATAAGTCAGTGCATTTAAGTTCATGTTTTTACATATCTGGAAAGAATGGCTGCCCTAATGATTTCCAGCAATCATTGCTTGTCTAATTAAGATGTTCCAAGTCCTCAATTCCCTGAAGTCTTGTTAAAGTAGCTGGACAAATAATAAATCCCCTTCAAGAATTTTCTTCATTTGCTATCTCCACCAGTCTGCCTGAACTGGCTGATATCTCTGGTTTATTTGTTTTTCTGTTTCCTTGGTATTAGCTGGTTAAAGATATGGTCAAAGGATCATATGAATTTGTTTTTCTGGTTGATTTTGAAAAAACATAGTAAGAACAGTTCTGGCTGGAGGACATTTCCAATCTCTTGAATACAGTACATACCAGTTCCTTTGCTAATATATGGAGGCTTGAAGAATTTCACAACTCCATACAAGTTCACTACAGTTCCATCTTTAAGATGATTCAGGGGAGTATACACATATTTTGGAGCAACAGACTGAAAAGGCATGATACAATAAGGGAACAGAAGAAAAAATTAGTCAAACAGAATTCACACAGAATTTTGTCTTTTAACATCATTACTCCTCAGACATATTTATTTAATCTTAAAAAAAGAAATAAAGATTATCTATTTCTTTGTATCTTTTTCACTTCAGATTCAGAAAGGACTTTTAATTTCTTTCTGTGATTGCACAATAAGCCAACCAGTTAATTGAAGTAAGTTTCAACACATGAACCAGGTGAGTAAAAGTCATTACAATAAAGAACAATGAAAGACAATTTTTTACTGCTTCATTTTCACATGTCCATCCAGAGGACTTTTTAAAGCACATATTTAAATAGCTTTGTATTTCTGCTTGGCAGTGTCACTGCACAGAATCCTTGTCTTGTGCTGCTGGTGGGTGAGGGGCAGGGGTTACCTCTCACAGCCACTGTGCACATCTCCTGATTAAAATACCACAGCTGCTGGAGGATTAAAGAAATTAAGGGCTAATTTCTACAGTTCAAGGACTATTCTCCTCTCATCTTAAGGCTGCTGATTAGACTCTTTTAAAGAACAAGAGTTCTCTCAAGCTGATTGAGAACTTAGGTTTTCAAGTACTATACTGAAAAAATGAAACTGTAAATAAAAATTGAAAACAAACTCTAGCACCACTGGTACTGAATCTTTAACATCATGATAAAGAACACTAAAATTTCATAAACTGGTTCCTCTGCTTTTAAAATACTGTTTCTTGTAGAATTTTAAGTCAGACACATAAGGGCTTGTTCCAAACAGAAATCAAAACAAATGTTACAACCAGTACTGGAAGTCTGATTTTAAATCAAAGGAAGTTTCATATGTCATTTTTTCTTTTTACAACACAAGCATACAATCTTGTTTAGACCAACAGTTACCTTTCTAATTCAAATTTCCTAAACCAATATGAAATCCAGTTGGAGACTGAGATTGAAACTGTACAACAAGGATAGAAAATGTACTACTTCTTTCATATTTTATTTTGTGTTCCAGGTATATTATTTGCAAAAGTAAAAGCTAAATGACTGCTGGGATAAGCATATGGAAATAAATTAAACTGGAACAAAAATGAATTCCACACATTCTTATTAACATGCAGTTAATCTCATGTGATTTAAAAATATCCCAAATACAAACTCACCACAGATGCAGTTTCTGAAGCAGCAGTTGTTCCTGGTTTAGTGTATATCTGTGGAGAAAAAATAACCAACTTCCTGATTAAAAATTGAAGGTACTGAAAATATAACAACATTTGATAATTTTAAAGCAAATACAACACTATATAGAAATACAAACCAGCCCTACAGACATTTTTGCCATATCTGAACCATATCTGAATCTAGTAAAATTTTTGCTACAGAAGAAAGCAGTATTTACTGCACTCACACTCATACAAAAGGTTCTTCAAAAAATACACGTTTTCTAAAGTCACCCAGTTGAATATGTTAGGTCACATTAACAGAGTGTTAATGTGAAAGCATTTGAAAGCTGGAGGCCGCAAATTTAAAACTACACTTGCTTAACGAAGACCTTAAATGGTTTTAAGGTTTTGTACATAAAGCTGTATGTACATGTGAATGCTTAGAGCATATCTATTCTCAGTGACTTGTTACTTTCCTTTGGGGGAAAAAGTTCACCAGAATGGGATAAATTTTATTTAAAGATGGTTCCTAAGCTTTTTGAGCTTTTTAAGCCAGACTTACCTTCAATGTAAGATCTTTTAAAGAACTAATCATGGAGATTTGATGAAAAGCCAACACTCCCCACTCTCTGTGAGGAACACAGGGCTCAGCCACCATCCCAATGCCACAGCCCAGCCTGGCTGCTGGCCACAGAGCCCCTGTCACAGCTGTGCCCTGCCTCATCACTGCCCACTCCTGCCAGGGATCTGCTTTTGCTCTCCACCTCAGCTGCACTCCTGAAGCTGACTTTACTTTTAAACAGCCAAGTGAAAAGTTATGACTGGGGAACTGAAGCCCACACAGAGTCTGCTAATTCGTATTAAGCTCCCAATATGTGTGTCACAAGCTCCATTCTGTGGTCAGTGATGAGACAAACACTTCAGCACAACCCAGGCATTCAGGGAGCTGCACAGTGTCTTTGGGATCAGACTGTATGTCATGAGGTCTTGCCAATACTCAATTGAAGGCCTAGAGTAGTTTCTAAAATGTAGACACTTTTAGCTTACACACACCTATTCAGACTCAGGGCAGTTTTGCTATCCATGCTCTTCAATGAAAAATATTCTTTCTACCTACATATCATCATCATCAACAGATAATGAATGTCATGAAACAGTCTGAACTAGCATTTCAAATAATCTTGTTTCTCACTGAGCTGTGTGGCAAGTTTTAGTTACCTATAGAGGTCAATTCCAGAACAGAAGTGCTTTTCTGAAATTTAAGAAAAAAATATTTTTTCTTAAATTTATGATTTAACTAGACAATAACCATACAGATAAAACTAAACAGAATTGATGTGAGAATAGTACAAAAGTAAAAAATATTTTACTCAGGACAAAAGGGTACAATTCTCTGTATAAAATTTAGATTATGGCAATCCATGTATTTGAAAGGCAACAATTAATGATTTGAGTTAAAACAGTACAAACTCATAGACTAGAGAAAACTAAAAATTTTAGACCTGAAATCACTCTTGCACCCTCTACCTTGTCAGCATTATTGAAATGTGTTAGGCACAACAGTAGTTTAAACAGCTCTAGGAATCTATCTATAGTCAACCATAGTCAAATTCTTGCACTCAACAAGTAGAAATTTACCTGGAAAATAATTTGGTTAGGGCTATTATAAAATTACATGTGCACATACACACACACACAGAGGAAACATGTCTTGTTTCCTGATGAGCATGGTAAATAATCTGTACCATTTAAGTTTCACATAGATTTTATTGGGTTTTTTTGCTATTATAAAGCAAAATGTAAGCATTTTGGAAATTAAAAGAAAAAAAAAAGTTGGGCAGCCACGTACATAAACGGTTGATCCAGCTTCTTCAGACACTTCCAGGTGACAATCATGTCTATCATCCTCTCTGTCTGTAGGCAATTTTATCACCTTGAATCCTGCAGCTATGAAGGTTTCCTATGGGGACAAAGCAATAACAGAGATTATTATAGAGATTCTAACACATGCTCTATTTTAAGACTATATCATGTGAAATTTCACCCTAAAGTCTCAAGACATTGAAGAAACAAAAATCCTGAACAAATTTTAAAATCTGTCTTTGAGTTTCCCAATTTAGTTCTTCTCCCCGTGGAATTTATATTTACAACAAATGCCAGGAAGCTTTTTTTTTTTAATTCTGCTGAAATTTTCACACTCGTGACGCTACTGTAATGGAGTGCTATTTTTGACAAAGCCTAGGGAGGAAGATTCACACTGAATAAAGCAAAAGAATCATTATTCTTTAAATACAATAAAGACTGACTGCTTTCTGGTTAGCTTAACTAAAGCAAAAAGAAATCACACGTCAGACCAGCAGCGATAAACCATTCTTTCTTAGAGCTTCTTTCCCATTGAATCCACATTTAAGAAACTCTCCTATAGACTCTGTTTTGGCTGGACCAACAGCTTCCTTAAGGGTTAAATAGGTAGGTCAATCAACAGGTAAGTTTCTAGTAGCAAAAGAGACCTTAAAAACGTCTCTGGCATCACTCCTGAGATTCTGGCACAGAAAGAAATTATAACTCTATTTTCACTTTGGTACAAAGTTCCTCAGACACCACAAAAAGAACAAGAAAAAGAGGATTTAAAGGGTACATGATTCAAGTCCCAGCAGCTGCTCATGTTTTTAGCAGCAACCTCACCAAATCAAAAAGAAAAAAAAAAAAGTAAAAATTAAAAAGGAGGAGAAGATAGAGAATGCATTAAATATCTTTAGGTATTTAGAGGTGATTTAAAAAGCTATCTGATACAACGTAAAGCTGCTTTATAGTCAGCTCCCTTGCTATCAGAACTGCTTAGCAGGGCTGTGCCAGTGTGCTCCATTCCAATAAACATGTTAGACTTCGAACTCTATTTCTATTCAAGCTTCTACCAAAAGCACTTCCATAAACTTTTACTGAATAACTTTTCTTCATGTATTTATTTGATTACAACAAATAAAAGCGTTTTCTGATTGAAGTTGACAGTTTTAGCAAATATTGCACTATGACAGCGTTTTTTTTGCTATTTCAGCAATCTGACAATGCTATGCTAAATGATTTAAGATCCAAAACCTCAATGTTTTGTGCAAGAAAAAGAAAGGCTTCTAGATTAAGTGACAGTGATATATGTAGTTATTAAAACATTGGGGAAAAAAATTCTGCAGAAAACATAAATTTAATCAGACAGTTTAATTCACAATGAAACTACTTAGGGCATGGTGATTTTCAGGTAGTGTCACAATGTACACTTTGACTAAAAAGTAATATATAAACCTAGAAGTAAGCCATACTCAAAGCTAAATTAAACCATGTCAAAACAATTAGAACACTCAGTATTCTCTACACCTCTAACACGCTGTGCTACTAACACATATGAAAGTTGTTTCATTCTTTCCAGATACAGAAGCATACAAATATAAACTTCAGCAAACTCCATTATTTTTGTCAAAATCAGGTGTCAGTATGTATCTTTCACTGTTAGGTGATGCTACTCAGAATGTTCCTTCAACAGTAAAATCACCCTTTATCTAAAAAGCTATGTCTTATACATTATTTCCATTTCAGCATTTTATTAGAATGTAGACTGCACAAGATTCTGGGATATGGCTGTTGGGACAGGACTGGAGATCTGAACAGGTAACATCTCTTGCCTTCCTCTTGCTGTGTCAGAATGAACTTCAGAATTACAGAGACTCAGCCTTTTAACAAGCTGATGAGAAGTAAAATGTTTTGGAGTGGTATTAGATCATTAGTGATTACTCTCATGTAATATATATGCCATATGTAGCACCACATTAAAAAAAAAAAAAACAAAACCAAACCTCCTCTCAAACTGTGAAAGGACTGTGCAATTTCCATGAGAAAAAGACAGCACTAACCTCAAAATCTAGTTCTACAGGCAGAAAGAACAGATACATTCTCAGATTTTTTTACAAATTCACTGTCAACTTTGACAGGTTGTGACTTGCAGTTTCTAAATATGCAAAAAAATTTTCCTAACATTTGTATGCTGCTTTGAAATTTAATGTTATATTAGTTTTCAAAATAGATTAGTTTCCATTTAATCTTTAGCTAAGAAGATCTTGTAATTGCCTGGGTAATCAAAGCTATTTACTTAAATTGGTGGATTTTGATGTCAACAGAAGTATATTGCATAAATAAATCATGAGATTCAAACAACATTTTTAAATGGCAAACGAAATTCTACTTCCCTCATTCAGAAAGTGTGAAATACAGGAAATACAATATTTTTCCTGATGGTTATTCTGTTACAGATCAAGAAGACTCTCAGGAGACAACATGATCACTCACATTTTTTAGAAATCACCAGCTCCTCCCCCTGGCTACTTTATCTAAAGCTCTTAGAGTATTAAACTTTAGGAAGATATGATATGGAAATTAAAAATTACTAAAATCTGAAATGGTATGCAAATAAACACTACCTTCTGGACCTTACTGAAGCAGTTCTTTAATGGCTAAAAACTGGAGCTTTTTTCCAAACTCTGCTGGCTTCAGAAATCATAGTTTCCTTATATTCATATTTGTCCAAAATTAAAATCTCATTTGAGACATGAGGGAAGCACCATGATGGTTCAGTTCACTGGGGAAGAACAAACTGAAGTTCTAGCACACCTTGGCTGTCTAACGATTGTTGCCTGTGGGTTGTAGCTTCTTATTCAGCTCTTTAGTAATGATCTTTTTATCTTCTAATTGCTGCTCAGTGCCCTGTTCAACATCTGTATTTTTATCAGGAAAAAACTGATTTGTTCATTGAACTAAAAAAGATTCTGCAGCTTACATATTTAGCAAATTAGTTCAGGAACTTTACACCCTGGCTTCGCCATCAAAATTGAAAATTACATGGAATTAAGAAATCTGTATAAAGAATGTGATTTGCCCAGAGAAGTTGTGGATGCCCCATCATTGGAAGTGCTCAAAGTAAGCTGGGATAGGGCTTTGGAGCAATCTAATGAGGTGAAATATGTCCCTGCCCATATCTCCCTCCCTTTGACAGGAGGGTTTTAAGTGGCTGATCTTTAAAGGTGCCTTCCAGCCCAAACTATTCTATGATTTAGTGTGAATTCATACCACAAATGAGCTTGTAATATTTCACATTCTAATTTTAATTTCACATTTGTCTAATATTGAAATGCCAGTAAACTGATAGGCAGCCTTATAAAAAGACTGAGGCAATTGTTTTTATCTTCTTTTCCTTCTTTAGTGGTAAACAAACTCACAGGCTGACTTGTCTAAGTCTTTTACCTGGAGCTAATCAAACCAAACTATTATCTCTGACAAAGCAAGACACCAGCATCAACTCAGTAAAAAAAACCCCTGTGTGCACAGTTTTGAATTTATTTTTTTTAATATTTTAGTGTCTTTAGTGTCTTATGTTTAACTGTCTTTTAAGTTAATTTAATTATAAACTATATCTTATCAAATGGCAAAACATTCAAAATATGAATATAAAATGGTGTCTTCTCTATTATCCATATTCATGATCCTTTGCTTGCAAGGTAAACAGCACTGATAAAAATAATTCCTTTTTTTCAATATTAGTGTGAGAAAGATTTTCCATAACAAGTACCATAGATTTGAAGGGACTGAACAGACTATTTCTAATTTTAGGGATAGCTAGACCAAGACAAGACAAGAAGTTGACATACATCTGTGAAAAACAATTCCCAAACCATATATATGGTTTCCCAAACATATATATATATCTATATATGTTTTGGTGGTTTTTTACCCCATGGCGTATAAGTTTTGCACAATCCTCTGCCATTTTTCCATATATGAAAACATTGATGCTGCTGATCTGGGAACACAAGTTATCCGAATCTGGAGGGGAAAAAAGCAAAAGTGATTCCAATCCCTATACCTTCTCCAAAACATAAGAGCAGTGGAAAGAGGTTTACAAAACAACTTGATCTACAGTCTAAAATTTTTCAATTAATGTACAAACAGGAAATGTGCTAACTGAAGGTATATTGCTCAGTATATTCTTTATAAGAGGATTAAAATGAGTCTATTGTACACCAGGGTACAATTAAACAGAAATGAAAAAGATTTCCACTTGGATAATTCAATGTATAGTGTTAGATTAACGACAGACCCTATTGTAGAATCTATTATAAACTGAAGATATTCTAGATCATAGAAATATTAATTAATAGCCTTCCAGAAAGACTGAAGCAGAAATAATGTTATTTTTAGAGTTTTCTACTTTTTACTGTTTCAATGATTTAGATGTGCAAACTTATGTTTCTGTGGAGAATGTGCATGAACTCTCCTCTCCTGAACAGTCACTGAAATCAGCAAGACTCAGGGAGGTTAAGCATCCCTTTGAGAAACCTGGAGCCAGCAGGGAGACTGATGAGGCCCCAACAATTCCATTCACCTCTGCTAACATCAGGCACAGGCAGCAGCACCAGGCAGGGGCTGCACACCCTAGGCTGGCTGCTCAGCAGTCAGGAGGCTCAGAGGGAGCACATGATGATTCCCAGCCACTGTAAGGAATAAGCTGAGAATGAAATGGAAAGGAATGGAAAGTTCCTTGAATCCAACAGACCCTTGACAAATGACCTCCTCCACCTTCCTGTCTGGAGGAGATAAGAAATTTAAGACTTAAAAGGAACATATTAATTTTTCGTATCATTTCATATCATGATGAACAATTCAGGTCTTTCGAAGTGCTAATCTAGTTACTGGTATTCAAATACTTGAGTAGTTAGGTGAAATTTCCTTTTCTTAAATGCTTAAATTAAAACAGAATGAAACACAAATATTTTGCTGCTGTTCAAAACACTGACCTACACTAAAAGTGCCCTTACAAAGTATATGTTATTTATATTATGTGGTAACTATTATGTGTGCAATTTTCTTGGTCCTTCTTATGATAAGAGTTTGAAAATACACTATTAAAGCTATACATATAGCTAATACATTCCCAGGACAGTCTTTTAAAAAGTTTTAAAACAAGAAGTCTACTGAAATATAAAGATTGTATTGTTTCCATTAACTTACCTGGCATAAGTTTATCTTAAACTTTTTTTTAAAGAAAATTAATAGTTTTAGAGATGATATTAAATCTAACATTCTACTGAACACAAAAGCAGGAACTACTGATGTAGTACCATAAATAAAAAATGTGTACTTAAATGTAGTACCTTGAACAACAATCTTGAAAAAGTCTGTTCCATCTCTGAGTTTTGTCAATGGGTAGGAAAGAGTTACTATTCCCTACAAAGCAAAAAATAAAATAAAATGTTGTGAACTAAGACTGTATGCCACTAAGTTATTGCAATACTGATAACAGCTGAAACATCTGTAAGATAAAAAAGGCAGAATCTATGGAACAAGCATAAATTTCCATTTACATTCTTAACAAAAAAAGAAAAATCAACTGCTATGGATAGCAACAAAAAGCAACATTCCTGAGATATAACAAAGCAAGAATTACATGTCAATATTATTTAGATTCCACTGACCAGATGATAAACAATAAAACAGTAGCTATGGAACTATTCATATAACTTTTAGTAGTTAAAAAAATAGCAAAAAGACTAGAGTTTTAGCACAAAAGTGGAAAGGCATCTAAACAGTCAGTGATCAAAATCTTAAGAGATACAGCAATTCCTCCAAAAATATTGGCAAAGGATTACAACATAAATATCAGAACAAAATCTCAGTCAAGACATAATAGACACTTATGAAGATAAAAAAACTTCTGTGAAAAAAAATACAGCTGTGAGAAGAGTCTTACAAGGTTTTGAAACTGTCCTGAATTAACTGCTTGGCAATAATACAAATGCTCTAAATGATCCTATGATTTAACAGTTAATTCAAAATACTCTTTTTTATTGTAATGCTGCAGTTACAATGAAGCCAAAATAAGCAACGTCAGTGACATTAACATCTCTTTGGAATCCACATATCTAGTTAGAAGGAGGGTATCATCAACAAAAAATGTCAGTCAAGTGTATTCTTTCACAGAATTGCCGATAAAGCACTGTAACCTTCTTAACCATAAAACCAAAACAAAATTCAATAAAGAAAAATAAAATTATTTAAAACAGACTCTGTAAAATGCTTTAAAAATGCCACAAACAGCACAAAAATAGACTAAAAGGTTTTTTGTAAAAAGAGAGTATGATAATATGTCTATAAATGCAACATTAAGAGGACAGTCAGGTAAATCACAGTGATTTCACAGTACAAACATTCAGTGGGAAGCTTGACTAAAATGCTAATAAATGCTTCTTAAACCAAATCAAGATAAAATATGCAGCAGGGATTTGTTACTCCAGAGGCCTTCCAGAGTAAAATTTGTCCTACAACATGCTACCTGAGGAGTAATCCAAATCAAATTCAACAAGATTTTACTATCTTGTTTTATAAATAAATAATATCACTCCACAAAACCTCAGCATTATTTACAAATGCTGATTTCCAAAATAATTTGATAATTTAACCTCCTTATCAAAACTCATTAGTCTTCTCTGTGAAAAGCAGGAATTTACCTGTTAAAAAGAGAAAGGTTTCTCACTTGTTTTCAAAATTACAGCTTTGTTTAAAATGTCACTATATATATACACACATGCATATGTACACACACACACATATATATATAAATTGCTTTTGCTGAGATTGTCTTGAATTGTATTCACAGGTAAATAAAAGACTAGAGAATTTTGCTTGTAATAAAGTCTTTGCAATGAAACAGTTATTTCAGGAACACTCAACATTTACATATATACCTTTTTCTTAGTAAGAAATTTCCACCTGCACGAGCACACTATTTAAAAGTGAAACTTATTAATGTGATAGTGGCTGCTTTTTAACCATCTTTATTTTTTATTTTTCCTTTTACATCCCAGTATCTTCCAAAGAGTTTTCAAATTCTGGGACCACATTCTTTGCTATAATGTTTTGGCCCCTTCACTTGCCTTTGTATTCCTAACACCTTCATTATAATAGGTGCTAGTAGAGTTCTGTTCCCCAGCTATGACCCATTTCCTCATACTGCCCCACTGCCTTCTCCCCATGCCTGAAACTCTTGAGCTCTAAACTTCCAAAGAACCCACTTTAGTAAAACTTGCTCAAATTGGCTCTTCTCTCACAAATTCTGCACTACTTATTGAGCTCAGAGGCAGACTTTTTCCAAAATGGTTTTTCCAAAACCCTCAACATTCCACATGCCACTAGACAGACTTTCAAACCCACTCCGTACAATTCTTCTGCTGCATGTGTCTCCCTCCTTGTAAGGACTCACTCCCCCAGGTTGGTTCTATAGCTGATTTGGCAGCTGATTTTAAGGTTTGGTTCAGATTTGCCACAGCAAAACTCAGAGAACTATGAGCTAACAGGAGAAGGCATCATGTTTAGTTCACAGACTGAGGTACAAACATTGCTTGTGCTGTTTTTCCACAAATTTGAAACTCGCAGTTTTCAAAGAAGCATCAGGAAGATAGAAAAGCAGAAGAAATAAAGGACTGAGGCACACAAGTCAGACAGAAGCATCCCAAATGGTTTTTGTGGCTTTTACCAGAACACAGTTCATAAAAATCCTCTTCTGCCGTTCCCTCCTTGTCAAAGCAGGATCTGATCCCTATTTTGGCAGGTCTAGAGTGACAGTGTGCCACCACCAAGATAACCTAACATAGTGCATTCTAAGGTTCACTTCAAGCTCAGCCTGCAGAACTGGATTTTCCTTCACATTTAATGGTGCATTAGCACCAGCTTTATCAGCTCTCCAGTTGTGCTGTTTATGCCAAGCTGTTTTAGCTACCCACTAATCCATGTCAGCAGCAGCAGGAAGTTCTCTTAACATAAGGCAGAAGTCTGAGAAAGACATTCTACACACTTTCCCTTTCAGAATCAGCTACAGCACTGCATACATGCTTTAAATCATAGTCTGCTAGTAATTGCCCTGCTTTCCAAACATATATTTTGGCAGAAACATCTTCTAATTTATAATGCATTTTTGCTTCATTCACCACTTTCTTCCGAACAAGAATCCCTGTTCTTCCACGTCAGGGCTGCTTGCAAACACAGTTCTTCAAAGCAGGAAGGTCTATGTATTGTGCAGGTGAACAGGGGCAGGAAACTACCCCCTGAGGAATAAACCCTGTTTGCTAGCAGCAGTGGCTATTGACATTTCCATTTGTTCCTTTACAGGACCTGAGGGAGGCTGAATCATTCTCAATCAAATCACCTCCTACACCACTCAGCTGCTGCCTGCTTCCAAACAGGGCAGTTCTGCTCCTTCACTACACCGGAGTGCCTCACTCCGGCATCAATCTGACACCACAATGATCCAGTGCACAGTGACAGCAGCAGCAAATTATCCTCTCTGCAGCAGTATGGATAGTCTTCTGCCAGTTTCCTTCTCATAAATGGACTCAATCACAGGGTCACATCAGCACTAGATTTGGAACTGAGAATATACAGCTGTGGTAGCAAAAATGTTTCTTTCGGATACAGAAAAACAGATCAGCTCATATTTTTAAAATGTTTGTGCCATTTTTGAAGGATTCAAGACAACTTATGTTTTCTACAGAACCAAATTTCCTTAATTTCCCCCCTGCACTTTTTTTAATTAATAGATTGAAAGAAAACCTGGGTTAATGCTGATTTCCTGATACATAAGCATCAGAGGCATCTAAAATGATTCTCAGAGCCACAGACAAAAAAAAAAGTTAAACAGGATAGAAAAAGACCACACTCAAGAATTGATGCTGCATTTTACAGAGAATACTTGTTTTAGGCATAAAAAAGGTTATTTCTACATTTCATTAGTATAGCAGGATTGTACTTCCAATCTGAAATACATTTGGGATTACTGTCAAATATAAGTGCACACTTGGTAATGATAAAAAAGACTAATTGTGTTTTGATGCTGGTAGTTGCTACAAACAACACTTTTCATAAAACTGGATACTGCATAATTTCATACAAAAGGAGAACTACTTTAGAAAGCTTTTTAGTTACTCTGAAATCTGATCTTTAACAAGATTGGGGTGCTTATTACTATTTCTTTTAAACAAAATACCACTTAACCTCCCCCAATCCCTCCATTTGCAGCAAAACATTCTGCATATTAATGTGTTTTTAAATTGGTCCACAGCTTATAAACTCTGAAAAGAGAAACTCCTACAAAATTTTAGTCTGATAACTTAAGAGAAAGGGACAGGACTGTGAATCAATGAAGTTGATTCACAACTTGCAACATGCAACGAAGTTCAAGAAGGTCATAATTTTTCTCTGCTTAAGGATATGCAACAGATGAACACAAGGACACACAGCTGCAGAAAGTCACCAAGTGAGAGGGAATACGAAAGCACCTTGCTTATGTAACAGGAGCTATTTCAAAGCAAGGTAAAGTTTTTTTACTGGTCAGTTTACCTGAATGTATTTGTTGGTATAATCACACCCTTCTTGCAAATGTTTTAAATTCTCCTTCTGCAAATGGCTTGGTAGTGGAGTCTCAGATTGTCCTTCAACAATCATCAGCAATTGAACAGGCATAGCTGCTTTATCTAAACAAAAATAATGAAAAGAGTCCTCAAGCTCCTCATTTTGTTCAAATTAAGAATTACTAGAAGTTGCATCTTATTCAGAAGGGGAACATTTACCTCTTTCATAATAAGACAGCTTAATTATGTAAAACTAAATTTTCAGAGGGATTAGCCTCATCTCTTAGTACCATACACAGCAAGAAGAAAGTAAGATTTCCTTGGCAATAGACAACCATCCAAATTACTCAATTTTTCAAACATTACAAAACACCATAAATGGCAATAAAATATTATTTTACATATAAAGAAGTAGAAATACATATAAATGCAAAGGGTAATGTAAACAGTGTTAATATTTTATGTACAGGTATAATATTTTATGTACAGAAATACAGATAAAAACCATGCAAAGACTTCGAATGACTCCTTCCCCAGCACAAGGTCATGGACAAACAGCCCATATTCAGTTTTTTCCCCCTATAAGAAAGTTTCACTACAAGAAATTAAAACATTTTTCATTTTAACTTAAAATGAACAACAGATCTGCTTAGGTACAGATTAAAAAAAAAACATCAATGAATCAAGTAAAGAAAAAATAATAAAGATAATAAGAATGGTATCTAAGATGCTAAGCATGGAAGGGACTTGGAACAAGGTAAGAAATGTATGACTGTGTCATGTCTGGTCTGCCCTCACTGTAACAAAAGTCAATGAAATAAATTACTAGTGACAGTGCTATAATGCTGAGAATAGGGGAGAGGAAGAGTAGTCTATTGCAATGAAGTTACACATAAGAAAAATAGCAAAAAGTGATCTAGCAATAAGTAGCTATTGCTGTATTTTCTCATTACATTGTCATCTCATTTCTTCTAGGGGTATCTTTGTCTTTGCAGTATAATTTTTATTTCAAGTATCTAAAAAAAGCTGCAACCTTATTAATCTTCTGTTTGCAGTAAGTTTCAATAAACTAAGCAAAAAACAATTTCTGTTTTCTGAAATCGAGATTGCAGTATTATAGCCACAGCCCTAATTTCCAACAGTTTTAGCAATTTTTATATGACAGTAAAGAACAGGAAAGAAAGTATTTCCTGTAGTTTTGAATGGACACAAAAACTTGATAATCTACTCAGAAAAAGCTTAAACTACATTTCAATTACAGTTCAAAAGAGCTTTTGCAGTGCTATGCAGACTGAATTCTTACAAAATATTCAGTCATAATTAAATGGAATTGCAAAGTTAAAAGACCGGTGAATCATAAGTTACAAACATAAGTCAACATATACAGGTGCAGAGAGCAAAATTACACACATTCTTTTAAAAAGTACCTTATTCTTCAGAAAAAAACAAAAACCCACCTTATTGTTACTCCAGTATCCAAAGATATCAGACCTCACTAATAACTTCTGACTATTTCTTTTGTTGTGAGCAACCCTTCTTTCTCCTTCCCCATTTACAGCAAACTCCCCACTGCTGTTATTCTTGTCTAACAGATATAAGCTAGAAGTCAGAGTCACTCATGACATGTCAATAAAATACTTTGGTTTGAGGGTGTCTCAGCTGTAATGGCACATATAGGGTGACTAGCTTTTGTTTTTTCCTAGTTTCCAATTGACATGAGGAGCAAGGAGGCAGAAATGAAGCATTATGAACTGACCACAATCCCCATTCTCTGTCCCCTGCACTGCTCAGGGGGAGAAACTGGTAGAGAAATTGCAGTGGAGCTAAGCCCAGAAAATGGGAGAGGTGGGTAAAGATCTTTAGATTCGTTCTTATTTGTCATTATCCTACTTTGGTTTGATGACCAGTAACTTAAATTACTTTGTTTGAGTCTCTTTGTTTGAGTGATCTCCCTGTCTCAACCTGCAAATTTTTAATTGTATTTTTTCCTCCCTGTCCTCCTGAGGGGAATGATAAGAGCAGCTTTGGCAGGCATCTGGCTTCCAGCCAGGGTCAACCTGTGACAGCACAGAGCTGGGAGGCACAGCACCAGACAGGTTTCAATTTCTGCTTGAGCTGAAGCAGAAGTAAAATCCTGTTACAAAGGTGCAGATGCTGTTTCTGCTTTGACTAGTGAAGTATCAGAAGTTAGAACTTCTATAAGATGTTACTAAATGAAGCTAAAAACAATGCCTTTATCTGTGTGTTTTCAAACACACACCACGACAGCACTGTCATTAGCTTATCAGGATTTCAAGTCTCTAGTGAAATGAGTAACTGGAAGATTTACACAGCTTTTCAGTTCAAAGTATCTACTTCCCACTTTATTCTAGCAGACTGAGAAGCTGATCTATTCCACCTACAAAGAGCCAACTTCAAAGTTAATCAGCAATATTGATCTTCACCCAGCAACAGTATAATGAGCCAGGGAGATATACAACATAACAGACTAACTATTTTTTATCCTGTTTCTCTCTGTTACACCACTTGAGCAATTAAAAATAGATTTTTCTGGTTTTTTTTTTATTTTGCCATGAAGATGTCTCAACAACACACATCATTGTAAATAACATTCCAGCAGAAAACAAGTGGAATGTTTTTACAGCTCTTAAACTCCTATATACATAAAACTAAGGTCATGTGTTCTAACTGCTAACCTCTGAAGCTTTCAGATTCTTGTTCCCAGCAATTAAGAAGCAAAGATATGAGTATCCAGTTCTAAGAGTTATGAAAGTAAATTTTCCAAAACAAACTGATACAGCGTTGGCTTTCAAAATCCACATGAAGATATTGTTAGTGCTGTCCTTGGTGTTCCCAGCTCTTCTGGAGAGCAACTCAGTGCAAGTAAATCTGTCAAATACCTTTGCTGCTCTCAAAAGCCTGACAGGAATAATTCCAACTTGAGCCTAAGAAGCCTGCAAATGGTGTAAACAGAGCTGTACATAAGGATGGATATTGAAAACATCCCCAAACAAAACCAAGACTGCAAGAAAGGCAGACAGCAGCATGTGACACTCCTTGAAGAGAAGTGAGACACAGCACATACACAGAGCAGAAGGACGACTGTGAACTACAAATACCTTTTGCCTTCCAGTAATTAAAGTGACAAAAATTTGGAGAGTGAGCAAACAAAGAGCTTCACAACTTTAACAAAGAATTATATGAAAGGATGTAGACTGTTTAAAGTAGACTATATACTGTATATAGGATGTAAGTCACAATTTAACACCCCAGAGAGATTGCAATATGCACCACTCGAGAGAAATGTAACACTGAGAACAGCTATGGTCTTAACTCTTATGTGCTGCTCTGCCCTATCCTTGACATTCTGCCTACTAACTAGAAAGTTTAGTCCTTTCTCTACTACCAAGAAATACTTCAGTCATACATAAAAATTACATGAAGAGAATAATGTCATTTTGGAAACAGAAGAGAATAAAACACATGACTATGTGGACTTCTGAAGGAAATCTCACCAAAATCTGATGAAGAATGAAGGAATAGCCAAGAGCATCAGCATCTTATTGATGTGATCAGTCACAGTGGTAGATACCTGAAGCCCCTGTAAACACAAATACTAGTCAGTGCAATATTCAGGCTAATTGTCCAAAGTTAAAATGATTATGAAGTCATGCTTCATTATAAAAGCACACACCTCTGTAGACCAGCCATACATTCCCACTATATTTTATGCAACACTTTGTCATAAAAATGAACATTTGTGGCTTGAACAGAATAGGCAGTACAGAACTATCACAAACCCAACGTGCCATCAGCAGACAAAGCTTTTGTCATACAGCAGTCTTAATGAAATCAAGAAAACCATCAGTGAACAAAGTGTGTAGTCTGTAGAATTTTTTCTAAAGTCTGATTTTATAATATGTTATAACTCTCAAGAGGCAAAAACATCATGTCAGATTAACTAAAATAGAAGGAGAAATCAAGTCAGTAGCATGACACATCTTATTCCCTTAGCTGCAAGGCTTCAGCTTGCTCTTGCTGAAGTGCACTTTTATGGGAAGGATGTCCTTGGCTGTTCTTACTGATAAGAACAAGGCGATACTTAGTTTCCTTAGAATACAACTAGGTTTCTTAAGCAAACAAAAGCTCCTTTATTTCAGATTAAAATTTACTTATCTGACATTGTGCAAAAGAGACTACAATCAAACATTACCTGAGGAAAAGGGATTCTTACACAGCCATTATTATCTCAACAGTACTTCAGCTCTAGAAAGCAGCACTGAATCCACAGCAAAGCAGCGGCCTCAGGAGGAGAACGCTACTCCGCACATCCCACACTCCACACCATATGAAACAATCGCTTCAGAAAGTCAGTGCACCAGCTACAAGCAGCGAGACCTTCAGAACCAAGCCCACCAACACAATTATCAACAGTGGTTACTCAGTGCCCGGGAAGAAACTTCCAAAGCCGTGGAGCACCGTGCGGGGACTGCGCTCCCGGAGCAGAGCCGTTGTGCAGGGCAGCTGTGGGCCGGAGGGAAGCAAAGCCGGGCCCGCCAACCCGCCGGTGTCCGTGTGCCGCCAACCCTGTTTGTCCCAGCCCTTATCCCAATCCCTGTCCCGGTCCTTGCTCCTGTCCCTGTCCCTGTCCCGCCTCGCTGCCTCCTGCGCCACTTCCGCCCTCCCCGCGCTCCGGCCGCGCATCGCGCATGCCCAGGCGGCGCGCGCACGCGCAGCGGCGGCGCCGGGCACACCCGTCCTGAAGGGACGGGGACAGGGGGCACAGGAGCAGGGGCCGGGAATGGGAACAGGGACGGGGCCGGGAATGGGACGGGCTTGAACCCACTGATGCTCTTCTGTTTTCTCTTTTAGTTCTGTTGTTTTCATTTCATGTGTGTAAAAGATCTGTTTAGCAATTAAAACACTCCGGTGAAGTGAAATCGTGGAAAGCTTATACATGATAGGTGAATTAAATTAAAATCATTTGGGATCATCAATTTGCACTGCAAATTAATTTAAATGGTTACTTGATCTTCTCCTCTTGACTTCTCTCCTTTTTTTTTTTTTTTTGCTGTTTCTTTTTCCAGTTACTTTTTTATAAAATTTACTATTATTTTCTTTCTATAAAGTAATCTTAAACCTAGAAGAATTGGAGGTTCTTATGCCGTGTCCGTAAATAATCAAAAGAGAAAAAAAAGCGCAGAATTTTGATAAAAGAATACCCCAGTTTTACGAGTCAACAAAACAATTGGGTCTGACAGAAATCTAGCCTGAAGCCTGTTTTTCTTTAATTTTTCATACTGTTTTTGAACGGTAGTCCTATTCCTATGCAGGAGGATGGCACGGGTGAGGGAACAGCGCTGATGGCGAAGCGCGGCTGTCCTTGGCTGGGCTGTCCCCGTGTCCCGGTGTCCCCGGGCCGCTGGAGCCACTCTGTCGCCGGCCGGCGGCTGTGTACAGATCACAAACGGGATAGGACTGCTAGGAACGTGCCTTGAGCTGTTTTATTTTCCAGCACCAGTCTCACTACATGGTTATGACAATGGGAAGATGCCATAAGCTCACATCTCAGGCAGCAGACCAAGAACTTAATGTTACAATTTACTTTAACTTTGCCAATTCAAAATTACTTTAACAGTTTTTTGCCCAATCCCACAGGGCAAAAGCATATTGACAGTAGTTCTATCCAACTACTTTAAGCACACGTACCTTCAATTAAAACAACGCTAGCTTATTTCAAATACAATACCTGCTTGTAAGCTTTAAAACACAATGCACAGAGCTCAGTTATTGAGCGTAAAACTTCCTAATATCTCACTATATATGATATACGTATATATATGGTATATATAGATCATATAGTATATTATATATATAATATACATATCATACATCTATATATATATAAAAAATATACTTTTCTGCAGCCTAGAGAGTTATTCTAGACAAGCATTAATACACAGACCATTGTTCTATCTGTCCTTACTTTTCTACTTTTTACATAATTTTTCTGCTGACCTATCTCATGGCTATTGCTTAGCTCCAATCACAGTTCTGCTGTCTCTGAGGCCTGCCTTTTGCAGCTTTCCCCAAACCCTCTGATTTTTAGGGTTCCCACACCCCTCCTGCAGGAGCCTTGCCGGCTCCCCTGGCCGCTCCCCATTCTCTGCCTTGGGGAAGTGCCAGTTCCAAGCCCCCTGGGAATAGGAGGTTTGGGCTAGCCTGTAAAACCTGGATGCCACGGACGTGCTCAGGCGAATTTAAAGCTGCCACTTGCAGAAAGTTAAAAAATAAAAAGAAAAAGGGGAATAAGAACACCCTGCTGCTTGCTGGCGTCTGTTGTTTAAACGGCTTTGGAAAGCAGCATTCATCACTGACAGCAACACGGCTCCCTGAGGCTTGCGGGTGTTTGGATGCTGCAAGTTGACACATGCCAAGATCCCAGTGACACATGCCAAGATCCCATTTACAGTGCTTGCCAATTCAAAATTACAGCAGTCGTGGCTCAGCATTGCAACAGTGACGCTTCTTCCTTTAGAGACTTCAGCTTTCTGTCTCTGGTACCTCAGAGATACCTCTGCTGCCAGTCTATTCTCTGACTCTTTCCCATCTCTGCAGTCCTGAATATCTGGGACAGCTTTCTTTTTCTTGTTTCTCATCACTTAGTGATTTTAAAAAAGTCTCACTGGAAACTATTTTCTCCTTTCTCTACCTTCAAATAATTTCCTTCACAACCCTCCTCCTATTTTTGGAACTCTTTTAGTTATGTCTCTGGAGTGTTTTGTAGTTACACTTAGAATTCAAATCCAGTTCGAAAAATGAAACTTGGATCAATCCATGTTCAGGAAGCCTCTGGAGGGACATCCATGCTTTGTACTCATTTTCACCGTTGACAACCTTTTCTGGAACAGGCTTCTTTTCTTTGATCATCACAGTTCTCAATAAATTTTAATCCTGTGCCTTCCATTGGGTATTGATGTACCATGCTTGATTATGAACAAAAATATTATTAAGACTTTGTTATACAGGCATGATAAAAGCAGCCCACAGTGAGAGCTAAGTCAGAGCTGGGAATTCAAGCACAGGTGGCTGCATGGAGGACTAATGATCTCCTATTTGAAGAGCCAACTACAACAGATAGGCTGAGAAGATTAGTGTTACTTGCCCACATCCTTTGTTTCCATCAAAAGATTTTGAGAGATCAAACTTATCTTTAGGCTGTTAAGTTCTGTCAAGCGAGCATTTCTGGTGGAATATTGTCTGTCTTCTTTTATGACCTCTATTTTTAAATCTACATTTTGAAAACAACAGTTTTCAATGTAGAAAACAATAAGAAAAATTCAACAGCCAAAACCAAGTTGATCAAGTGGCAAAGGATGCATTCAGGAATTAAACATTTTTAGAGCCTGGTGTCGTTCAGTAAAAAATTGGATAATTTGAAAGAATATGGTGAGGAAATTGTACTTTAATCCACTGATGTGTTTTGCTTTTCTTTTAGATTTCTTTTTCTCATGTCTGTAAAAGATTTCTTTAGCAATTAAAATTATGGTGAAGTGAAAGCTTATACATTATAGGTGAAATGAATTAAAATAATTTGGAAACATCAAATTACACTCCAGAGTAATTTAAATGGTTACTTGATCTTCTGTGTTTTCTTCTCTCCTCTTTTGCTACTTCTATTTCCAGTTACTTTTTCTAAATTTACTATTGAATTCATTCTATAAGTAATCTTAAACTTCTTTTATGTCCTGTATACAATCGAAAGAGAAAAACTGAGAAAAAGCTGTATATAAGCAAAAATTTTAGTTTGATAAAAAAAACCTTAGTTTTATGAGTCAACAAAACAATTGGGTCTGCCAAAATTTATCCAGAAGTCTGTTTTTCTCTTATTTTAACCTTGCTTTTTGTGGTAGTTACCTTCCTCTTCTTCAGTTAGTAGTTTTAATTCAAGAAATTTTATGAGAAGTTAGATGAATTACATCAGAAGGTGATTTTTAATGTTCCAGTAACTGTGTATTCTCATACTACTTGCAGTAATCTTGAAATGTGCTGCAATTTATATGTATCATAATAGAAAATAGTACCTCAGCAGATGGAAAAAAACAAAGCCACGATTCTGATCCTAATGTTGGTTTGCTTTGTGGCTTTTTATAAACCCCTTAATCTACAAAACCAAAGTCCAAAATAAATAAGAGGGTGGCGTTATTTGGAGTGGGATCCACATGGAAGTTACACATGCTCTTAACCAGTTTAGGTATCCTTGGAAATCCCCAAATGCAACTGAAGTTCTGATCTCACTGAAAATAATAAAAGCTTTCCATTCATTTGAGGGAAACCAAGAGGTCCCCTGTGCATCAATATTGTCTGTAACATAAGACATTGAATCAAAGCTTTCACGAATAGGCGCCTTATACATTAAATCAATACCTAGTCACAGGTGCTTCTGAAGACTGTTCTCTTAATAAGGCAAGACCTAAATAAGGGTTTTGGAAATTAGACTTGAGTTCATGGGTTAAAAAAACCAAAAAAGAACAAACAAACAAACAAACAAACAAACAAACCCAACCAAAACCCCTAAAAATCAATAAAAACCCCCCAAAACTGGGCAAGTTTTTCAATTATGTCTTTCCAAACACACATTGCAGTGTCAGTCAGGTCCTTAAGCAATATTAAAAATTCAGTCTCTTCAATTTTATCTTCCTCAGATATCTTGTTAAACAGTGGCAAAAGAATTGTTCTGTAGGAATACAGGCTGTTTTCAGTAGCAGCTGCCTGGGTATAATTATTTTCCAAGTTCAGCACGAGACATTTCACAGCCTAAATGCAGTCCTTTCTACTCCTTTAACTTTGCTTTGCTTTGATGATAGCACTTGATTTTTACTTTAACTTTTATGGATACCAGCCAAATTCAGCCAGAGGTCATTTGCAATACATCTGAAATTATGTGTTGCTTGCTAGAACTTGTAGGCTGAGAGAAGTCAAAAATCCATATTTATTAAAATCACAGAAATTATTATTACAGTATAAATGTTTAAGAATTTCTAGGTGATTTCCAGGAATTCATTTTGATTAATAGCATCTGTATTGAAATAATGTGTAATCACTCAATAAGAAATCATATAATTATAGCATGCTTCTCATTACAAAATACTGCATGTAAAGGATTTTCCTTCTGTAAAGAGCAGTCAGATTCTTGACTTTTTGTAACTGCTGGAAAATCTGAAATGCAGAGACCAGAATTAGAATAGTTTGAAATAAGTTTATATGAAGTACTAAAATAAGTAATTCTTTGCTGTTTATCTTATATTAGCATTGTGTGATTGAAGCTCACTTACATGGGTTTATCTTATGTGGGTGTAAAAATAAATAGAGCATATGTTTACAAGTATTTAATGGGTATATAATATAATTTAAGAAGCAAGAATTGCAGAGGAGGATAAATCTTTTATTAGACCAAATTGTATAGGTTATGATTTGTATAAATTATATGATAGCACAGAACACTTTCCGAGACTATTACTGATATCTCAGTAGCTCAATCACTGAGCAGATTCATGGCTGGCTCCCTGATCAGAAGAAGCCAACTTTAAATAACTCACTAATGGACTATTGGGTGAAGAAAGATTCCTTTTGAGCAGGAGACAATTTTCTTCTCTATCTAGGCGATAAGGAAAAATAAATGGGAAAGGATAAATGTAGGCAAGAAAATGAAGAAAGTCTCCACTAATGTGATCCTGGAGACATATCTGCTTGTAGCAATTCTGTAGTTCAGCAGTTCTAAAGTGTATCTGAGAATCTCCAAGTTTGCTAGTAAAAGAAGGTGATACATGGAGTCTCTTGCAAAGGATTCTTGTGCCAGCTGGAGCCTTCAAAACATACTGGGGTTTTGAGCATTATTAAGATAAATGCTAAGAGGATATTAATATATTGATTATCTATTAATATTCAGTTATTACAGTTAGTGTAAATTTTGAAAGCTGACACAACGTTGTTTGAATTCTATGTTAGTCTTTTCATTGGCTCCAAAGGTTTCCTATTTGTTGAATCATCACAGATACTGCTGATTAGATTTCTGTTTGCAGGTATTTAGTACGCTTCATTGTTTAAAATGAGATATTTTTCTTTTCTAAATCTAATGCACTCATTAAATATGTTTGCTCGGTGGTTGTGTTCTTAGCTAATTTTCTTAGCAATAGGGTTTTATTTTCTAATAAGGCATCTACCCAAAAGCCCTCTGTAGAAATCAATGATGGAAATTCATTATCTCTTTGCATAGAAGTTTTTTTGTATTTCAGTTGAAATACTCACTAGCTCTAAGAATGGTGAAATACTATTCTTTATTCTAAAGCCTCAGCTGTCTGACTAGCTATAGAGGTTTGTGCTTCTTTCCTTGATGGTTATAAGCTTGCACTAAGAAGGCTTCTGAAAAAAAAAATCTGATTTATATAATTGCCCAAAGAGGTGATGTGTCAGTGTGATGCATATCCCAGGAGTAAGATAACAAAAAGAAACCCCTACACTTCAGAAGGACTGGATCTTTTCATTTGTTGGAAACACAGAAATAAAACCAGGGAGGTATTCAAATATTTTGTGAGAGAAGCAGAACATTTATAACTACAAGGTAATTAAAAACAAAGTGGCATCACTCACTGGAGTGTTTAATCTTTTAATGTTGGAGCATTTGTTTGTATATCCGTTTATTGCATGCGAATTTTGGTTATATGTGCATCAGTTGCAGACAACAGTGGACAGGAATTCAGGAATACATTTTCAAAAAACTCATTGAGAGAGCTTATTAAAGGGTACAATTGTGTGAGGGCAGATAAACAGAACTATTTCTATAAAAGCTATTTATGTATTTGTAAAATATTAAAGTGTTTCTTCTTCTGTTATTTTCAATAACTGAAGCAATTTATTTTCTATTACATGTACTAAAACCTGAGGGTTTTTTTTTCTTTAGAAAATATGCTTTAAATAGAATTCTTTATGAACCAATTTACCTGGAATATTCAAGTTCTTCCATTTCAAGAATGAAAGTCTAACTGTGGTTATTATCACAGGCATCACTTTCTTCACTGTGAAAATCTATAGATGCCATCATGAACTGAAATAATTGTGTTTAACAATGTAGTGGTGAAAAAAAGAGCCTGTCTTCACCTCACCAGGTTTGTAGTCAAAATACACTGAGAAAATGAGAATTGGAGTTAATTTATTATGTAGTGAGCTACTTTGAAAAAGTACCTCACTATCAAAAAAATATGTCAAGAAGCTGAAAGAGACTTGGAAAGAAATGTAACTGGGAAGCTTATTCCTATTAAGCTATGTAGCTTTCATGTGTGTGATGGTGCCTGTTCCAGACATCATTGAGTTCTCCAGCCTGGAGAAAACTTCTATAAAATGAATTGTAATTTATTAAAATATGGACCTTTTGGGATTTATAAAATACCCTAAAAGCACAAATCCCATTTATTCACTTATTGAAAATCCTTTAGCTATTTAGGGCTCAATACTGGTAATTCTGTCTTCATTGACTGTGGTGGATTTTTCCAAATACTTTTTCCCCTTTTTTTGTCCTGTTCACATTTAATTCTGAATTCATTTTTGCATCAAAATATTTTTTTAATGATGCTCTTCTTTTGGCTTTAAGTAAAATAAAGGTAAAAGGAAAATGGAATGGAAATTAAAATTAAAACAAAGGTGGAAAAAGCCTGTGGCTTAAACAGAATGACTTTGTCTAGTCACACTAGTTCACCTAGTCACATGTTCACCTCCTATCCTGAGATATTCTGAATGTTTTCTTAGAGATCCTTAATTCAGGTTTTAACTCAAAAGGTCTTAAGTGCTTTTCAGTGCCCTGAAGCTAAAGCATTGGGTGTCCAATCCTCTTAACCTTTTCAGCTTAAACGTTCTATGAACAGAAGTTGCTCTACCAGGAGTAACAGATCACCTTATTTAAAAACGTTTATAACTCGGAAGATGTTGGTCTTCAGTCTTCCAAACTTTTTTCTCTGTGTATTTTCTGGGCTAAATGATTACTTTTTAAAGCTTCTTTGTCAGGGAAAAACAGAAACAGCATTTTCCAAAATGTGGTAAGCACAAACCTGTTTTTACACCTGAAACAGCCAAACTATTCAAAGTCAGGCAAAATATGCCATTTGTTTTTTTTCATTTCATGACAGAAAGTCTCCCTCAGCAGCTGAATAAGAGGGAAGCACAAGAAGGACTGACCTCTGTGTTAATATCTAACAGTTTAGTGATGAGTTTGCACTCATCTTTACTTCTAGAATTAGTTTATGTCATGGCTTAGTAATGGTGCTCTCCAGTTCAGTGCCCCCAGCAAGACTCTCAAACCATGCTCCACTCTCTCTCACTCCCCATTTTCCCCTTTCCCTCCTCTGCAGGGGGATGGAGAGAATTGGAGACACAAAAGACAAAGGTCACAAGTTGTGATAAGAACAATTTACTGGAAACAGCAATGGAACAAGAAAATGAATAGTAACAGAAACGATACTAATGACAGAAAGTACAACAAAAGGAACTATTCACATGGAAACAAACCCCAATAATAGACAATACCAGGTTATTTTGACTAGCAGTAATTAGGAGAGTGTCCCTTTCCCTTGCCCCAGCACTGACATGAGGTGGTGCAGCCTGTACACCACCATATGTCTCAGCCATGCCCCCTCTCAGCTACTGCAAAAAATTAACCATGTCCTGGCCAGAACCAGAACAGCATAACTCAAGAGTGCTTGTGATTTCATCCACTACTGAACACATTTTTTAGAGTGCAGCTGTGTTGTACTTGATGTTTCATATTCTTCTGGACTTCAATGGCACTTAGAACCACATGGAATCTTGTAGAAATCAGGATTGTTCAGCTATGTCAAGACCTTATGTAACAGACTGCTGAGCTCTTGAGAGGTACTACATGAGCTCAATTTCCACAGAAATCTCAGGGCAGATGTTCAAGCCCTGCAGAGTTCTGAGAATATGCTGGTATGTTCTTACAACCTTGGCAATGGTCTTGTTGCCATGCTCTGTAAAATATATCACACCAAGGAAGTATGGTAAATTGAAGATTCTTAATAATAGCAGATACTGAGAATGTTGACTCATCATTGCCCTACAAAAGTATTTTGTTGAATTGAAGAAAATGATTAGAAAATAAGATGCAGTCAAAAGAGAAAAGCAAAAGATATTAAAACAAAAATATCACAGTGTAAATACACAAGGATAAGCAATGGGCTAGGTAGCAGTTCTTTAGAGAAGAAAGGAATGAATCACATGTGAGTCAGACATGTCATTCTGTTCTAAAAAAAAGAAAAATTAACAAATTGCACAAATAACCTGTAAGGTGCATAAAATAACCTTCCTGTTCAGGAGTTCTGATAAGCTGAAGTAATGCATCATGTTTCTGTCATAAAGCTTAAAGAAAATAAAACCATCAATCCATTGGAGGCATTCTGAAGGACATCAGTGTGAATGAGGAAAGGCTTAGGAAATATGACCACCAGAGATGGATGGAAAGAGTTGGGGTTATTGAGCCTAAAATTTTTCTAACATGGAGTCATGTATGTGTAAAAAAAGACATATTTTTTTGAAAAAAGAGTATTTGTGTGTGTGTGTGTGTGTGTGTGTCCATGGTACAGAGGAGGAGAAGTAATAACCTTAACTATTGTAGTGAATTATTTTTATTTGACTATAGGACAGACTTCCTGACCAAAAATAATTAATGCTAAGGCATGGAATAATTTTTCTGATATCTGCATTACAGAATGGATTTTTTTAGGCCAGGTTAATAAAATATTTAGTTTAGCTAGATTATTTGTCTCAGAGTAGATGGATAGACAGGTAAGATACTTTCTGAAGGTCATTTTAACTCTATTATTCTCTGATTTTTTTAGATTTGGCTTGAAACCTTTGCTTATTTTAAATTTATTAGTTTCTTAAAGCTGTATTATTCTCAGCATTATTCTCAGCTCTTTATGTGAACTCAAAGTAATCACTAGACAAGGATGGAAATTTGTTCGTATGCAGACTGTGAAATATTTATAATTTGTTGCTTTTTTTTGACTTAGCATATATTCATTGTGTTTGATTGGATGTGATTAATATGAGCTTAAGAGCTGCCATTTAGTTTTATTTTAAACAATTGTGCTTGATTGTTCATTGCCCCATTTTCATGCTACATTTATTCTTTGTTCTTTTTTGTATATTGACAATGTCAATCAGTTTTGTGGTTTGAATGTTTTAATGTTGTTTGTTTAATTGTTTTTAGATAACATAAAAATCTACAAAGTGGCAAGAAGTTTCAGAAATAGATTTTAACATTTCTTTGATAATTTGATTAGTAGCAAAAAGTTATAAGCATTGTAAACAGTGTTTTCTGATATATCATAGTCATTGCATTCAGCTGAATTGACTCGACTAGGTGCTCAACCAAGCATCTAATTATTTTGAAAAATTGCAGTTGGATGTTGCATTGTGACATTGAATAGAGACAAAGCTTCCTGATATTGACTTCTGCATCTTTAAGAAAGAGTCAAGCATGAAGGAACACAATAGTACACCAAATTTGGAGCTTGCAGCTTCTGCTAATAGAAGTAATGTGTTCTTAAATTAAGTGGCCAAATGATTTGCATATATTAATTAATGTTATCGTTTATAACTGATGTACAAGATAGAAAAACAGGACACTCTTCCAGGAAGAGATTAGGAAGAGTCAGGTAGATCACGTTTGTCTCAACCTTGGTGAATATGAGTATTTCTTTGCTATTTTCATGCATATCTTTTGTGTTATTCAGTTTGCAGAACATTGCAATTGATCAAACACTGCGCATCTGAATATATTATCTCAAATGTGAAGCTGTCTCTGAAGCATCTACAGCAGTGAGGGTGGCAGTTTTAGCTTCTCTGTGACTTAAGTGGATTACTGTAAACAAGGTTCATTTCTGTGTAACAAGGGGGACTACTGAGGAGGTCAGCAACATTATGAAAAAGATAATTACCAAAAAAGGTTCTGTAGTGGACTGGTCCTGGCTGGTAGGCAAGCACACAGCTCCTTCTCACTCTTCTCACTTTCAGCGTGGCTGAAGAGTAAACAGAACAGAAGATAGCTTGTGTTTCAGGATAAAGACAAGGAGCTCACAATTGCTGTGACAGGCAGAGTAGACTGTAACTGGGCAAATTATTTATTGCAAATTAATATAAATACTTAATTACTCTTTCAGGTATTGAGAAACAAAAGCAACACAAGAAATAACCATTAAAACATCAAAGAAAATGCACTACTCCTTTTTCCAAGCGTCGCATTGAGCCCCTCTCACCTCCCAGCTTGTTGTGGCCCCAGGTTGTACTTTCAATGAGGCAAGGGATCCAGTGGACGAGGGGGAGTATTGTTTGCAAGTCAGGGCTCCTTTTGGTGCTCCTTCTTTGCTTTTTTCCTTCTTTGCTTTTCTCTGCTTTGGCATGGGCCTTCCATAGGCTCTGCGCCTTTGGGAATTGTGCTCTGCCGTGGAACAGCTCCTGCCTCTCTGACCTCTATATTCTCTTGCTGTTTCTCTGTTCCCTCATTGTCTCCCTGTTCTCTCCTCCTCTTTCAAGAGTTTCCATTCTTTCATAAAAAGATTTTTGCAGAGGCAACATCAAATTCAGTGATGGGATCATCTTTGGCTTGTGATGGGTGGGGAGCTATCTGTGTCCAGTGCAGGACGATCTCTGACTTTCTTCCACAAAGGCCACCCCTGCAACTACTCATCCCCAAAACTTTGCCACACTAACAGAAAAGGTTTTATCTACATTGCATTTTCAAATAGAAAATCCATATCACCTTGCCACTCTTTAAGAACTGAATAGATTCATCCTAATTCTGAAGTTCTACTTGCTCTCATGAGCTTTAATAACTCCTTTCTTTTTAGCCTGCCTCACAGATTTTAATTTAAACAAATACTATATAAAGGGTGTATTTTTTAGCTATTAGTCTGACTTTTGGAGTATTTGACAGATATTGCTATGCATTGACAATGACAACTTTGTATTGACGTCCAATTCTAAATTTCTTTCAGGATGGGCAAATTTTATTCTTATTTATTAGTTTTATTACTCTAGCAAGTAGGAGATCTATCAGGAACTTACACTGCATTTTCCTGAGGAGAACACCAGCCACTGACAGTAAGTGCTTCCAACTGGCACGGGAGAAGTCCAGCATTGTAATAAGGCCAGTTTGACGAGAAATAGTTTTAAGACAGCAGCAAATTAAGCTTTGCCCCAGTTGCAGTCCAATTTCTTAGTGAGTCATCTGTCCATTTTCTTGTTGGTCTGACAGAAGCCAGTGTTCACTTGTGAGAAGAAGTCAAGAGGGAGAAAAAGTCCAAAGGTGTCGGAGAATGAGGCCTTTGTCTGGGATGAGCCATTTGTCGGTGAGGGGAGACTCGGACACTCAATATGAGTGATAAGCAAGTTCCGTTTATTCAAGAGAGCATCAGACACTTATACAGCAAATAATAAGCTTATGAATATTCTGTAAGCCAAGCGATCTATTGGTTAAACTATACCATCAACTCTTCCTCATTCCTTTGGGCCTACATTCTCTATTTCCCACGTCTCTCTGTCCACTTGTTATCATACCCAGCTAGGCCCAAGGACACGCTATCTTGCAGGTGCAAAAGCTCAAACTAGCTGTGTTCGGTACTTTCCTAGCTCCTGGTCGGCTAACAAGCGAATGTCTACGTGACCTCTGTCATGCAGCCATTTCTCCACACAAAGGCATGAGTTGTCATGAACAAGGTGTAAAGGAAGGGTTCTAATGCTGTACAATGTTACCTTCATTGGAAAAAGAGCCACCTGCAATTTCAGAGGATTCAAATATCTCACAACTATTATATTTTTTTAAATGATGTTAGAAATCACAAACAGAAATAAAAAAGGAAAAAATTATTGCAGTAGTGATTGAGGCTGGTTACTTTGTACATCTCTTAAACTATTGAAAATGACATCACTACCAAATTCTGCCTTTTTTATCATCCATCATTCTTCATAGCAGTTTCATTAAATTCTTGGGATCAGAAGAAGAAAAGATTAGCCAAGTCTCTGGCTTCTATGAAAGGACTTTCTACAGAATTTTCTTAGGGCAGTGAAGTTTGGCACATCTCACAGATAAAAAGATTCAGAGATGGCAATCATGAAGTTCCTAGGCAAGATAATAGCAAGACATTGATTGATAGGTAGTCTATTTGTTACCATAATCTTACTCTAAACTTAATAACCACCGAAATACAGAGTGATTTCCCACATGATGTGCTCGCAAAATAAAGCAATACATTACTCAGAATATTAAAAATATTATTTTCTTATATTCATTTCAGGAATCAGATTGTTCTGGAATTGTTTGTTGGGTGGTACAGATAAAATGGAAGTTGTAACAGTACCACCTCAAATGATAAGGTGTAACAGAGCACAGCTCCCTCTGGTATCAACAGGTGTTGCATGTAGTGATCTGAGAATTGATGTAGACTCTCTTTAGAGTGACATTTCAGAGATTAATGGATATTTATTGAAACTCAGGAACAATCCTTATATGAATTATTTAACTGTCATAAGCATTTCTACATCAGAGAAAGTTGTTGTGAAGAACTGAAATGGAAAACAAGGTAACAAAGAAACAGGACAAGAAAAAAGGCTATAAAACCTATAAAAGATGCAATTAACATTTTACTATCTGACCAGACATCTATAACTTGTTGTAAAGCTATACAATCTCACCTAGGGAATAAGCTAAAATGATTAAGAACTCTGAAACAAAATAGAGGCTAACAATTAACCATTTAAGTTTATTGATAACTAAAGAGGAATATTCCTACAGCAGATTTTAAAATTTTATAAGGCTCTTATGAAAGACAAAGGATGTCAGTAAGTGTTGTGAAACATCAGAGCTCATCAGGTGGGGCCATGAATCTCACACAATGCTTTTCCTTTACAACAGTGCAGTATTAATTGCACTTTTAAAAAATACTACTGAAAATTGTTCACAATTTTTCACAGAGAAGAGAAACATCTTCAGAACATAAGAATAAGTAACTGACATTGTCTTTTTTAACTAGAAGAACAGGAAAACAGGCCAGAAAACCAAAAATTGGTCTGAGAGAACAGAAAACACATTCATCTGTTGGCTGCTCCAACTGTGGTCATCAGGGCAAAGTCCTGCAGGAGGACACGTGTTAGTGAAATGAACCATCAGCTGATATATTTTTGCCCAAAACATTTTTGTTAATGGCCTGGACAAGGGGATAGAGTGTACCCTCAGCAAGTCTGAATATGATGCAAAACTGGGAGAAACAGCTGATGGCTGTGCTACCTACTCTTGAGGAAGACCTCAGCTGGCTAGAGAAGTGGACTGAGAAGGAGCCCAGAGATGAGCCCTTTCAGAGGGAACTCCTGGAAGGAACCTCACTGTGATCTCTGAAGGAGTCTCTGCAAAAGTCTGTCTCTCCCCACTGCTGAGAAAAGGGGAACTGCCTAGTTTAGGCTTTTGTGCCTGAAGTTGCACTTAGGGAATGTGCACCTTTTAAAGCAGCCAGTTTGTAGAGCCCTAGCATGTAAAATCAATCTGACAGAAAGGATATTTTCTATCATATGACAGCTAGTTCTCAAGAAGTGGAATACAGAGCTGAAATGACATGTTTCCTCTCTGTGCTAGCTGTTCCAGTCCTGAGTAATGCTACCTGGTGCTTGTCCAACCAATGTCCTGACAGCTTGTCAAAGGCTCCTTGGAAATAGTTTTCACATGATTTACTGCATCAAACAAGCTGTCTTTACGTTCCAATTCAGGCTTGACAAATTTGTCAGTTTCTCCAATCCATTCACAGTTCATAAAGTCAAAATTTCTGTGATGCAACCTGAGAGACTGGCAAGGAAACCCCTGGAGATTGCTTCAAGTGTGACTAATTTAGAAATAGTGCAATAGACTTTTAAATCTCAACAAAAGAATGAGACTTGGAAGGTAGCAGGAGGTCTTCATTAAAAGCTATTTAACAACATCTGAGAGTTTCCTGTGCAGCAAAGATTTATGTTTGAAATTCTCCCTGGTCTGGAGAAACTCAAGGCTCCCCTTGAGAAGGTATTTGGTTCAGATTCATAAGCTATTAGAGAGTGAGTTATAAAAATGATGAGAGTAGAACCTTTAGGCTCTTGGTTGAGCAAAAAACCCCACTTCTTTTGCTGTCTGGGTAAACAACTTGAGTACTGCATTCCTGAAATATTGTCATGCTTTTAAAGTTGTGTTAGTAAAGTTTTCCACTTCAGTTTTTTGCTATTTTTTCCATACTGCAGAGAAGAGCAGGGCTCTACATTAAAATATATGTGCTAAAGGAAAAGATGGATATTTACAGCTGTCTCTCATTCCCTTTCACACATGATTCTTGTTATTTTAGTGAAATTGATTTTTACCATGTTTTAACAGCTGATACAAGTTCAAAGAAGTAAAACTGTGTAAATTACTAGAATGTCCTGGTTTCAGCTAGGGTAAAGTTAATTTCTCCTCAGTAGTTGATACAGTGCTGTAGTTTGAACTTGGAATGAGAATGGGGTGGGTAATACTGGCTGAAGGGCTATTCCACACCATAGAATGTCATGCTCAATATATAAACGGGGGGAGTTACCTGGAAGTGGGGTTGATCTAGGTTGAGGAATGGAGTCTTGCATCAGTCAGTGGGTGGAGCAATTGTATTGCGTACACATAATTTTTTTGCTCCTTTCTTTCCCTTTTTATTGTCATTATTATCATTATAATTTACTATTTTTATTGTATTTTACTTTAGTTTTAATTATTAAACTGTTCTTATCTCAACCTCCAAGTTTTACTTTTGATTCTCCTCCCCATTCCACTGCAGTGGTAGAGACAAAATGCCATTGAAACAGAATTAGCTGGGTTTTCATCCTAAAATGAAATGAGAGAATTGAGTTTTGGGACATGTTCTCATCCCGATCCTTCAGTCCTCATGATGTGGCTAAATTGTGCACTCGGATGCTCTGAGGGTACGAGCAAATCTTCAGGGTGCTCAAGGCCACACAACCTGTTGAATTTAGCTTAGCAAATCTGGAACAGCCACTGAACTGACAAAGGTCTCCAAAGCTAAGCCCCATCCTCTGACAAAGTCAGGCTGTTGCACAGGGAGGGCAAAGCTCAGCTGAGGCCATGCCCAGCACAGCATCGCTGCATCCCCAGCTGGGATTGAAACCACGACATAAGGGAAAAGAGCATGAATAAGAATACAAATGTATAAACCAATTGGGATTGTGTGGAATTCTAAACTGGAATTAGGTTTTGTTCACATCACTGTACTTTATGAAATGATGTAGCCTGTTTACCTTAGCACGTCATGACATGACGTAGAAATATTGTGGGATGGGATTATTTTACTGTTTTCTGTACTGATTGAATCTCTGCATGCAGTGTGGAGTGATCAGTTCAGCTTTTTGAAAACTGCATTACGTTTTTCTGAAAAATGATAGCAGGCTCTGAATGAAGACAAAGCAGATTTGTTGCTTAGCAGAACAACATATATATGGCAATGCTTCAGAGGACGAGAAATGATCTTTTAGTACTGGCCAAAGCAGTGGCAGGAGTATGAGCTTGAGATTACTTGAGTGGGCAGAGATGTGTAATTGATATTCACAAAATCATAAAAGTCTTTGGACAATTTATGGCACAAGCAGGACAAGAAATTGCTTACAATCTTTTATACAATTGCTTCTGACTCACATTCTCAGCAGCAACCTGCATGCTTGGCCACGCTTGGCCCTGCTGTGCAGTTATATGTCAGAGAGCCCAGGGTAACAACAAAATTCTTTTGTTCTTGAGACATGCATGCAAACATTGCTTGAGAAACTTTGATTTGTGCTAGTACGCCTGACATTTTCTCTGTCAGCAGAGAGAAATACCAAATTTGACAAATCAAACTGCTCTTGCTCAAAACACTTTTCTGGAAATCAATTTGTCTGTTTCAGATGGCAGTTTATAAATTCCTCAGACATGATGTTCTGTCCTCAAGATGAAAAATGCTTCAAAATATGAGTATGGTTTTTCACTCTTTGAGGTCCATGACATTTATCCCAGCCTATAACGTGTGCAATAGTTTGTTCACGAAGTCTTCAACAATCCCTTGTTGCTGGAAAAAGTGTTCAGTCTGTTAATCAACTGGAAGCAGCTACAGGAGATGATCATGGTGGGTTTGGCCAACAAGAGCTGTAGCGTTCTGTCTACTTTCTATTACCAAGAAGTTTGGTAGTTTGATAGTTTTCTGCAATAAGTTTCCTCTGCTTTAAGTCATGATCTGTGCGCTCAAAATACCTTCCAAAGGTAGACATAATAGAACAGATGAGCTGCAAGTAGCCAGACAGTTTGGATTTGTCTGGAGCTGCATGGAAACAGTTTTATTTGTCTAGTTCAGCTGGGCTCCGTGCATGTATGGAGTGTTTGCTGACATTACACCAACAGAGTTTACCTAGACAGGAGAAGTTCCCCTTTGTTTTGTGTTATCACAGATTCAACTTGGAACCTGATAATAGCTAATGGTCTTCAGCTCCACATTCTCCATCCTTGTCCAGATAAGGTGCTGTTCTGCTGAATGATGAACTAGATTGAGAGTACTCTGTGATCCAATATGGTTAGCTGGAGGATTTTCTTGAAGAATGGCCATAAACAACATCAGAGTATATGTGACAAAAGAAACATGTGAATGTTGTTGTGCTTTGCCTCTGTTTTGTGTGTGCTCTGTAGGTTTGCTCCAGTGAAAATGCTGCAGGTTCCCTTGCCGGAGGCTCCTCACCTGTAACTTGGAGCAGAAGAGTGGTGTGAGATAAATAGCAAATACGTAAACAGCATTAGATCCAATATAATGTGATGATGTAAAATTGAATCAGGGTTAATAAACATAGTGTTTGAGACTGCAATGTGCACAGGAAGTCACAGGAGCTGTTGCCACATTATATGGCTGTTACAGCATTTATTTTATATGTTTATTTTATGTACATCTAAAATTTTATATGTTCATATTTCATGCAATCTTAATACTTGACAAAAATTTCTAGCTCTTTATGCAGTAGGTAATGATGCTTCTGAGTGTTGGAACACAACTGCTAATGCTAGTAAGCTTTTATCTTTTCAGCTAGTGTGTTTAGCAGGATTTTTTTAATGTGCCATGAGTAACCTACTCAAAGAATTCCTGGGTATGATGCTGGAATTGAAAGGTTCCAATGAAGATTGTCAATAGATTGCATGCAACCATCTAATTTCCCATGATAACAGTGGTTACTAGTTTAGAAACAAGATTCTCTGTACAACCTGGTTTCAAGACCAAGGAATACTCTCAGTAAATTTAATTTACTAGCATAATTGTCAGGTGTCTCAGTTTGTTTTTCTCTTAATTTCAACTTGATCTCAATAAAATTGTGTCTAATCTCTTGCAATTTAGAATTTCTGAGCCTGCATTCAATACTGGGACTGCATTCCGAAAAATGAATTGGGTCTTTCCTAGTTAGGAAACTGGTTGAAGGGTTAATTCAGGAAATAAATTAAAGTTGCTTTTATTGCTTCAAGTTACCATAAGTGTTATATCTCAGAGGCTCCAACTTTTCTCTGTGACCACCTAGGTCTAGCAATTTAGTCGTTTTGCCCCTCATGAAACATCCAAATCCATACACTGAAGCTTTGAAGAAATATTGTCAATAGACTTGCTGTAAATGAAATATGCAACAAAATATCATAAAATGCAAGAAGCACATAAAGTTAACTGCAGAAGTGCTTAAATGAATACAGTAATCAATGTATCACATCCTTTTAAATTCTCTATAGTCACAGATGCAGTCATTTAATATTACTGACATTACTAATCCTTGTGAAATCAGTAGGAAATCTCACAATGGCTGATATAAAGGACAAGCATTGGTAATTGCAGCAGCATCACATATAGGGAAAGGAAGATTATTTTTCTCCAAATTCTATAGTCAGATGGAGCAGACTTAGTAAAAACATCAGAAATTTTCATGACCACAAAATAAAAACAAAACTCAACAAGTCACATCTCTTGAACAAGATACTGATTTTGGCATCTCTCTTTTAGTGAAAGTTCCGCCGCAATATAAGAAAGGAAAAAAAAAACTATCTCCTCAGAATTTCACCTCAGGTTTTTAAAATCTAATTTACAGCTTCTCATGATGTAAAATTGCGATTTCACTCAGAGGAAACAACAGGAATTTATTGAGGACCAGAGGTAAGTTATTGCAAGCTCTTCTGAGTAGCCTAGTGATTTCTTCTTGGGTTTTCTTACTATATGAGATTTCCTGACAGAAAAGTAATTGCAGGTGTTTGGAGAGATATGGATCCAGCTCACAACATCCAAAGTTAAAGCTGTCAGTTGAAGTACAGGAATCTGTCCTTTCTCTGTGGGATTTTTACTTTTCAAAAATGCAGTATAGTTGTGTTAACTAATACTTGGACAATAAAAGACCAATGAGCAACTAACTAAACAACTTCCCTTGAGTTCTGGTGAGCAATGGTCCAAGGTAGATTTCTGTTTCTGTAATACTGGCAAGCCAAGAGCCAGTTTTTTATCTTTCTTATGAATAAGAGTAGCTTGAGGTTATCCAAATTTACACACCAATTCAATCACTAGAGCACTCACATACTGAGAGTACTCCTGGGTCTTACAACCAGCTGTCACAGAAAAGCCCTAGTGCCAGTACTAAGCTGTCCTAGTGACCTTCTTTCCCTGTTGGGAGTATTGTTGTAGCCACAATAACACAAAGATAAATGAAATTTAAAATAAATAGAGAGTGGCAATGGCCCAGATACTTGAAAAATGCAGAGCTGGAGGAAACTGGATTCTTTCAATTTTTTCCATTGTTGGACAAGTATTAGCATATCTCTGCCACAGACTGGATAAAAGTTGGGCAAAGGAATGGAGAATGATGCAAAACTTATAGGCAGAAAACTCTCACTATTCTTGAATTTCTGTCAGGTGGAGATTCCCTCTACCATATTTACTTACAGCACTTCAATTCTATGTGGATGTCAAGGGAAGGGGTTAATTTTGATCAGACCATTATTTCACCTTGCTTAATAAACACTTTTGAAAGAGGCTTAGTGCTGCTTCTGAGGACATGGTGATAATCATCCATCCCTTCCTGACAGGATGGGACCTTGTTATCACTTGTTTAATGGTCTTTCCTTGTCACAGATTCAAATATTGATCACATTTTGTTTATAAAATAAATAACATTATATTACCAGTCATAAAATTAGCCATTTACTTAAAAAATATATCAGGAACATTTCATTGTTGGAGTTAATAGTATTGACAGTTTCACATCCTGACTACAGGCTATGCAAAAAAAATACTTTGGAATAGCCTCTGAAAAAACAGTGATGGCAAAAAACACCAATTACTTCAAACACTAAACTAAGCAATTTATTAATTACATTATGGAACAGAAACCAAGGGGTCTAGAATCAGAGAGCAGAATGGTCTCTTTCAATCTTTATTTCCAGAGTTTTAATAGTTTTAAATTTAGCTAACACTAATAGTGAGTAAAATAGGCAAGATGAGTGCTGTTGCATCGAGAAGGAAATGTGAAATTTATGGTTTGTGTACTGTCTACTTTCCCAGGAACCAGTTGGCATCATAATCCAAGCACTATTTTTTACAGCAGCAGGATCAATACTGAAAATGGGAGAGGTAATAAGCAGCTTTAATTCTTCCCTTAAAGTCAGAGCACCATCTACCAAATGATGAATAGCCTCAACCATTGCTCTGTTTTCTGAAAAGCTCCTCATCTACAAGGACCTATTTAATTATTTCTTTGTTTTTATGGGTCTGTCTACAGTCATTTACTTTTCCTTCACAGTCAGTTACCCAAGGTAATTCTAACTCTAATGACACTGGGATGTTTTGCTACAGACGTTGGAGAACAGCTTAGAGACCCTGCTGAAAGCATTTTCCTCTTGCTCATAGTAAAACCCCTTCCTCTGGGCCTCCTGAGTCCCATTATGAAATATTTCTAGTGCCCTGTCAAGCCTAGCACTGGACCCCTACCCTTCTACACTCACGCCATGGCCAGAAGTCCCATTCCAGCTCAAGCCTGGTCCCCTAGTCTCATCTCACCTGCCTGTCTCCAGCCCTGTCCCCGTCATTCCCCAGCTGTTGATCAGATTTCCTGGACTGATATTAGGCTGAGTCATTACCTCAGCTTTCTCTGGATGGTGGGTGGAACCCACTGGTGTGGGCATCCCTGCTGTGCTCAGCCTGCTCAGGTACGGTGGGTCTGGGTCTGCTGGTGGGGATGCAGCGATGCTGTGCTGGGCATGGCCTCAGCTGGGCTTTGCCTCCCTGTGCAACAGCCTGACTTGCTGCTCAGCAGCAGCTTTGTCAGAGGATGGGGCTTAGCTTTGGAGACCTTTGTCAGTTCAGTGGCTGTTCCAGATTTGCTAAGCTAAATTCAACAGGTTGTGTGGCCTAGAGCACCCTGAAGGTCTGCTCATACCCTTAGAGCATCTGGACTCTCAGAGAACTGTTCAGCTGAGTGATTGGGATGAGAACATGTCCCAAAGCTCAATTCTCTCATTTCATTTTAAGATGAAAACCCTTCTGAATTCTGTTTCAATGGTCTATTATTCCTGTGATTTTTTAAAAAATTATTTATCTGTGTTTGTTTTGACTGGGATAGAGTTAATTTTCTTCCCAGCAGCTGGTATGGGGCTGTGGTTTGTATTTGTGCTGAAAACAGTGTTGACAATACAGAGATATTTTTGTTCTTGCTGAGCAGTGCTTGCACAGTGTCAGGGACCTTTCTGCTGCGTGTACCACCCCACCAGCGAGGAGCCTGGGGGTGCACAAGATGATGGGAGGAGAGACAGACAGGACCTCTGACCAAAACCAACCCAGGGGTCATTCCAGATCGTGTGGCAATGTGCTCAGCATGTGAAGAGAGGGGAAGGAAGGGTGGGAATTTTGGATTGGTAATATCTGTCTTCCCCAGTTGTGTGATGGAACCCTACTTTCCTGGACATGGCTGAACATTCCTTGTTCTGCTTTGCTTGTGCCTGTGACATTTGTGTTCCCTGTTAAAATGTTGTTATTTCAACCCGTGAGTTCTCATTTTTCCGATTCCCTTTTCTATCCTACCTGAAGAACCTCAGTTTGTATGAGATGAGTACAAGGGGAAATGTGAATGTGTATCCTTTAACCAGACTATGTGCAATCAGTTCTGTAGCATGACGAATGAAAAAATTTCCTCAGAATAAAATCTAAGCATAGGATCAATAGACCTGTTTTTAAAAGATAAAACCAAACATGCAAATCTAATGGAAAGAAAAAGCAGCTTTTAAGACCGGTGTTATATGACTTTTTTTGTTGGAAGCTGAGAACAAATAGGTAAATTCTGCACACTGTCCTTTTTCCTTTGATTATATTTTTTTGTTTTATTTTGTTCTTGTTTAAATTCTTCTACATCATTTCCATCTCAGCATCATTCCTATTTGCTTTTGGCTTACATGTCTTTCTTTGAGACATTAACTGATAAGTTCTAAAGTGAACCAAAGATCCTAGTTATGCTCTATGGAAAAAGATTATAAATTAATAATAATAAATAATAATTATACTTTGGAAGAAGTAGCTCTCCTCAGACCAGGACCTAGAAATGTTGCATAGTACTAATGTTGTTCGATTTATTGCTCTGTTTCTTAATTACCTGTGAAAAAATTAGGCAAATCTTTCTTGCTGTCAGGAAGCTCTCATCAAAAGCATATCATACATAGGTCCCCACTTCCCAAAAAGCATGAGAATATGAAATTAGCATTTTAAACTCGGTTCTCTAACTTTTTTATTATAATCTCTGCCTATTATACTGTAAAATATTGCAGCTCCTCTTAAGAAATGCAGTAGTAACATATAGGAAGAAAATATGTTAATGCTTCCATCATCTGGCTTACAAGGTCTAGCTAAAGCTTTAATTGATATTTAAAGATATATTTTTATGAATTAATTTCATTTTTTGCTATGTATAGAGCATTACTAATAATGCTACTAGTGCTTTTTATGTAAGCAAATCACACAGGTTTGAGATTTTTTCCTTTTTTTTGTTCCTGATTCTTTCCTGTGAGTTTCAGCAATCAGCCTGAAATTCTAAGTCCAAACTTTCTCAGGAATCATGTTAAAAGAAAGCTTTGTTAAATTATTGGATTTTTTTTCTTCTGAAATAAAAACTCTGACTCTGAAACCTGCAGTGTTGGCTGACAGTATCTAAAATGATCAAATCACTGCAGTCAATTCCTTTTTTCTTGGCTGCTGGAAAGAATAAGCAAAACAGATGTACAAGAATTTCACAGTCTGAGGTGGCAGAAAAGGTGTTTGAACAAGAAGGTTTCACCTTTACCCTAATTCAATTAACAAGTTTCAGCTTCCTGAAACTGCTGCTTCAGTTGCCAGATTAAATTTTTTCTCAAATATCACAAAATATGTCATCTCAGATGAAGATGGCTGGCTAGAAAGATGGAATATTTTTTAACTCTTGCATGTCAGCAGAGTTTTTCCTTTAGTAATGTCAGAAGGTTTTTTCCTTAATTAAAGGAATTACTCAGAAGAAATGAAAATTTTGAAAATCCCTTGATAAATCTTTTGTTATTAACCTGTTACAATTGTCCAGTTTGGGTACTTCAGTAGAAGAGAAATATCAGGAAACTGGAAACAAGATAGAGGATTAAGGTGTTGGGAGCCTGAGGAATATAGAGTGGGAAGAGGGGCTCTGAAGCTGAATTTGCTCAGGCTTAAGGAGTTCTTTACCCCCCTGAAATAGAATTAGAGACAATGGAGCTAGACTCTCTTTGGAGGTGATGAAATGTCTTCACCGTGAGAGCAGCTCAGTTCAGGAGCTGGTAGCACAGACAGGCTGCAGAATCCAAGCCCCACAAATCCTCGAGCAGCCCGCTCCAACCTTGGAAGTCAGCGCTGTGCCAGGGAGCAGCATGGAGGGGCTGCTCTGCACAGGTTGTCTGATCATGCAGGGATGGGGTTAGGAAAGCCAAGGCTGACCTGGAATAGTATCTGGCAAAGGGATAAGAGGGATAAAAAGAAAGGATAATGTGAGTACATAAACAGCAAAGGGAAGGATGCTAAGGAAAACCTGGCTCAGTGCTGCATAGGGAAAAGGAGCTGCAGACAAAGGGCATGGAAAAAAACAAGGTACTTGGTGCCTTCTTTTCTTCACTCTTAACTGGCAAGACCAGCCTTTGGGAATCAGAAGTCTCTGACACCAGAGAAAAGTCTGGAACAAATAAGAATAACCCTTGATAGAGGAGCACAATGTTAAGGAGAACTCACTGAGCATACAGAAATCCATGCAGCCTGAGTGGTTGCAGCCACAAGTGCTGAGTCACTGGAAGCACAAGGCAGTAAAGCATAGGAAGATGATCAGGAGTAGTCAGCATGTTTATGAAAGGAAAATCCTGCTTAACCAATCTGATAGCCTTGTACAGTGATGTGACCAGGTTGGTGGGTGGAGGGAGAAAAGTGGGAATTTACTTTGACTTTAGGAGGGTTTTTGATGGAGCCTTCCATGGCATTGTCACAGATTAGATGGCAAAATCTGGGTTACATAAACAGAGAGTGAAGAAGGATTAAAAGCTTGCTGAACAGCCAGGACCAGAGGGTTGTGATCAGTGGCATAAAGTCCATTCAGATAAAAGTCACTAGTGGTGTACCCTCAGTGGCTCCCCAATCCACCACCCCCTTGACAAGAGGATAATACAGAGAGACTATAAATTAAAAGGAACAGTTTACTAAAGTCAAAAATTATAACGACAACACACATAGCAAAAGTACACAAAAAAGGTGCCCTACCCACAGTGAGACATTTACCAGTGGGACAAAGCTGAGAGAGCTGCAGTTCCCACACCACACAGCCCCAAGGAGACAGACAAATATGGTGGAGGGCAGGGATGCTCCTGGTTCAGCCTCTACGAGCCAAGAGAACAAAGAAGACAGTGTGTTAAATGAATTTCTGTGAGCCAATGTACTCCCCCCACCAGACAAATGATGGAGAGACAAAGCAAAAAGAAGCCTGGGAAAATGGCACGGTCTGAAACAGGAGCCTGCACTGCTGTTGTGCTGGCCCAGTGAGGTCTGCAGGGAGCAGGGTCTCTCCTGGTGTCTCCTGGGCTGGGACTGTGACTGCACTGGCTCCTGGGCTACCCCCATGGCAATGTCCCACACAGCAGCTGCCTTTTCCAGGCCTGGGCTCCACCCAGCTGGAAAAATGATGACCAGCAAACCTGCAGTGATGACAGGGCAGTCCTGCACAAAGGCTGCCTGTCCCCGAGCTCCAGGCAAGTGAAGAGCAGCCACACTTCTGCTTCCTCCTGTGCTTGGGGAGACAGCCCACCAAAGGTGACATAGATGATGTGGAATAGTGCTAAACTCTGCCTCCTACCTCTATAACTGGGATAGTTATTTATTTCTTTTTTTTTTTTTTTATTAGACTCTATATTTCAAAATTATAGAGTGTTTTATGTTCAGATTTCTGTCCCTGTTGTTGCAACTCCAACGTGAAGAGGTTTTGATTGATAGGGTGCATCCTCTCACCCTTGGCAAAGTGTTGCTAGTTTGCCAGCTTGTTGCCTCTTCTCTCAGTAGGTTTCCTACCAAGTCTCTTACCTGACTGTAAACAGCATGTCAGATGGGGTCATTTTCTATCCCACATTCTGCAATAACTATTAAAACTGAAAGGCATAGAAATGGAACTAAAACATATGGGCTGTCAATAAAATACTGTCACCTTAGAGTCATTATATACTCCTTCAAGGAGCCCAAGTCTCTAAAAAAATCACTGTGTGGAGGTTTCCTTTCCCAGCATAATTTCTATCTTTTTTATTTAGTCCTCTTCAGAAACTACTATATTTCATCATTTAACTCAGAAATCGGATGCCTTAGGGCTTGACTTTATTATGCACTAATAAAATGAAGAGAAACAGACCTTTAAAAATAATTGTGAAAATATAGTCTGTCAGCAAGGATTAGATTCAGCTGTGGCACTGGGTTGAAAAAGTTATTTTGCTCTAAAATACATTAAATATTTATTAGCTTCATCTGAGGTAAACATGTAGTTGTTTACATATCTTCAAATTTGTATATACACACTTGTAAATGAATTTAGAAAGGAGCACCACATTCGTGAATATATACCATTCTTAGCTCTATTTTTAAAAATAAATTGTCAAGGTGTTCCATTAGCAGTAGGCCAGGAGTAGAAAGGTAGGATATTTGAGGAGCAGGACCCATTTCCTTAACCTGTCTAATAAAATGTGCTGTTAATGATTTGATTTGTTTTGTCTCCTTTCTATCTCAAACTCTTCCTCTCCAGAAGCTATGTCAATTGACTCAGGGCAGAAGTCATACACAGAAGTGTAATATATTCTGGCTTTCCTCATACTTACCAGTAAGAGAAGATGGTCTGAACCCATAAGAAAACTAAAAACCCATAAGAAATGTCTCTGCTGTGATCAAGAGATTTGTGAAACTGAAGATCTCAACAAACTGTTTTCAAAATCTTGCTGAATCCAGACAACATTCAGAGAGTTTTCTCTGGCACCTAGGATAAATTTTTGGTAAAATGGGGACATGTTGTGGACCATGCAACACAGCAATTAAAAAAGCTTATGCCCCAAAACTTGTCACTTTTGACATCAACATTTTGAACTTCAGAGTTCCTCAGGACTCCTCTGACTTCTTTTGCACAGAAGCAGTTCAGTGCCTGAGAAAACTGTGCCTATTCCATAAGCAGAGTCCCTGGAGTAACCAATGGTCAGAGATTCTCAGAGCACCAGATGCACAAAAAAGTGAACAAGAAAGTATTGAATGCTCTACTGCAGTACAGGAAATCTATGTTCCACCCTGTGTTCTCAGGACTATTTTAATCTTCTGCATAATGTAAATGAATTGTCATAGGAATTGAGACAGCAGCAGTATTTAAAGTTAATTTTAGACCTTGGATCAAATTTTTTTATGTGATTTTCCAATGCTTGTCATAATTTCATCTGCTCAATTCCTTTTCTCTGTAACATTATTTACTTAATGTTTTTTCAGCACTTTTATTTCTACCTCTTTAATAATAGATATCTTTCAGAAGCTATGATTTATTATTCTTATCTGTCTGCTGCTTGTAAAGTATTTTTATATGTTCTATGGCAGTAATTCAGATTCTTCTGTTTTGTTCCTTGCAAGAGTGCACAAGTTTTCTTAGCTTTTTACTGCCCTCACCAAATTTTTCAAGTATATTAGATTTCAGTCTATCAAAGATTGTATTCCTAGCACCTTAGAGCCTATAAATCTTAAATTTTTTCTCCTCTTGCAGTCCATCTATTGTCTGTGTCTTTGATTGCCTGATTTTCTTTTCCTTTTGTAGTGAAATAATGCATGGACACCACATGACTTTTTTACAATTTTCTTCAGCAATTTAGTAATTGAAATTTGAATTTGTCTTTTCTGAGTATTTGCTCGGCTACTTACATAGATTTCAACAGTTGAGAGAATTAATCCTTGACTAAATTCTCCCAGTGGTAAGATGTCTCCAGCTTTTCCCATCACTGAAATGAAATATGTTTTCATTTGCATTATCCTGTCTTTACTCCTCCAGAAAAAGCTTTGGCCTTCCCTCCTGCAAGCATTTTGTGCAGGTCTGTGTGAACTTCCTTGCACCCTCTCTGGGGGATACTGGCAGTGCCTCACTGTGGGGTAAAGGACAGTCAGGACACCTCTGGCAGTCTCCTTTCTCTTCAGCCCTTCCAGCTACAATGCATATTCCCAGTCATGGTGAGCAATAAGTAACTTTTGAAACATTACAATGATATACTGAAAAAAATATTGCTAGCTATGAAGTTTCACTCACATAGATATGCTTCTGCCAAGTGTCAGCATTCTTGCTGATCTCTTCAGATTTCTTTCCATCTACAGATCTCAGACACTAAATTCTTTTAGTTCTTGGACCTATTGAGTGATTTTTTAAACATTTTTTTTTCTCTAGATTATTGTAACACTCATTTAGGATTTTTGAATTGACCATCAGCTGTGGTGAAATGCAAGAAGTTTCTTACATGTTCTCAGCTTTCAACTCATGGTCTCCACCTGAAATCCCTAATCTTCAAACTGAAACAAGTCATTGACACTGTCAGCTGAGACCAAAAATTCACCTGGAAATAGAGAAGATTTTATTTTTGGCCCCAGGAAACAAAGACCAGGTTCTTTTACTCACTATCAGTCATTTGATTTAATATCTTTAAGGAATGTCCCAATTACATGAATAATGAAATAGAAATATTAATAATATTTTACATCCACATCTGCCTTTGTATCTTTTAAAATATTATAAGATATTCTTCAAATAAAAAAAAAATCTGAAAGGTAGATGAAGCTCACTGGAATTTATTAAATTCAAATAGAAAAGCTATTTCTCCATGTATTTCTATGCTTTAACGTTAAGGCACTCAATGAAAATGTTTCTGTTTCCTAAAGATCATAGCTTTACCTTTCCCTGAGACTCTCATAGAATGATCAGTTTCTCTATTTGGTGCAAAAGACTGGAGTGCACATTGCAAATGTTCTTGATCTGACACAGTGACAAAACTCTTTCACATTCAGATGCTTCTCATGTCTATGAACTAAAACTCATACAGCATGTAAACAACAAAGTAGTAATTAAATTCTAATCTGAATTAAATTCAGTGATGCCGGCATCACATGGCTACAAATAAACAATGAACTTTGTGGAAAATATTAGTGACTCAACATTATACTTGGTATAGTCTCCTCTGCTTAAGCGGTTAAAAAATGGTGGCATTGTTCTAACTGCAGGGTTCTTTAGTCATTAAAAAGACTTTGCAAGTGTGCTCAGCCTCCTCTGGCCACTGAGGGATTTCTACTGAGGTGTATTTCTGTTCATATTTGATAACACAAAGGTATGCCTTATCCCTTGAGATCATATTATTGCTCAGCAGGTATAAGTTGATACTGCTTTGCTCATGTCAGCTATGTGCCTTTTAAAACTTGTGAATATGACCTATGATAGGATTTTGAGTCAAACTCTGTAGGATTTTAGTTTGTTAAAGTGATTTACCCTATTCACTATATAATTTGAGCAAATTAATATTTTTGGAAACATACTTTGAGGAAAACCTATTAATACAAGCATTCACACTATGCTCATCTGTGTGGTATGTCTGCTTCTTACATAATGAGCAGGAAAAAAAGGAAAAAGGAAAGAATTGATTTAATAAGTTTCTTCAAGCTTCAGCAGTGTGCATCCACACTGTTGTCTCTTTTTATGCCATCTAGTTTGCTCTCACTATCCTGAGTCAACAGAAAACATTTACTGTGTGCCACTTTTCTATGAAAAGGCAAGAATATATGAAATAGTGCATGCCCATTCTGCACTGTAGAGTATTATACCCCTTTGACTCACCTCAGACAAAGTAAATGGAAATTGCACTTTTGTAGCTCAGGGCACATAATTTTAGAAGATAGCATGCACCTCTTGACAGAAGAAGGCTTGAAATATGCATGAGCATTCTTCTGAGAGTTTTCAGTCTTCCGGAATTAACATAGTAAGTATTTTAGCAGATACATCAGGTTAAAAGAGTAAGGGAAGATATTCAGCCCTTGGTGTAGTCTCTCACTGCAGTAAGTCTTTTACACGTAGTGTGCAAGTAGGCACAGAAGGGAACAATAACAATGTAATCATGTTTGGTTTTTTTTTTTTTTTTGCAGTTTTAAACATTAAAGAGCACTCTTTCTCTGCCATACCTAATTTCAGGAACCTCAAAGCCTCAGTTATTGGTCCTCTCCTTCTCTTTGTTGCCATATCCATGGCTCTCTCATGCACTAAAAATCAAACTGGGTACTTCCAGCCATGTGAACACAAATCATTACAATTTGATCCTAAATGTCTGCTGCAGCAGCTCTAAATACCATTTAGATCAGACACAGGAAGCATTGCCTCTTATACATTACGTGGGGGTAACACAAAAACATAACAGGAAAAGGAGCTGTTCATATCTTGGGTTATTATCTTTGCAGAGCTGTGGTGACTGGTGCATTCATGCCAATGACATGACAAACATTTCACATTTTTTAGCAAAAAGACCAGGCTTTTGGTGTGGCTGTCACACACAAAATAGGACTGCTGCCTTCCTTTTCAGCACAAAATCTTATAGTGACTGTGTAAATGATTTGACAGAGGACCTGGCATAAAAATAGAATCATGATCTCTCTGGGATGGCTTTGGAAAACACTGTCTGAGATAATTTAAAAAAAATCTTTTGACTTACAAATCACATTTTTAATCTTCTGGTAAAAATGTAAATATATCTCAGATAGTGTTAGTCCCATTTAAGAGGATATTCTATATAAGACTAGATTAGAGAAAATGAAAGAAGCTTGTTTTGTGTTTGGCAATAAGAAAAAAGTACCTTGAACTACCATCATACACTGCTTGCATACAGAAGTGCATAACACTTGAAAAATGTGTCTCTGGATTTTCTTAACAGCTAGCAATTACTCTATGCTATTTAGAGGATTTAGTGGCAGAATACTTTTTTAAAAAATAAACAGTCAATAGATTTGTATTCTACTTTGTACTTCTACAGATGCTGAAATGAACTAAAGGCAAAATAAAGAGTTTAATTTTGCTGGCTTATATTTCTGTAAGCAAGAGTTATAGACTTTGTCGATAACAACTATGCAAAAGGAGGTACAGGAAGGCAATTAAGGTCCACCTTTAACAAAAAAATTATGTTACCTGCCGTCCTTCAAGAGTCCAGATCTTGTTTATTATGATTCCTCAGTGTACAGGTTACATTTTAAGAATCCAGAGCAGTAGTGTTTATAAATTTACTCTAGTCACAGAACAATGGCTGTTGCTGCTGGAGGGCCACACACATCCAAAGTGGAGGAGAGCCTGAAAATAGGTGGCTTGATACTTCCTTGACAGCTAGTGAAACCTTTAATTAAAAACAAGTTATTTGTTGATAACAGAGAAATCTACATATGAATTTTGTGGATAACCATTTTGTTTTAGCCCAGAAAATGGTATGAACATAACTTCATTGACACTTTAATAGGATATGTCTCACCTAACTTTAGTTGTGTGAAAATTACATGTTCAGCCTAAGGTGATTATATAGAGAGCTCTTTAGGCAGTGAAGATATTTTCGGTGTGGGCCATTATAGCCAGAAATAGATTTCTAATACAGAATGGGATTAATTCCCTCTGGGTGTGCTCATTTCTCTCCACAGGTTAAAGCACAATGACAAGTCCAAACTAGGTACAGAGTTAAGTGACATAAATCCTACTTCTAAGTGAAAAAACACACATAAAGGAGAGGATGAAATTTTAATTTTATTAACTCTGCTTCCAGAATTAGCTTAAATATATTGTCCTGAGATGTTTGTTCACCAGATGTTTATTCACCACAACCCCTAATTTAATTTATATCATGAATATGTGTGTATTGACCACTGAAAATGAAATTTTGTCCTGTGTTAAACAGAACGTAGGGCTGCAGCTGCTGTAAACTGAAACTGCTGAATGATGAAGAGATGCAGAGCTTGTGCATATAACATGCTGAGTAGCATGTTCCCATTTCTCTGGTCAGAAGAAGAAATCCATACCCATGAACTTCAAAGCAGGCAATTTTTAGCCACAAAACCCATTTGATTATCCAGATTTGCCACCATATGAAAAAAAACCCCTTTCAAAATATACCCTAAATGATGCCAAATTATACTCAGTCCTTTCCCAGTGAGCAGCAGAAGCTGGAAAGTGGCAGTACTTTGCAACAGATGAAAACTGAGAAGAAATCTTGGCTAATGACACACCATTTTGTTTCAGGTCTCTTGGTGCTTTCTCCTCATTGTAGCCAGATGGAGATAAAAAAGGAAGACTAAAAGATCCCACGTTCTCTCCCTGCTCTGTAGCAGACTTTGCATAGCTACTTTAACCTTGGACCTGAAATTATCTGGACTAGCTGATAACAGACCTTTAAGTTTGTTAACCAGTAAGAATCAGCATTGTAGCCTTCCAACAGCTGTCCACAGAAAGAAGGTAACTTGCAGAAAGGTTAAGTAAGAAATGGGTGTATAGCCATATTTCTGCCTGATGCTGAAAAATGGATGGAATAGAACAGACACTATGGTCCTTTATACTCACATCTCTTTCAATTTCCCATAAACTAAAACACTTTAAAGTGCATTAGTACAGACTTGCTTTTGTACAGGATCTTTTCTTCAGAATAACAACACAGAGTAGGAATGGCTGATGACACTCATGATATACCATAGTACATTAGGAATTGTTACCTCATTCAGATAATAAGGAATATTTTTCTTAACCTACAACAGATTTTATATTTAGTAATGCAGTTTCCTTTTCCCTTAAAAATTTGACCTTGTCAGGTGAAATGAAGAGTAAAACAGAGAGCAAAACAACACTTACTCCCTGTTACCAGCTCAGGTGCAAAGGAAAAGTTCTCAGTGGCCCCTGGCTCTATTTCTGTTCTCCCACAAGAAACACCGCAAGCAATTTTCAGCTTGTCACCCAAGCATGTATTTTGATTTGATGATGAAAATTAACTCAGTATTTAAACAACTCTTTCTGAAAAAATTTCCTAAGCCTAGGTTTGGCCGCCAGGGTTTACTGATTACACTACAGGTCATGAAGGTGAGACACTTAGAGGAACAAATCCCTCTGCATACGTACAATAAGCTCTACAGGATTGCTCTGATTATGATTGAGTTTTCTTCTCTTTTGAGTGAGGTTTTGTGTATGGATTTTTTGGTTTTACTTTTTTTTTTCCCCCATCTCAGTAGATCATACTTAAGAGACTCTTCTGTCTCTGCCTGAACTGTCAAAATCCAGACACTATGTGCTAATTGCTCTGATTATGACATTAAGAATAAAATTTCTGACTCCTCTGTGGCAGTGGGGCCAGCTCAGCAATCTCTAGTGTAGGAAGGATGCATTAAAGGTTTGAATATAGTGACATATTTATTCCATAAGTGTCACAGCCTTCCCTCATAATTAAATCTGTTGGGTATTCCTTTTTAAAAAAAGAGCTTTACTAACAGTTAATTTTTATGCATTTTTGGAAACAAAAAGTAGCATTGGTTGATTTCCTTTGACTGGCAGAGGAGTATCTTTATAAGTAAAATGTGGTGCTAATACCTCCCATTTCCTCCCCTTCCAATATTTTTAAGTGGAATTTCCTGATCCTCATTACAACAGTGCCCCACAGGGATGTTGATGTTTGCACATAATAATGATTGCAAGCAGCACTGTAGATAAATCTTGGCATGGAAAGAAAACAAGCTGTAAATGAAAAAGAAAAAAACTCTACTAGAAATGCAAGATAATGTAGTGGGCTGGTTTTGCTGCTGTTTGAAACAAATTTATTTAAACAGAGAGTGTTAGGCTGAATAATTAAGAATTATAGAAGAGAAAATGTAGAGAAACAAACATGTACATGGTTGCGCTATAAATGAGATTTTTACTAGTGAGAGAACTTTCACATTTATTTCCTTATGTTTGAAATGGTGCCAAAAATGAGTGAACAGAAGAACTTCAAGACAGATCAGACCTAAGAGCAGTGTTGCTTTTTCTTTCAATTTCTTTCATTCAACAACTATACAATAATTTTGTTCCTATTTCAGCTTTCATAGTAAAACTGGGAATGGAAAATCAGACTGACATCTGTGAAACAAGGAAAGAAACATTTGAAAGCTTTCAACATAAGGACATAACTGATACTAGGGAGAGTTCAGGCTGGCTTCTTTTAGAACTCTAGTGGGTTTAGCAGTCACTGTAACTGGCCTGACATGGTTGAAAATGAGAGTGTTTTCTAAAATATATTCTCAGAAAACATTAATTTGATATCCACTGAAGGGAGATGCTCTGCTCAGTGATTATTACATTGTGTCCTGATGCACACAGGGATTTTGTGGCAAGACACATACTCTGTTCTTTCAAAGTCACCAGACTTACTTGGAAGGTTCCTCCTGGGTAGCAGAGCAGAATTTGACCCCAAGCCATCATTCCTCCTCTGGCTGTCAGCTCTCCCAGCAGCACGCCACACAGGCTGCAAATGGAATCTGGCTAATAACAGCCCTAGTGAGTTTATCAGTGGATGGCAGTGTGGAAATGTGTTTCCTCTGTCTTGTTTCATATTCCAAAAAAAAAAAAAAAAAGAAAGGGAAATAAAAAAAAGACACATACTGTTTGTATTTCTGAAATGACAGGCGTGGAATGGAATTGTGTAAGTGGCTATGATTCTGTTCTCCTAGTTATTAGAACTGAAATATTTATCTGTCTGTGTATATATATACACACACACACACATATATTACACATGGAGGAGAGTCAGAAAGTACTTAGAGAAAGGTCACTGTAATTCAATTCCAATAAGTTAAATTTAAGAAAAAAATACATCAGTGAGCAAACATATACATACCCACACACTGCTGAATGTCACCCTCCTCTGCATAGCACTATGAGGTTGTTCTCTGTGACCTCCACATTTCTCCTTCCCCCAGAAAATCCATCTTTGATAGGGCACACACAGAGAAATATATGGAAAGGTGATCAGCTTAATCTTTTATTCTGTTTGCACAAATCCACATGATTTCATTGTTAGCTGTGTTAACCCCTTACCAACTGAATATACAAAAAGAAAAAGAAAGCAATAATGAAAGGTGATGAGAAGGTGGGAAAAATTCTGTGAATATGCCACTGGAACTATATGGATAGATACAAACATAGATGCAGCCACTGATATATAGGCACTAGGCTCTTCATCATGGGATTGAGGCCACTTATCTAAACCTTTTTTTGGGAAGAGATCATATTTGGTGTCCAATGAGCTAGATGGATTTACGAAAGAGATTTTGTCAAATGACAGGGGACTTCTGTCCATCAGTTGTAAAATAGCATATTATATGATGTATACCAGCCAGACCAAAATGCTTGGGCACGGATTTGATGTCTATAGAAAATCAAAGAACTTAACAGGGTTAGGAAGGGAAATAGAATTACTGAAGTAAAAGGGATTTAACTTTTGCAGAATAAAGTGTAACTTGAATCAGAATTATGTTTGCAAATAGCATCTATTGTGGTACAAGGATAGCACAATACTCAGAAACATGCCCAGTTCTTACTTACTGCCACTGTTCATTTGCCATTTCTGGCTTGCTTCTTTGTATGGATTTTTTTCTTCAAATTAGTTTAGATGACTATACAATGCTGTAGTCCTAACAATGATGACATCAGAGATACCTAGTCAACCATAAATGTTGAGGGTATATTTTATAGTTTTCCAAACACTTGCTGCATCCTTTGTTCTACCAGTTTGGTACTCCTCAGCAGAAAAAAAAATTCTCAGTGAAGCTCTTTTCCCTTGGTAGAAGATAATTTAATAGAGCTGGAGCTTTTGTAAAAAGTGATGGCTTTGGTACACCTGTATGATGATATGTATGATTTTGATCTATCACTCCTCTTTAAAAATTCATATTAACATTTTTAAAAACACTTATTTCTATTTTAGAGACTGAAGTTTCCAGCTCAGCACAATTCAGTCCTTCATTTCTGAGTCTTGTGTCCTCCAGTCTCCCCCAGTACCCTGTCTTGTTTGTAGCAAAAGAGAAGGTTTATCTCAAAATCAGTACCAACTGGTAAGGAAAACACTGAGACACAAAAACCAATTGCAAGACAAGCTTAATACCAAAAAACCAACAAGTTCTATGGAACAAGCTGCAAAAGGTAGAAGCAAGGTGATTTTAGGGCAAGAAAGTAATAACCACACACTTTTTCAGGGCACCTGGAGCTGGGGCCATGGCTGCTGCACCCCTCTTTGTTCCTGGCTGGCAAACAAGGCAGGACACCCCAGGCAGAGCCTGCCCTGCTGGCAAATGGACCTTGGCTGCCAGGTCCTGTTCTTCCCACCCTGGGGACAGCAAGTGAGAATACAGCCAAACATTATAAACTTCTGTAGATTCAATATTGAATCTATTGAATTCAATATTTAGTAAGGTTTCTTTTTTTTTTTTTTTTTACTAAAATGAAAAGCTCATGTACCTTTCTGATGCACCAGGACAGTGTGGAGGAACTTGGTGCATCACTGGCCATTACTCTTGACAAACTGCAGGCTTGAGCAGGGGGAGTCGGAAAATACAATGAGATCCAGCAAGAATAATCCAGTCCAATGATAAATATAGGGGAAATAACATTTTATAGTTTAGGAACGAGAAGACTCAAGAGAAACATGATCACAAGTTAATAAACACCATCAAGGTTACAATAAAAGTGAATTAAAGGAATTGCATTGTCTGATAAGATGGCATGACAAGAAATGATGGCCTAATGGTAGGAAAGGTATCTCTTAAGTTAGAAATAAGGAAAAGTCTTTAACAGCTAGAACAAATGGCCAGCGTGGCAGTCAAGTCTCTGACATCACGGGGTTTATTCAAGAAACCAAGTTTCTTTCAATGTGTCTGATAAAGAAGTGCAACAGAAAGTAGAGTGACAGCCCAGAAAATGAGCTGACTTTTTTGTAACTGAATTTATGAGGTTGTGATTTTTTATAGATATGCCTGTATATTTAAAAGAAATAGACATGGAAAAAGAAATATTTTATTTTATGTTCATTCAAATCAACATTCAATTAAGACAAAAAATCTCATTTTATTTTTCCAAAATACTTTTTGGGGAAAATATCTTTATATTATCATTTCTGGCTCTAAATTTTTGGCGACAAATAGCCAGTTTTTTTAATGAGACATGGACTATATTCCTAAATAGGAAAAAATTATATATGTCCTAATAAATTTCTTCTTTCTGTTTCTGCTGATGTAAGACATTAAAATACAGATCACAATTATCTAGAGTAAATCACAGGACAGCAAGTTATGGGAAAAAAACTGATTTTTTTAATAAAGAAAAGCAACTGTTCGTGATTCTGGAGATAAAAAAATAAGCCTCCTGTTGGTGAATTTGGAAAGACATAAAGTGAAGCTGCATATGTTTCCAAGAAGTAGCAGCTGAGGACTTGATGAATTAATGAAAAAAAAAAGGACTGGAAATATCTCTTACAGAGCAGCTCAGGGTTCCTCCATTGTGGTGGTGTCTAGTTTATTTTCATGAGCACAATTCTTGCGATACACACAAGTATTTTCTATTGCTGATAAGGCTCCTTGTTCTGGTAAAGCCCAGAAAAGTATGTTGTGTTTTTTTTTTTCTTTTTCCTTCCACTCTTTCCACAGCAGCCCAGTAGAAATCTCAGAAATTAATTCTTAGCACTTCCAGCAGCCTGTGAGATCTGGCATTAGAGTACTGGTAAAACTTCAGAGCCAAAATCTAGTTTTGGTTTTCTTTGTATTCCACTTGAGGGACTTTAGGATTTTCTTTTTGGAGCCCAGCTGCAGAGATGTTTCAGCGTGCAAAATAGAAAATAAAAAATACAAATCCCTATTTCCAGTTTGTCAAGAGCCAGATTACAGTGACTTCAAGTGCTTCTGTGGTCCATATATAGATTTCCTACAGAATACATTTTCTCTGTCAGAGACTTTTTTTGGTATCAGACTGGTACCAGGAGGAACTGAGTTCATGTCTGATATATTTTACAGTGATGGCTGAATTGGCTGCTTAAAAAGCCCCCAAACAAACAAAAAAAGCAGGCATAATGATAATGTCTTTCTTGTTCAGCTCTACTCAGAGGAAATGTAGGGCTTTCAAATTGAAAATGTTATTAGGAGCACTGGATTATGATTCTTTGGAGGGCTGAAATGTTTGTTTGTTTGTTTGTTTGTTCGTTTGTTTTTAAATCAGTGATGCAGGAAAGTTTTTAAAGCAGTAATTAGGTATCACAAATCCATGGAGATATAGGTAAACAGGACTTACCTGCCACAGAAATACAACCAAATTCAGACTGGCATGCTGCAGCAAAGAACAGACAGTAGAGTGACATGCAATTTTGCTCTGAATTAATATCAAGTAGCAGTCACCAGAGGGACTAGACATTGTGTAAACTGAAATCAAACTACTCTGAAATGAGTAGTGACGTCTGTGTTTGAAACATTTAGGTAGACAGGCTAGCAGACCAGCAGATTTCAGCTACCTGCAAACCAGCAAAACCTTTCTTATTCTGATTGAAATACACTGTCCTTTCCTCATCCAGTTCCCTTTTTTATCTCATGGTTTTGGTTTTTAATGTAGGGAATAAATAACCTGCATTGAATGCAAGCAATATTTCTCCAATATTCAGTCCTCTTGAATTCTTTCACTCAGCGTTGACCCTGATTAACTTGTGACATTTTAAAGAATCACTGTATAATCTGGTGGATTTGCAATATCAAACAATAAAACTAGCAGAAGAGTTCAGGGCAGAGGATGCTTAAAAACTACTCTTGAAAACAATAAACATAATTTGTGGCCTGAAAGAGAATTTTAAAAGAATGAAAGACATTCTCAAGTGAAAGGTTTGGTGCACTGATGATTGGAAGCATCTTACATGAAGAGAAGTTTGGCAGTGACTGGATAAGAATGTTAAATGTGGGTAGGCTGGGATACTGATAAATCTTGGAAAGAAGAGAGAACACCAGAGGCACTCAGAAAGGAAAGCTGTGTGCTGTCTATCAGCGAACCTGAAGCTGAGAAGTCTATTTATTGAAAATATTTTAGGGGCAGTTTGGTGACAGTAGAAGCCTGCTTTTACTTCTACTTTTTTTACATATTGCAATCACAGAATATGGCAAGATTCAGACATGAGGCAGACTGGTGACAGTAGAAGCCTGCCTGTGGGTCCCAGAATGGAAGAGCACTGCCTGTACTAACAGGAAAAACCTGGCCTGAGCCTTGTGAGGGTGTTTCATACTGCTTGGGATGACAGCCTAGGCAAGGATCAAGATGACCTTGTTTAATACATCTATCTCTCCAGCAGAATTTGTTTCTTAGAGCTAGATCTGGCCAGAATTGTTGCACAAAGGGCACTGGAGCTTCCTTCTCCCAAAATGTGAACCCTGCATTTGTAGTTTGCATGGTGGGTAGGTTTTTGCAGTGTCTTCACTGGGGCAAACTGCCTCATCTTGTTCTTATAGAGACATAATTTGATCTCCCCCTTTGTTTCTCAAGACTTGCTTGATACGTGTAGACTTTGGAGAGCAGGCTCTGCATTTAGAAGGATTTGAAATAAAGATACTAATATTTGCAAAAACTCCAGTGTAAATACAGTTTGCATGATTATTTCCAAGAGCATAATTTTACTCAATATAAAAATTAATCCACAGATAATAAAGGGGTCTTGGAGGAAGATAAGGTCATCAAACTTACTAGATATTGCTTTCAATTAAGTAAATGGCAATTGTTTTTGCTACCTCTGTTCTTTTTGCTTTATCATCTTTGTACTGAAACGGTTTTATCTGAGAAACAGTTGCTTGGTTTGGGTTAATTTATTAGGGGGATGTTAGTGTAAAATAGCCTTCTCAAAAGTGCATTCATAATCTAAGGAAGATAAAAGAAAGAAGTGAACCAAGGTTAAATCCAGGAAGCTGGCAGATCTAAGCCTCAAAAATTTAATATGAATTTTAAATAAAGTTAGAATAGGCTAACATAGAGAAGACAATAGTGGGCTTTTCTTCAATTAGTAATACTCACAATGCATTTTTGTTGTTTTTGTCTCATCAGACACTGCAGAAGCCTGTGCTGCTTTTAATGGATTATTATAGTTGAAAGTTTGTTGGTGAAGAAAAAAAGAAATCTTGCACAGTTAAGGATGATGCAAGATGAAAGTATAACAGAATTTTGTCCTCAATTCTACAATGAAATATGTAAGCTTCAATATTTTCACTGCAGGAGTCGCAACAACATTTATGAGATTTTTTGTCTTTAATGAAATCTTTTCCCAATAAATTCAGTCGCTAACCTGTCTTAGCTCAAATATTTGCCATGTAGCATGTTATACTGACTGTAAATTTGCTTTTCCTTCTATCTGAGGGAGATGCAAAATGTGTTAGAAATTTAGATAAGTTCATTTTAATTTCACCTGCAGAGAAATCATCTGGGTATTCTCTACTGACACAGACTAGTGATAATTGGGCTTCTGATGTCTCCTGTAGGCCTGCTGTCCTGCTCAGCTGTGTTCAGCATATATTAAAGTGCACAGAAGCTTCTGCAGTCTGATAGCAGCCAGTAGGCTCCTGCAGTTTAATATGGTTTTCTCTGTTTTCTGCTGTGGACATAACTTTCATGAAGCAGAAATAATGGATGTCCAGAGAAAAGTAGACTAATGCACCATACATGTCATTTTTCCTTTTCTGACCTGCATTTTGATGGAATTTCTGGTGAAAATATAAGCCATGAATGAAATCCTTGCCAGAGGTTTTGCAAGCACAGCAACGATATTTAAGATAAAATAGTGCCATGTAGATCAGTCTAGTCTCCTTATCTGACTCAAGCATTGTTGTTCCTTACTAATGAAAATATAGAGTGGATTTCTGCACAGAGTGAGCAGGTGGAACTCAATCCTCTACACTGCACGGCTTTGTTAGTACAACAGCAGCAAAAGTCAACCCTACATTGCACGTTAGCCCAGTATCTTTGTCTAAATTAACTCATATTCTAGTAATGTATATTATTCATCACACTTAATAAGGAGAGTACTCTTTACTGGTCTTTCAGTAAAATGATCTGTAAAAAAATATATCTGCAGGCTTCCTTTTTGTGGTTACAGTGCATGGCAGCAAAGTCAACCCTAACTTCCTCAACTGTTAGAGAAAACAAAATTCAGCATCTCAGTGTTCCTGAGTACTACATGGGAGCATAGAAAGTAGTAAAGGGCTCCACATCACATTTTGTTTCCCTTGGAAAGCCACATAATGTTCCTATATAGCTGGGGCTCAGTAGTTTTTTGTGGGTAATTGCAATTATTTTCCTCTTTTGATCTTTTTTAATTTTTAATCTGTTAAACTTCTGCACTTTTGAATGTTAAGTAGGGATATGCACGGTCTTAGCTCCTTAAAGAAAGAGATGAGTAGCTATCTATGAGTAAGAATGGATTACATTACAAAAAAATGAGACAATGCCTGTGTGGTTTTAGAGGTAACCCTGTTGCCAGTAGTAAGAAGGAAGGTAAATTGAAGACATCCATACTTAAGATAAGCTTGGGATCCCTATAGCTATATTTTGCTTTTCCTGCAAAATTGTGGTGTCAGCACCAAGAGCTGCTGGTGTACTTGCTCCTTGGGCCATGACTCCCCAGCTCTGAGAGGAGGGTAATAGTGGAGGGTCCTGCTGGGTGATGTCTGAGCTTTGAAAGCAGCCCCAGGCCTTGGAGCCTTACAGCTGAGCAGAAACCAGCAGGCACCACCCTGTCCTGTGCCTCCTGTGCACAGACATCAATAAGAAGCTGCGCTGTTATAAATAAGTAATATCTTTTCTCCTTGAAATTGGTGTTCAAAGCACTGTAAAGATCTGTCAAGGCTGTGTAAGACAGCAGCACATCTGTCTTCTGCTGAGCACTGAAATGTCCTTTTAACAAAATGCCAGGGCTTGGTCTTCTGACAGTAACTCTAACTTGTATTTGTTTGGGTTTTTATTTCTTTATTGCATTCTGATTTCTTTGAGGGTTGTGCCATTGCCAGAAGTGGAACAATTCAGTGGGCTGGCCCGGAGTTCCTGCTGGCCAGAAAGCTATACCTGGCTAGCTTGCTGATGGGGTGCAATTTATCTTTTTCAGTTTAGCTTCTTTATTTTGTGGCTTGAAATTCCTCTGTGTGGATGTTTTCTTTGTCTGCTTGCCAAATCTTTGGCTAGTTACAATTACACATTTACTGACAAATTAATGTGTCAGTATTATATTTTCTCTTGGTGTCAACCTTGCCCGTATTTTCTCCAGACTTTATTTGCAGTACCTGTGTATTTCTAATCTGTTTATCTTTGGTATACAGCCCCTCTCTCACAGAGATATGTAGAGAATGGAAAGCTAAAATAAATTAAATTATATTATACAAGTACATTTTAATATGCATAACGAACAGTAGAGTTAATCCTTCATAAGTCATTTCTATTTAATAAAAATGACAACCCTCTCTCTCCCATCCCCCTCTTTCTGCCTGATCTTGATTATTCTTTTTTCAAAGAGTTCAAATCTCTTATGAATGCAAAGAAAAGAACATTAGAGCAAGGTAGTCTTGGATAGTTCTTTGTAATTTTTTTTCTTCCTAATTTTCTTATTTTTATTATTTTCTGACTTTCAGCAGTTTCTTTTGCAGGCCCTGGGTGGGAAGTTACATTAGGGATACTATTTTTTTCATCTTCTTCAATATAAAATTGCTTGATATACTGTGAAATGAGTCCCTGAAGCTTCTACATTTAACTCATTTTTATTATGCTGCTTCAGTAATAAAAATTAAATAAATAATATGGAAAAGAGACCCTGGATTTCAATAGGTGGATCTGTCATATTATTCCTGAAGTTTCCTGAAGGAGAGTCCAGAGATGCACAGAGGTGTTGCACTTTAATTATTGTTCAGGACAGCTGTTTACTTGTTTTTTTGGCTGGGGTGATATTTTTGTTCTCTTCCATCTTTGCTTCTGAATGTTGAGAGCTCTAAACATCCACTTCACAGCATCTTGGAAAGGAAGGTGGGACAAGGTGATGCAAAATTTCACAGTAATGTAACACATGACCACATCAGTCTCTCTCTAGGATTTCCTGCTGACTTAATCAAAGATGTAGGAATTAGAAGTTGTCTATTACTGAAGAAAGCCTTAGTAGGGGAGTTCTACAAAAATGGAACTCAAAATTCCATTTTTTATTCTTTCATGCAATATTTTTTTCTGTCCAGAGAGGACACTCACATATCTGCTCTTAAGACTCTAAGTAGCCAGAGTGACACCTAAGTGCCACAGAAGAATCTGGGAAAGCCTGTTATGTGTGAAACCTTAAAAGCCAATCCTGTTTGATGATTTAGCCAGTTTATTCTGTAGGGGAACTCATTCTGCATTGTCTGCAGCAGGCTTGTGTAAGTACCTGTAAAGTTAAAGAGGGATTTGTGTCACTCCCTGTATATTGTTTGAATTTATAATTGCTTGTTGATTTTACCTGAGGGAAACATAAATCCATGATGGGCTGATGTTTCCCTGGTTCTGGATGGAGCACAGCATGGGGACAGAGCTTTGCCTTCAGAAGTCAGCCTTGGAAGAGCTCTGCTCTGTCCATGCCCAGCACTGGCTCTCCCCTGCACATTAACAGCTCCATAAAGAGGAATCAGTATCAGTGGTGGATTAAACAACTGTGTTATGGAAAAGTGAGGGGAATTGACATTACCACAGTCATTTCCAAATTTAGAAGTAATGATTTAGAGCTGGCATGAGATATTAAGACAAAGCACAATATTTTATCAAGATAATTTGCATGAAAAAAATGATGTATTTACTAAGCTTGCTGTTCCCTCTACCTCTGAAAATATTTTTATAAATAGATGAAGGCACATCTAATGAAATGAGATTTATGAAAAAAGTCAGTATCATTAATATTATTTCTTTTTTTTTTTACATTGTAGTAACATGATTTTCCCTGAAACTAGGTTTCTCTTGAATTTGGCATTTTTAAGGTATGCCATAAAATGTCCTCTTTACTGATTTTTAGCCATATGACCACCTAAACTCTGCTACTCTTCTGAGTATATTTACCAATAAATGATTGGAATTTCACTGTGATTTATTTATTTTGGTCAACCATTTGAATTACAATTGATATAAAGCCTATCCCCCCATCCCAAGCAACAGCCACCATTCAAGCCATATTGCAGGAGGCAATGCCTCAGTCCAGGACAGTGGGAACAGGCTGGGGAGCAGCAGAGAGAAGCCCCACAGCAGGACAGCTTCAAGTAAGGAATGATGGCCATAGGTCTGCCAGATGTTCTAGTTACTACTGGCTGAGCTCTCTGATTTGTTTTTTTAAGCAGAATTCTCTTTAGAGGGGAAAATGATATTATCACATTTTTCAAGGGGAAGAAGCTGGAACAGGGAAAATGAAATACATGCCTGTGATTACCCAACAGAGAAAAGACTGGAATCTAGTTTTCCTGACCATGATCTTTCTTACATGCTGCACATACCCTGGGCCTTAGTTTTTATTAGAACAATATGTCTTTTCTTCATTGCACCAGTATTTTCCAGATGATTACATACTTCACTGATATTCAGTTTTCAGACCTTCATAGCCTCCTGAAACTAAAATAAATGTCTTCTGGAAGAGAAAATTACCAATATCTGACAGAAATGCTCTTACTTAATACCCCTTTTCTTGAAACACACTTGTTTCAACTGAAAGATTTTAAGAACATAAAAGAGTGTGTATATTTTCCTCTCCATCTTAGATGTACACAGAATAACCAAATCAGTTTTACTCAGATTCGTTTTCATGAAGCTTGCTGGTGGATGACAACAGAATGAATGACTTTACTGCTTGGATTTTTAAAAACCTCCATCTGAATTTTTTTTTTTCCTTATTTCCAGTTCATCTACAATAAATTAATGGGTCTAAGTGTGATTTTAGAGGTGCCACAGGGAAGGAGCTGATTTTCTAAAGTAAATGTATAATAAATACAGCTTCCAAGATGAATTAATAGAAAGGTAAGAAAAATACAGGGAGGAAAATCTGATTAATTATATACATCATATTTTTCCTCTGTTTCACAGTGAATATTCAATAATTAATTTACTGAAAAACACTTTTTATGCTATTTAATTAATGTGCCGTTAATTACTAATTAACTAATTAACAATGAAATGGCTATAAAATAAAAGAGTATTTCTATTTCATTGCTCATTTTTGCATTTCCTGCAAGAGAAAATATCACAGATATCCCATTGCAAACTTTAAAACATTTAAAATTTCTTCTGGAGGTTATAACGCAGAATCAGTGTTGCAGAGATATCTAAACAAATGATTCCACAGTCAGATCTCTCTGCATTTCCATGTTATTTCTTTTCACACAGAGATGAGTAAAAATATGGAAGTTGGTTCTTATGTCAGCATTTACTAAAGTTATTCTTTATGTAAAGACTTTTTACTACAGAAAACATCCAACCTGTTAATAAACTATTCTATTCATAAACACTCTGCAGAGAGGTAATTAATCTCCTAAATTGAGTTGTCTTCAGATCTCTGGTGCTGTAACATCAAGCAGATGTGCCATTGATGGTAGAATGTGGGAAAAGAGCCTTGGGATTCAGCTTACATTTTCCCCAACACACCCTCTTAGAAAAAAAGCAAAACGAGTGAGAGCAAGCCCCTTAGTAATAAAAATCAATGATGAGGTGAGTGTTAAAAATGATGAAGTGAAGGATGGCATCTTCTTCCTTTGGCAGTGACTAACTTTTCTAAATATTGAGCTACTGCTAATACAGGCAAAAAAATGTGAAAGAATATGCTTATCATGTTTATTCATCTCTTTCTGAAAAGCTGAAATAAATTTTCAGTACTTTTTTTGCTTTGCTACATTTACTTCTCTACTTCAGGATTGTTCTAATATGTCACCCTTTTATTTTAATTTGATAATGAGTAAGTTTCCTGACAAAAGGCTAGAAATCAAGGTTAACAAGTAACAAATTAGTATAAAATCAAAATGTCACAACGTCTCTGTGGAATGCAGCTGCAGACATTGGTTATTCAGGATCAATTTTTCATTATATTCTGCAAATGATTTTAAGCCTTTCTTCATCTATGATGAATTGTTCTTTATCAGCTGCCAGAAGATGGAGCTCTTTTAATAAACCATGATGCTGCTATTTGGAAAAAAAGTGAAAAAAATTGCATAGAAAAGATTTAGAAAAACATTAATAATAATTTCCATTTTTTGCTAACTACAGCTTATTTAAATACATTTTAAAGCAGGTAAAATTGTATTCTGCTGCAAATCTGAAAAGAAGTTTGATATATTAATAATATTTTCAGATTTTCCTAATTTTTAACCTTACCCTTTAAACTCTCTTTTTCTTCCATCTTCTGAATTTTCCAAACATTTCCAAATAGATCAGAAGTTGCTCTTTAGTTAAGACATATGGACTTGCAAGGGTGTAAAGTAAGTGAAAAATTGACTCCAAATTCTTTTCCTGTGCTCCTGGTTTCAGTGGAGGGGAAGGCTGTGTAGCTGGGCTCTGCAGAGCTTCATGGCTGTCAGACCAAACACCTTTCACTGACACCTCTGACAGCTGCTGAGCAGGTGGGCTTCACTTGTGCTGACAGTGAGCCACCTCACACAGGTGACAGTGGAAAGCCATGGAAAGGTGCCTGTGAAGGGATCTGTGCAGCTCTCCTGCTGCACTGACCATGGAGGGAAGGCAGATAATGAGGTTACACTAGACTGCTAACTTTGGGACAGGTAATGTCAGCCAGAATGAATCCAGAAATCTTATTAACAGAATTTGTGAAGGTAAGATCGAATCTCTATTCCCAGCATTGATTCAGACTTGTCTAATATAAGCTGTGATTCACACTTCTTTAGTATAAGATGCAACCACAACAGAGTACAAACATAAAGTTCAAATTGAAGGGAGGCAGCTATGCAGCTTGGAAAGAATAGTGAAAAAAAAATTTGTTGTTATTTTATATCCAATGCCACATCTTAACTTTCCACTTAAAACTGAAATAACTTTTTCATAAGTGTCAAGCCTGGATGGAGGAATCATAAAATACAGATTTTGTTACTTTAGAAGATTCTTCCTACTGCTTTTGAGAGTTAATGAATAATGTAATGAAGAATTTTCACATTGACACAGCACTTGTTACTTGGTGTGACAGGATGGCCTTTTTCATCCATTTTAAGAAAACTTCTTTTGCTTATACAAAAACTAATCCGTTTGTGTGATCTGTCTGTCAGTAGCTCTCACTGACTTTGTCAGTCAGCCTGGATTATGCTGAAAGTCACTTTAGGTCTGAATTGCAAAGATGATAACTGTGTGTTTGTATGAGTGTATGTATTTTCACCACTCTTCTGATGCAGTGAAATATTTGCTTCCAATGGAGATTAATGCTATAATAAATGCTTGTGCATTCTAGCCTGGTGTCAGTTAAAATGCAGCAAGTCTGCTCTGTGGGTTATTCACTTTGCAAAGCCTTTGCAGTAGTACACAATAGCAGTTTTGTCCTACAACATCTTCGCTTTGTATTACATTTCTTTGGATGCTCCTTAAACCTTGCACAACTGTACTGTACATTGGAGGTAAAGGCTGGAGATTCACTTGACACCTTTGCTTTCTCTCAAGCCATTGAACAGAGAAAAATATCTGCTAACATTAAGAACTGGGAACATTCAGAGAAGAAGTTACAGCATTGAATGCAGACCTTAACTACTGTCACTTCATATTGATTTTTAGGAGTTTATGCTCTGCAATTCAAGCCAAAAGTTCTGAAAATGCTCCTGAAACCCACTTTTCAAGTGCATTCCCTCTCATATGCCCTGAGCCTGTAGGGTGGGTATGGGTTTCAGCTTTGCTCTGATTAATACTGTTTTCTGGGATTGTGAAAGTCCACACTTGCATTCCAAGTTCTGAAATTCATTTAGAAAAATGTCCAAAAGGTCATAATTTTTATTTCCTTTTTTTTTTTAGGAATTATTTTTTTGTCAGCTTCCAAGATGTCCATTATCTTTGGATCTTTCTGTAGGTTTCTCTGATGAGCAATGGAGGGATCACCAATACCACAAAGGAGAATGCTTACTTGACAGTAAATGGCCCTAATGGACACATGCCAGAGGAGTCAGCAAGTGGATATGGTGACATCCATAAATGATGGTGCATAATGATGACAGAGAGAGTACATATATTATTATTTGAGGCTTTTATTACTTATGGCTTTCATATTTGTGCTGACACATCCTCTTGGGGTGTCTGAAACAATGTTATATCAAACTCACACAGTGTAGCACCTTCCTTCCTTTTGCCCAAACTAGAAATATCTTTCTGAATGATTAACAGGTGGAGGGGTTTTTGGCAGGGTTTGCAGTATTGAGCTTTGCTGTAGCACTCTTCTCACACATCTCTCCCATTTCATGAACATTGTAATTACCTCTCATAAAAATAAAATCCACCCTTGCATTCAATGTAAGTACTAGATTTCACTATTCTTTTCCTTAATTTCCTTTACTCATTTGAAGAAGTGATAATGCAATTGAAGGCTACTCAAATCCTGAGGGAAATTAAAAGCAGCTTTTGGTACTGAACTTATAAATGGTACTTTTGGATTGAAACTGATGCTTTTCTATCAATTAATTCTGATTTTAGAACTAGCTCTAAAATCTTTCTTAGTGATTGTGTAAAAGACCATATTTAAGATAGATAAGCAAATTAAGAAGCAAGGTCAGGAGGAGAACAGAGAAACAATGCAGTGCATTTCTAAGGTCTTTATATATGCCACTTGTGACCATAGTTGTAAAAGTGTGTCATCAGTCAAATGTGCACTGAACTCTGAAAAGGAGTAATTATTTTACAGGAATACTTTTCTTCTGATATAGATGTTTACAAAGCACAAATTTTTGTGTCCCTTTTGATCATGTAATTATTTCCATTCTCAAGCAAAGTTCTATGCTCAACTAAAGTGGTAAAAACAGTAGCAAATCTGCAGGTTAACCAGGAATACTGGTTTTCTTACAATGTTGTCCAATGTGACTTAAAATGTTCAGTGAAATTTTTCAGGACGAAAGTGTTTCAGTTGATGGTAATCTATAAGGCTTTGTTGAAACTACAATGAAAATCAAAGTGGGTGTATTTTTTCAGAGTATGGGGGAATCCATGGCAGAGGTAGTAACAGAAAAAAACATTTATTCTTGTATTAAGCAAGGATATTGGTTAGAACGTGGAATATTCATTTCTCTCAAATATTTAAATCTGACACTCTGGAAGACAATCCTGTTTTGGCAGACCTCTTTTTACCCTTTTGGAGGAAGGCTTTGAACTAAGGAAACTGGTGGAATAGTTATCTCCACAAAACCTAGGGGCAAAGCAAGTCCCTAAGTTGATAGGTATATAAGTGATATACTAATATTTCTCTTAATAAGATAAATAATATTTCTGTTTAGTACATCTTGGAAAATAATAGAATGAATGTGGGAGGATAGCAACCCTTTGGAAAAGATATTGTACATCAAATCCTTATTGTAGATCCTTTTACTATAGTTCAAGACATTTATAATGTATGTATTTTCATGTGACTTGTAGAAGAGATATCCTGTGTGTTGCTTTATAATTTGTAGTAGGCTATAAAAGGCAAGAACTAGGTTGCCATAAGCCTAGAAAAGTAACCTAAAAAAGACTCTAAAGGTCTGGGAGTTGGCTTACATTTTTATTACAAGATGGTAACATCATTACAGGTTCTCTCCAGGCTGTTTCACATTTCATTTAATTGTACTCACAATTTGATATCCTCTAATTTTGTACCTCAAACATGAAATAAATTTATTTAATAATAAAAAAATAAAAATCCCCAGAGATATGAGGAGTCAGAAGCAGATTGATTTTTGAGGCTTATTTGTCACTATGAGCAGAGATTAGAGCTCAAAGAAGAGTGACTCATGATGTCTGTGCTCTTTGCAGCATGACTGACAGTTTGCAAGAAAGATGCCTATTTGTCTGGGAAGTTAGCAGGGAAAGGCCATTTTATTCAGCCAGACCAGGGCTGTATTTTGGAAAATGTTGCATCCATTTTTCCAGTCTTGGTGGGCACTAATACAGTCTGTACACCCAAACCAACACTTTCCCAATATGAGCACTTTGCATTTATGTCTGCCTGACTGCACCCTTTTCCTTAACTTTGGCCTTGGTATAGAGCCTATTTGGAACAGTGTAAAAACCTTCGACTTCGGTGGAATTTGGATCTGATAAAAAAGGTGCATTGCTAGGTTTTTTTGCAATAAAATGGCTTTTTGAATCCTTAGTAGCAGATCTGCAGATGGATACTGACACTTCTTGTTCAATCTTCTATTTTCAAAGAACTTCTCTCTGAGTTGCCCAATTTCCAGTAAAAAAACCTCTAAAAGACTTCAGATTCCTCCTCTATTGTGAAGTACCTTTAGATTTAGTTGCTTAGCTTTGAAGTGGAAAACTGCAGCAATCTAGAATAGAATTGTTAAAAAATATTGTGGTTGGTTTCAGTTCTAGTCCATTATCTTGTGCAGAAGACAGGAATAGATTTCCTTTATCTTGTTTTTTACTCTGTTGTTACATGATTATAGACAAACAGTATTTATTTGATTGTGTTACATTGTGAACTACTACAGAAAGAACAGACAAAAATAGGAAATAAGAACAAAGCAAGACAACACTTTTCTATTTCTAAGATTACAGGTCTGCTACATTTGGTCAAATTACACCGTTTATTGTGGACTTTAGCTGGTTACATTGAGATCATGTTTAGGCAAACGTAATATGCCTCTTCCTTTCCAGTTCAGCACACTTCCATTTTTTGCTTTTTCTTTTTTTCAGTATTTTATATTATTGAGTCCTCTGCTAATGAAGATACTGATATTTTCCAAAGAAAAGCTGAATATTCCAACAGATTTAAGCATTTCAGGAGATAGTCCTAATTTTACAGTGTAATGTACCTTGATTAATTGGTTTGATTTTCCTAAATTTGATTCTGAACCATGGACAATCTTTCTGTTGTGGAAGACATGCTGGGGGCTAGTACTGCAGAATTGGAACAAGTCTACTTTGTTCCAACACACTGAGTGGAGGATAGTCCTTCTTTTTGGAGGATACGTAATAAAAAGGTGAGGCATTCAAGGAGGCAGGATAACCTGAAAACTCAGGAAAACCTGAATTTCATACAGCTGTAAGCTACAGAAGAAAATGGTCCTTGACTACCGTGCCTGATGCAGAGTTTTTAGAACACGAGGGCATGTATAATTTAGCAGTGACAGCAGTAACGGCAGGAGAAAGAAATTTACTTCAAAGGAAGAAGAAACAGAGGGAGGGAGATGTTTTAACAAACCTGGGAGCTCTCTCTGGGAACAGTGCCTTACAGGATTCAAATGCAGAAGGCCAGACTCTTCTATTGATTGCTGACTGATCTGTATTTTTTCTTCTGTCAAAGTTAGTGTATACTCAGCTTTTGGATTTAAGATCTGCTTTTAACTTTAAAGGAATTAAGTCTTGAATGAATTTTCTCTAACAATTGCTTTTCAAGGAAGAAAAGTAAGACACACAGAGAACAAAACCTTAATGCAATAATATCTTTTTTGTGTGTGTCTCTGGTGGTGTAGAACAGAAAATTTGACTACCTAGAATCTCCTTTTATCCACATGGCAGTCATCTCCCTATAAACATTGGACTCCTCCACAGACAGAGGTCTGAACATGCTCTAGGAGAGCTTTTCCTTAGCTGCTTTGATCTGCAAGTCAGGTGGTGCCAAAGATTATCTAGAGCAAAGAATCAACACTGTGGGAGTTTTAATGATCAGGCAGCAGTCATGATTTAATAAGTCTGTATGTTACAAAAGCAGAAAGCATCACTATTCTGTATTTCTAAGGTGAGGTTTGTCTCCTTGTGTCCCAAGGGAATCACTGCATTTGCCAGGAATCCCAGTCTCATCTTGGGATGAGACTTGGTTAAAACTCCACTGGTCCTTTGGTGTCCCACATCACCTGGGAGCACCTACAGGAGAAGTTGTGTGTAATTTTATTATATTCCATAGATTATTAATGAGGAAGGAAGGAAGGAAGGAAGGAAGGAAGGAAGGAAGGAAGGAAGGAAGGAAGGAAGGAAGGAAGGAAGGAAGGAAGGAAGGAAGGGAAAAAAGTTGTTCTCATTCTCTTGTAGGATTTAATTGCTATCTTTGCTGAAATGGGAATAATATTATCAAAAACATTTAAATCACTGTAGGATATGCTGAATATGTTGCATATTCATCTTGAACTCATCCATGAGGTAGCAATAAAAGCTGAGATTCTAGCCTGTGTTCTCTTTCAGTCTTTCTTCATAAGGATCAGTTTGCTGGATGAGAATCAGCAGGTATCTAGATTATTCACTGCATATACTTTGAACAGTCCTATTCATTTGAGGATTGTGATTCCAGAAATAATGACCCTCTAAATGTGATTTCCCAAACAATGTTTAGCTTCAATGGAATTTCCCATCCATTTATCGTATTCTTGTTATGTGGCACTAGGAATCCTGACAATGATGCACTGCCTAACTAAAATACTAACTTTTATGAAAGGTATCAAAATGAGGGGAGGTAATATAGGGAAACAACATTTCAGCAAACTGTCCAAATTTATATTTGTTTCCAGCTGTTAATTAAATGAAAACACTTCCTTTGAAAGACCCCTGCCAGCCTTACTAAATGTAGTAATAATGAAGTAATTTTTGTCTTGAGAAGGCTGTTTTCAACAGTTGTGTATTCTTGTTAGCATTGGTGATCTCTGTTATGAAACAAAATCACATGCAGCTGTATTTCTGACATTCTTTGTGGTTAAGACACTATTTTGTGATAAGTAGTTATGATGTTATTATGTAGTAACAATTAAAAGTCAGTTGGTACTGGGCTGTTAGTTATAAAGTATGAGACAATAATTATATTGTCTTTCTAAGTGCAAGGAATTATTGCCGTACCTCAGATGTCTACTAATAAAACTTATACTGTAAAACTTATAGTTGTGGAAATACAAGCTTTGGAAATTAATATTGGTGGTGGAAAGGACAGTTCCAGAAAAAATATCTTGAGCTCTTTTGGGTTATTCTATGCAATTTTGAAATGGTTATACTAGCTGTGTGAATTGACACAGGCAGGCACCCACCACTACCATAACACTGTGGCTGAAATGCAAAGAGTAAATTTATTTCATTACCTCACTAGCTGGAGGATCCCAAAGCAATACTCAGGTGGAGACACAGAGGTGGAAATGATGGCACCATCATGCTGAACCCACCCTAGCAGTGGCACAGCTGCTGTTTGCACCCATTTATTAAGGGCCCATGCAGCCCATGCTGTGATGTCTGTCCCCTGTGCTCTTTTATGGTCTCTGAGCTTTGATATTCTCTCCCAACACGTGGAAGCCAAGCAGGTCAGTGAGAGTGCCTCCAAGCCTCTGTAAACACCTATGCTACCTCTACACAGAGATCCCACTCCTCAAAACAGTCAGAGGATCCACAGCAGAAGGCACAATATACAATATACATATACCATACAATATACGTAGTTTTCCTCATTTATCTCCAGGCCTTGGCGTTCCCAGCTGCAAGGTCACCTGAGCCAATTAACCATCTTCCTCACCATTCTTCTGCTTCTAACCCTTTCCTCCCAACATAGTTTACTGCAAACAAACTTATCATAGAATGCTGAGGGGTTAGGATCTGAGTCTCTCCAATTAAGAGACAAGGATGCCATGTGGGATGGTGTCAATTGCTTTGCAGAGGTCCAAGTAGACAATGTCAGTTGCTCCACCAGATCCACCAATGTTGAGCACCATCACACAGTGCCACCAAATTTGTCAGGCATGATTTGCCCTTTGAAATGCCATGTTGGCTGTTACCAATCTGCTTGGTCATTGAAATATGATCTTCTATAAAAAAGCATCATCAAAATTTAAAATTTTCCAGATTTTAAAAGACATTTTCTGTTACATTTAAAGCAGGAAGTAACCGAGGTAAACATAACTTGTATTCAGTTTGGGATTGGTTGTTTGTCTTTATTTCTCCTTTTGCCTATAAGACTATATTCAGCCTACAAGTTAAATTAAGTGACTTTTTTTTTTTTTTTAAGGATGCTGTAAGAATGCATTAATAAGGCAATTTTTCTCATAGAAAAATTTCTCAGATTTTGATCAGTGCTAGTGCAGAAAACTAATCTAGAAACTGGTAATTGCTCATTGTTCTAACCTTTAATCCCTAAGGTTACTGAATGCTTTGTCATGCAAGCAGTTGGCCAATGAAGAGCTCTAAACTTGTAGCCTCATGCAGCAGTATTGGCCAGGGGACCTCCATAACCCTGAAAATGGGCTTGGTTATCTGTCTCTGACTTCTGATTTGCTGACCATATTTCCTTATCCTTTGGTGCTTAGACACAACTCCTTTGTTTAACCCCAAAAAACTGTGGGATTGCAAAGACCCATCAAATTGATTCTAGTTTACAGTACTTAGTTTTGATGCAGCTAAGAAATGAGCAAAAGGGAAACTTTCACAGCATGAATGAAGGACACAGTGGGATTTCTCAAGACATTTATTCCTTAAGGAGCCAGTTCTAGAAAAGGGATGCTTAAATGTTGAGATATTCAAATTATGAAGTTTATTGCATACATTCAGTTTCTTTTTAGCTGTAAAATAGAAAGTTCATGCAAGAGACTAATTACATTCAAAGTCATCACAGAAGTAGTAGGGTTGATGAAAATGATATCCTGTTATCAGAAGATATTATTTTAAATTTGCAATTTTCATTACAATATATTCATAAAATAGCAAGCTGAAATTCATTTTAGGATGAAAGCAGTAACAGAGTGATAAAAAACAGGTAAGATACACAAACCCCCTAAATCATTCATAGGGAATAATTGCATTAGCTTTGTTTGTATAAAAGTTCAATGATCTGTGTAAAAGCAGAAGCTACAACAACACAACTCTTCCTAGAACCTGAGAACTAAAAAGATCTGAGGGATTGTTTTTCTGTGTATAACTTTTTTTTCTTGTTTTATAATGATACTATTGGACCCAGTATATAATGAGGGTAATGGCTGGGAAATAATGTAATGCATATGTTTCCAGAGGACAGAAATTATTAACAAACTTCCTGGGTTTCCTCCTTATGTGGCATGTGTTGCTTCATTGGCTTCAGCTGCACAATAAAAGAAATTCTACCTCTTTATTTTTTGCTCTGTCATTATTCTTTCACTCCTTCTGCCTCTGCTCTCAGTCTCAAAAGAACACTTTTCTTTTGTTCTGTTAAGCATGAAGTCACAGAAGCAACTCTTCAGTAGGGAGAGACTTATACTGATAGGAAGAAAATTTCAAAAGGTCTGAGAACTTGTCTTTTTGTCACCAAAATCCATAAGAGTTTTATCATTAACTTCAAGAGGAGTGGATTCAGAAATGAATGCTTTCAAAAATCCTTCAACAAAAAGTAGCTTTTTCTTCCTCTTTTGCCTGCTATATTTCTCTCCATCCTTTCTTCCAGCTCCTTCAATAAATTTCTTTTGAGTGTTATTCAGCATATACATATCTTTAACTGGAATTTTCAAAATACAAGAAGTATGTGCTGACTTAGAGTATATATTTATATACAAAGTAGTCAGTATGGATATAGTATACCAAAAGTATATTTTAATAGTGCCTCTCAGAACCTAAGTGAGCATGACATGATTTAGGAGACTTTAGATGCTCATCTCTATTTTTGCATTACATCCACTAAATGCATACAGCACTACAGAAAAAAATTTAGTATTTATATTTAGGTGGCCAGTTTTAAAATGGGAGTTTTTTTTTTTTTTTAATCAAATGGTTCATATGGTTTTTTTCTGAAATATCATGTTGATTTAAAATTTTCACAGTGCTGTTACACTTATTCTGTTAGATTGTATTCTAAAGAAACCCCAAAACTATTCCACTTTTGTATTTATTTTCATATATTGAACATAGAGGAATAATTCTTTGGAATTAAGTGTTTACTTAAATATTTACTGAATGTATCAAGTCAGATGGGATTAATGTATTCAGTGGAAGTGACATGAAGATTTCATTTTATTTATTTATTTATTTATTTATTTATTATTTAAACATGTGCCTGTTTTCTCTTCATCAGCATTTATTCTCAGTGTCACATGTCCCACTCCCTGAGGTTTCATGGAAGGAGGTTTCTTTTGGACACTTTCCCATCTGTTCAGGAAAGTGCTGTAGAAGTTTTGCATTACATCCTTCCTATGTCATGATCATAACATCTAATGCTGTAAAAGTCTACATCTGCTATATCATATTTGCCAATTCTGCTTAGGTTTTCTAGACATCAATGTTTAGACAGGAGAATCCTACCCAGTTAGTCCACAATGTTCTGTAATGTTTTGAAGGGGATAGAGAGGGCAAGGGTACAGACACACAACAGGATGTAATAACTCCAGGAGTTTCTTATGGTCATATTGTAGAAAAAATTACTCAAAGCACTGTTTTCCAGAGTATTTAATTCCTTATTTCTTTTTCTACAAAACTAGTTGGATGAACTTTTCAAGGTGACTTTGCAATCTAAGTTAATGCACAACCTGTCAGAAATTGTGGCTTAAAATAAATGACCCTGGAGTTTTTCCATTCTATTCTAGAAGTAAGTAAATAATGCATAATCTAAAAAATAGCTCTAGTTGCATTTTTAAGCTCACAGTTCAGAAGAATTTTGCCAATTAAAAAGTATAGGTGTAGATTTACTATGGCCTATTTCTTTTGATATTCTGTATGCAAATAGTGTTACAATTATTATGAATTAAAATATGGTAATAAAAATAACTAATTTAGCCTCCTTATCGTTTAAAGTACTTGAGCTTTGATGCTCAGAGCACCAGTGGACTTATATTCCATGCCTCCAGTGTACCCAGAAGGCTCATCAAGAAATCTTATTCTATTGTTTATATTTTAAAATTTACTTCCATGCAGTGCCAGCTCCCAAGACATTATCCAAACATCTCAGAGGTTGTTGTATCACCCTTGTTGATTGCTATTCCACGCACAGTCTTATTGCTTTTTCAAGGTGACAGTCTTTATTCCTTCTTTCCAGCCTCACAACGTACTTGCTGGCTCTGTGCTGCTGCAGCCCAGACAGTTACAGAAATCTGGCATGGTGAGAGAAGACAGCTGGAGAGCAGTGCTTTTTAAAAGTAGCTGTTCTACAGCCGCAGGATAGAGATGTTCTGGCCCTTGATACTCCTGAGCAGTGAACAGGTGTATCAGGCTTCCTGGGTGATGGATAGCTCCTTTCAGCTCAGCTGGGTAAAAGGGTATTATTTGTTAAGGAGCTCTGTCTGTATTTGTGCACTGAACTTTCTGAGGACTGCTGTGACCTGAGATTTTCTGTTCATCTGGGAGTACAGGAAGCTGCAGCTTTGGTTAAAATTTGATACCAATCCTCAAACTGAAACCTGTCAGAAAGTAAAGTATTATAAGCAAAATTCAAATTCTGCAGTTTGGTTTTGCTGTAAAAATGAGTAGCATACATTCTTTTTATTTCAGATGAAAGCAGACCCATCACTACATTGAAGTTTCTTGTGGATTTTGAAATTAAGTCAAATAAATACATCTTTAGAAGGAAATCCTTCTTGAAGTAACACATGAGTTCTATTGCTTTGCTATACTTCCAGCCTGCAAAGCTACCAGTAAATTTGCAGGAAATTGCATATTCCATGTGGTAGGGTCAACAGAGTTGGAGAAGTCAGGTGGTGTTATTAGAAAAGAGGTTTCAGAAATCACTCTGAAAATCCTACATTTTTTTTCCTGCGGACTGTAGATACTCTTGTTGTTGTAGTCTCTGCTTAGAGAATCCTTTAGAAAATGATAGAAAGCTGCTTTAGGGAAAAACACTTTTCATATTCCCTCCCTTTCACATCTTCTTATGAGCCAATTGGTCAGGCAATGAACCAATAAATTGGATCTTTAAAACTTTGGGAAGCATTGAGTGTTCAGTGCTGAGTTTACAAAGAGTTTCTTGGTGGGTTTTTTATCATATTTTAGGAAATATTCTCAAAATCCAGGGTGGAATCTGTGGGAATAGGGAGTAGAGAATCAGAAAAAACTCTAGTCCAGGGCCACAACATATTATGAGGGAGACCCTTTTCTATCTTCTTGCGTAGGGATCTAGTATTTGAACACGTTTCCAATATGCAAATCTCTAATATGCTAAGCTCTGTCCTCCTGGTCATTGTAACCACGCAAAAGTCCAGCCTCCCCAGCTTTTGTACAGCTATTCACTGGGCAATAGACTGGCTCTACAGCAGTAGAGGTCGGGTACAGCTTGAAAATGGAAGATTTTTTTAAAGAACTCACATGTTCATACATGAACAGAAAATATTCATACTAATTACCTTTTTTCCAAGTCAGAGGAGGAACTGGATTATGAAACAGGCAAGGGAGGCAGTATCCAAGGAAAGAACTGAAATAGGCAAGTAGGAAAATGTCCAATAACAGGCTTCCATCAAAAAATCTTATCTCTATTGATTCAGAGACAACCATAATAAAGGAAAAAGAAAAGAGTTTGAAAAGAAGATGATGGATTATCAGATAAATGTACATATTTCTGGGAGCTGTCACCTTCCTTGAGGTGTCAGGCCTCTCTCCCTGTGGCATGTGTATCTGGAGTGCACAGATTAGGATTTCTTATGTGTCAAATAAGATTTCTCATGTGCCAAATCCCATTGGGAACCAGAAGAGCTTTATGTGCTAAATACTTACACTATGAAAAATTAACTGGAATTACAGAGAAGAAACCACAGATTGTTTAATCTTTTTAATGTTATAATCTGTCTTAAATTTGCAAGGATCAAGAATGTAGCTTGCAGAAACTCTTCCAGTCTGCTGTATTGCAAAGTATTTTCCTTCACTAAGTATGTGAATGAGAACTGCATATGCAGAAAAAGTCATAAAGGAGCTCAGAAATTTCCATCCCATTTAATTTAGTTTGCATGAAGACAAAGTGTAACTCGATATGCATGCATTTATATACACATATGGAAATGTATACACATTCATGTATTTGTGTGTATATATGTATATACATGTATACAAATCTCTGAGCATGTATTTGTTGCATCCTGTGTGAGTACCTGGAGTATACACTTTCCTAAACAGAAAACCCAAAAGAATCCTGGTTCTGCTGTGTACTGTCTTGGAAGGTTTTGTCTCTGAGGAATCTTCATGTAAACTCCCAAGAGAATGTGACAAGACATCTTTTCTATGTCACCCTATAGAAGATTATTTTCAGATTCTAGCCTGCTATATTAGAAAGCCTGGATGTCTGGAAAAACAATGGCAGTCATCAGTGGTCAATAGATCTGTTTCCTTTATTAGAGGACTAGAGAGAAAATGGACAGCTTCTGGATAGATGTAGCAATTAGAATTTCTACTTCAGTCTATTAGTAAGCCACTAAAAGTTGTCTTTAAGCGAAAATTATTCTTTATTTTGTTATGAAAATCCTCTCAAAAGTTGGAAGACATGATTTCGTCATTTAATAAATTGCTATGCAACTAATCAAAGCAGCCTCCCAACCCACAAACCAATAAAAGCAAACTGCTCTGGCAGTACTTTCTGCACAGCAGAAGTCTGACAGTACCATTTCTTGTGCAAACAAAAATAGAGGGTGTTGTGCTTAGCTGTGAGAAGGAGCCTTCTGATGGAAAGTAAGTGTGAGTAATGACATTTTTCCATCCAGCCACTGCATTTATGAAATTAGACTGTGAGAAGTATCTTTGTGTGAGTCCTCTTCCTCTCTGCAGAAAGGCTAAACTCATAAAATCCTTCACTTGCATTTTTGTGCACGTTTCCTTCAGGGAGCATGAAATTTTCTTTGTTTTGCCCTTGGAGTATATTTGTTGCTGTTCTTTACAAACAATTCTTGATGTGCAATTTTAAAATATTTTCAAATATTTAATATGGTGGAATAAGAATGACAAAATTTATATCCCTAACTGTAAACCTGCATTGTACCATTGCTCTTTGCTCTCCCTAGCTAAATTAATTTGCTCAATGCTTTGATTCTAAATATTTTCTGGTTATTCTGGATTTATTTTGAGCACATTAAATATTTGACTATGAGTCTTAATGCTCCAGTTATATAAAGACTTTTAATATTATTTTTTTTCCCTGATAATATTTTTTTTTTTTTTGGAGCAGCAGCCATGATAGCTGAGCACGTATTGAGAGCAAAGTCCTTTTAAAGCAAAGCTCTTGCTGAAACAGGAACCAAAGGCTATATTACTGCTGGTATGAAGGAGGAAAATAACCTGTTAGGTCATTTTATTAGATAATTACTCGTTATTTGGAAGGATTCACATACTCAGATCCTTGAATGTGGAGCTGAAATGTGTTAGATGAATGGGAAGAACTGACTAATATTACAAAAACTACATGTGATAAGGGAATCAAGTCCTAGTGTTAGGATTGTGGCCCAACCTATTTCTCCATAAATGAGTGAGCTGGGCATCCTGTCATAACAAGCTCCAGTTCCCTGATTTTAAAAACTGTAAATTGGGTAGCACTGTATATGGCTCCTCTCCACTTATCCACTTCAGGCAGCAAATATCTTAATCATCAGATCAGAATCTGGAGTAGCGCTCACAGGCAATGCTCCATTAGCTGCAGTCATGTGCCATTGTGCTCTCTACCATCTGTTTCAATGATCTGTTAAATGGGCAAAATTAAGCCCATTCTCCATCGATCCACCCAGACTCTAAAGTCTAATCCAGCACAGTTTTTTTTATGATCAGCAGAACCTCATCCACAAAGTTCTTCAGAAGACATTAATGCCTTCTAACCTTTAGCGTGAAGAATCCAAGGCAAAGCCACAGGCAGCTATCTTCTCTTTCAGAAGAATCTTCTGGCCCTGCGTTCTCCTTTTGCCAAATTTACTACCATTCTAATATTACAAGTGACTATCTAGACAACCAGAATAACCATGCTCATCTTTCTTTATTTTTTGAATACTTTGTAAACCTAATGATAGACAAATTAAAAGTGAAGGAACACACATGTTGCGCAATATTAATAAACATTAAAGTTCATGCAAAGAATGCCTCTATGGTAGGAATGGGAGGCACCAGAAAAAAGGTTCCTGAATTCTGATTATTTTGTTTTTATTATTGCCAGATGGTTTCCTTCCCTCACCGATTACTTATTTTTAGTTGTCTTTTAAACTCACTTGTAGCGAGTGATTAATTCAAATACTTCTGGAAAGGAAACACAAAAGTGTGTTTTGACATAAGTTGAATTTTTATGAGAGGGTGTATTTTTAAAATTCCACAAGTTGCTTAGCAAGTTCCAGTGAAGGGATATTTTGAAATATAATGTTTCCGTCGATACACCAAATGTGGAATGACAGTTCTGACCACTGAAGTCATTCAGCAGATTCTGGAAACCTTTTTGGCAGAGATCTGCCACTCACATGTTGTAAAGCAGGCAGAGGTCTGATTTAGCTGGGCACCTGATGATGCTCTACGAAAGTAAGGAAGCCCATGGGGATGGCACAGCTGCAATCCCTATTCTGAATGTAGCATTCAGAATATGTTCAAGGAAAAGATAAAATGCCTGGGTTGCTCAGCCAGTTCCTGTTACCATGACAACTCTGGAGAGCAGTAATTTAGATCAGCCTTAGGGTTACTCTTTCAGCTCTAGCAGAGGAAGGGACATAAGTCCACTTACCAGTGGTGGAGAAGGCAGTGCTAATGATATGACTACCTATGTATGTGTGAATCCATTGTGTCAGCTAAATCAAATATTGAGGTTGCTGTTATATTCCTTTAGACAGGTGGCAGCAATTGTCAGTGTATCAGTGGAAAAGAAGAGTCTGAATCTATAAGAAAGGAGCAGGCTCAGGTTATTTCATTGAATCAGACATGCAGCAAACACTGTGTGTGCACTCTGTCCAGCGCCTCCCTGCTCCTCCTTCCATGCCTTGCCAGGTGTTCCTGTGCACCTTGCTAACTTTCCTCTTAAGTGCTGGCAGCAGCAACAGCAGGCTGCTAGAACTGAACCTGCTCCTTCTCATGCCATTCCCTTGGCTGCTCCTGTGAGGCATCCATCAGGTGTTCCCTTGCCCCAGCTTTGCTCTCTATAGCAACGCTTAGGGAATGCTCCAGGCTTTCCAAACAAACTTCTACAGCTCTAACTTGTACAAACTCATAAGCTTGTAGAAGTCACAATTTCCTTTTTCAGTGCTGCTCAAGTGCTCCCCTTTTAATGTGGAGAAGCTTGTCCTGCAGTATCATGTATTTTTTTGTCTCAAAAAAAATTCACCGTCTCCATGTCACTTCTGTTTCCTGGCCTCTTCATATATGCCACATGAAACCTGCAACAAGGTATAGCTGCTTTCCATTAAATGAACCAAGACACTTGTGTTCCAGCCGTGGTATAAATCACAGGTAATGATGACTCATACTCTGAACTAACATATTCTTTTCCATGACATGTAATATACAAGAAATAAGACTATAATTTCACAGGCTTGACTCACTTGTGTTCATAAATGAACCTTTAACATCTCAGTGAAGAAAATGCAATTGACTGAGCCATGTAAACATGAAACATAACTAGAGTGTTAATGCAGGCCCATCTTTTCTTCTCCTTTAGAAAGAAAAGACTTTGGGGACCTGAATGCACAGCATTTGTCTCATTATGTCAGCATGCTGTTGCTGTGCTTTTTCACAATGGCAAGGTAACCTGCTGACACAGCTTGCCAGACTCCTGCCTCTCTCAGTGGATGTTTAAGCTGGGCTGATGCAAATGGGCTCTTGAATTGCATTCATTTGGCAGTCCTCCCACTCAAAAGATAAAGAGCAGCAACTTTGATTTACAGGGCCTCTTCTCATTTACTTCTTTTGTTAGGCAATATTTTTTGTTTAAGAAACAGATACACTGAGCTGAGAATTTAAGCTCTGGTTAATGATTCTGCAGTGAAAAACTTTTTGCCTGTGTTAAAGCTAGCATTCCTCTGGCAAAACATGGTACACAAAGACACTCCTGAATTCAGCAGGTCTGCCTAAGTATGTAACAAAATTGGGTGGTTGAGTATTTCCAAGTGTGTGGTGGAAACCTACAGAACAAAATTTTAGTTTGGAAAAAAACAAGGGATATTCTTAAAATGCACATATTGCCATTGAGTATTAATTTCAATATATTCAAATTATTAATATAAATATTCACAAAAGTATTTGATTTCATTAGGAATCTTTGATGTATTTTATTTTCCTTTTCAATTTATTTTTTAGATCTGTTAAGGTTGATCAATTAGAAAAAAATGCCAACAATGTATCTTTTAAAATTCTTACAACTTTTAAATGGAGTTCAACATTTAACTTGAATAATTTTGAACTTATTTTTTATTTAAATAATCCAACTCTTGGTTAAACATTGCATTCATAATTTATCACATTTTCCCAGTAATAGTGGCAAGAAAAGAGATATGTAAAATTCAAAACTTTGGACTGTTTTGGATTTTTAGACATCAAATTTGCTTGGAAAGAGGAGTGTGACTATATTTGATGGGAAAGGATTGCATGTGAGTTGTTTTCTTTTTTTCATCTCATAGTTTATTCTTTCTCATGTAAAGCTATAAAATTGGTGTATTGTATTTCCACATAATATAAAATGTAAGATAATAACAGTTTTGGAATATAATAATAGGTTTTGCATCCCTGTGGCACCTGATTCGTGTCCAAATCATGCCCAGCAACAGTAGTACCTGAGATCAGGTTGAGATGACTACAAGCACAAAGGCACACAGGCATATTTCAAGAAATCTAAACACAGACCTAGCTATAAAGTTTAGGCACTTTCAATGAGCTCTACAATGTATTTGAAGTATTTTTAGATTATGTTTGCTGTATTTAATTCCCTCATCCAAATAGGTGCTGCTCCTCACTAGGGTAATTGCTTCTCCTAATCTGTGCTGATCAGTTTTTCTGCCTGCAGTGCTGGAATTAAGAGTAACATCATCTTAGTGCTGATTCTAAATGCAGCCTTACTAGAGATGATAGCCTTAACATTTTCCTTACCAGTCTCAAACAGGAGGTAAGAAAGTGTCTATACCAAAGAGCCAAGAGCTTCAGCTGTGTTATCTTCCTGTGTATTTCTGCAGACTATCAAATACTGCAGAGAAACTTTTCCTAACCCAAAATGCTCCCAGTTCACTTAAAGCGTAAATACTAGTAAGTACTAGCCAACTTTCCTAGGAAACTTATCCTTCTGCCTTTCTGTCCCAGTCTCCCTTCTTCTCCTCCCTTTCCAGTCTAATTAGACAGTTTAGACACTAAGCTCAAGACAGCAGCTGGAATCCCAGCCTCTCACAGGCGCCACATCTACTGGTTGATTTCTAATGATAGAGGGAGAGAAGAACTCCCATCCCTCCCCTTCTCTGCCACTGATTTTGGTTGGTGTACTTGTCCTCACTAAGTCATCCCAGCCACCATTTTTCTCCCTTGTACCCTGTTAGGGCTGTACATTTTTAGGCATTTGATTGTCTATGCAATTCACACAGTTTGGCACAACTCAATTAGGCTCAATCCCACCCCCAGTCCTTCAGCTGACTGGCATGTGTCATCCCCTGACTCACCAGTGCAGACACCTGATCTTCTGAGCCAAAAGGCTGATATTTTTGATAGCACTCAGAAACATAAAACAAGTCAAATAAGTTCCATATTACCCAGTAACTACTGGCCATGTACTTGTAAGATATCAGGGCAAGGGGAACTTTAAAACACTTGCACAATGCTCAGAGATTGTTGAATGTCCACTGCATTCATTTGGAGACTGCTTTTTACATTTCTGCATGTAGAACCAATAACTTATAGTTCTTTGGAATTGAAAAATCTAAGAATTGATGTAGCTGCTGTTCCTGACCTAAAAAAGTTATCTACTGGGAGATGCTCTAAGTAGAGGTTTCTTTGCCTAATACGGATTTTATCCTAAAGTTCCAGAATCATACTTGGCAGATTTGGCCAGGCTGATTTTCTTCTAAGGGTATATTGGAAAGTCTCATGTAATAATAATGAAGTGATGATTTTATGACATGCAGAATTTGAGCAGCACAGAGACAGGATTCTCAAACCCGGTCACTCGATTGCGCTGCTGTTACATAATTACATTTTCAGATCTCTGAAACTCCTCTCCCAAGCTGTCAGGATGAATGGGCAGATGGCAGAGAGGGGGTGACAGGTCAGATGAGCAGGTAAGGCCGTAGCTCTCTACCATCCAGACAGGATCCAGTGACAGCTGGAATGACTCTTTCCCCTGCTGAGTGTGAGGAGCAGCTAAGCGCTGGTCTGACCAGCTGGTTCCTGCACACTTGGTCACAGAGCAGGCAAGGGTCACACTGCAGCACTGCACTGCCCAGGAGCTGCTTGGGCAACTCTCCCTCAATGATCTGACAGACCTGGATTCTGCTGCTGTCCCTCTGCAGCTCCAAGGGAAGCCACTGCTTGCTAATTTATTTATACCAGGTTGTTAGGAGAAGTCGACCGGACCATTAGTGTCAGCTGTGTTAGAAGACAACAGCAGTGGAAGAGTTTTGCTGGCAGATTTGGGACACATGAGAGAGCACTTTGAGGCTAAGAAACTGCAGATATTTCAGATAACTCAATTCTCTTCTTACAGTAAATATGTACATGAATTCTATGTAGCAAATTAAAAAAAAAAAAAGAAACTTAATATTAAGAACTGATTATAAGGTTACCACTATTAGTAGATAAGCAAGACATCTTTCAATATTTCATATGCCTTAAGACACTATGTTTATTCTGTTCTTCTTTTTTAAAGAAATTATTATGCTTCATCCCTTCCCTTCCTCCTCGTCCCCCTACTCTTTCCAGAGTTAGTGTTGGAATCAAGATTCCTCTGGAGCTGTCCTATGATACAGCAAATTCCCTCCAGATACTGAAAACTTATGCTGATGGGTTCTTCAAAAGAAAAGCAATATTTTCAGATTACTGGTATCCCACCACTGGCCCAAATGTTTGTTGTTTAGTTTTATTCTGTTTATTGAAGTTATGATAAGTAAAAAGCCTTGCCTGAACAATTTTGAGCAGTAAAGAGTACAAATTCATCATCAGACAGGAAAAGCTTAAACAGATTTTTTTTCTGTGCTGTATGTGAGGAATCAGTTACATTCATGGGGTTGTGATGAATTTACATCCTGTGTTTTTTCAAACATGATAATGATGAACATTATGGTCTGATGACTAAATATAGGTTTCCAGAAGGAGAGCACATGTGACAGTCTGCAATGCATGTGTCTGAGGAATTAGTACCCAGCCTGTTAAATATGAGTAGAAGAATATGAATGGGGTAATAAAGCTGCATTTAGCTGTAAAAAAAAATCAGAAAGAACTTTAAACTTGCTTGTTAAATCAGGGTAGCTCTTGTGTTAATGAAAACTTGATATGACAGGTGGAATGTATTTTGATTATCTGTAATTAAACGTGTTAGACACCAAACTTTTGGCTACAAGTCACTGGCAGAAAAGGCTTAAACACAGAATCTTCTAACTTGCTTCCTAATTCACATACTTGGAGCAAGGTCTGTTATCAATTGTAGAGAGAAAGTTCCTTTTCTATGAAGTGTTAAAATTAACAAAATTCATATTTTTTTTAATTATGAAAAATGCGTAGCCTTAGCGACAAAAATTTTCAATTTTTCTAATGTTTAGAGAATAGAACTCTGCACACCTGCCTTGGAGGGTGTGAGTAAAGGCCTGGCACCTCTTCAAAAGCAAAGCAATACTTGAGAACTCTAAAACTCTAAAGTGTTTGAAACTGATGTCTAGATTTTAGATGAGTACCTTTGAGTCTTTACTGCTCAAAGTACTGTAAGTCAATGTAAAATTTTATGCAAAATTTAATTTAACCCTGACCCACATGAATCACATTTAGGAATGACTTTTGCCATTCAGGTCTTTTCTACTCAATGAAAGGGGCAGTGGACAAGGACAATGATGGTGATTCAACACAAGGCACAGAGCAGTCATAAAATATCTGGTCTTTCTTTCCTAGACAGAAAAGTTCTGGGTTTGAACAGTCTGATTAGATCTGAATATCTATGTTATTACTAGCCCTCTTAGATAAATAGTTAATTTTTTTTTCCTTTCTGTAAAAACAACCAAATCACTGAGCGGTGGAAGGAATTAAATTCCCATGAATAACTCTCTTCTCAATCAAATTTTTATTTAAGATCTTGGATACTCTCCCCTATATAACCTACAATAGAAGATGGCTTTCAAATTATGTGGCATTTTTCAGATGGTCTTTGAACTGCATGGTTGATAGAAAATAGCATCTCTTTTATGTAGAAAGACTGAATATGAAATCAGATGGGAAAACACAGAATTACTTAACTAGTTTTTCTTGGATGAACCCCTCTGTCAATACAGCTACTTCAGCACATGATGCATTAACACTGCAAATCAAAATCAAAGTAGTACAAAAAAAGAGACATAGCAAGAAGAGAAAAATTTGCAAAGTGATGCTGAAAAAACATTGTTTTCTGTTTACCAGATGAAAAACCTTAATTTTGTCATGGGTGATGATTCCAATGGTTCTGAAATCATTGAGCTTTCTATTACCACTGAAAGAACTGTTCCAACCTACTAACTCTACCCTGCTACTAGAGATTATATGAGAAATGAAGGACTTTTTTCAAACTTTGTCTCATGTTGCTTACGTGAGGATTTGACCCATCATGCTCTGCTTTGGTTTCACAAAAACAAGTGCATCCACATTCCTCAGGATTTCTTAATCAATTTATGACAATCATTTGAGTTTTTGCCTCCAAAATATCCACACTATATCTCCATTTTTTTACATATTTCTTAATTTTCCATTACGCTATTAGGAGACCCTTCATTACCTTAATCCTCAATAGCCCACTCTATGGAGAGTTCATAGGGATGTAGAGAAAAATTAGAATCCTACATTTTAGCAGATCTTCATGGAACCTTAATTCATGGTGGAAATTCATGTTGTACAGCCATATCTAAAATCTTTTAAAAACCAAGTGGTTTTATCTTACCTTCATTTTGATTCTGTTGCTATTCCATACAGAGATCTCTGGTTAGATAATTGTTTACATAACAGGCTGTCTCCTGGGTGCTGTTTCCCAACAAGGCCAACATCAGAGAGAAATTCCATGATTTCTCAGTTGCATGACAACAAGGCTTTTTTATTGGAAACTAATTAGATGAGGCCAGTGACAAGTACTGGTTACCAATCTAATTTCACATGTCTTTTCTTTAATTATATATGTATTTAAAATGAAATAAGCTCAATTTTACCTTTCCAGTCATCTTTTTGCATATTTCTTTTCCATGTTTATTTACAAGCCCTTCCAGTAACAGCACTCCAAATCCCTTGTTGACAAACCTAAGGGATATAGCTTCTAATTTAGATTATGTCTTTCATGGTTTTGTAGTCTTTAAAGAACAAGCACATATAGTTGCTCATTTACTGTTCTTGGGCTTGTGTGCTTTGCCATTATTTGGATCCTCATTGATGTGTTTGATTATTAGGGCAAGGAGATGTCAGAGTCAATTCTTTGTTGGCTGTATTTCTCTGTGATAACAAAAGAATGTGGAAAAAAACATGTATTTCAATAGGAAGTAAGAGTAAACTAAGAGCATAATAAGAACAAAGAACAGGAAACAGTGTATTTCTTTGTTCAGGAATCAAAACATTGCAGTTTGTGACCTGAGCAACTCTGTTTCCTCTAAGATCTATGCCATTTGGTACATCTCTGGTTTTCTCTGAGTTTTCCAAAAGTCACTCACCTAGTTTCATCAACTGTGGTCACAGCCCTTCAGTTTGCAACTTCTCCTTAAGTTTCTTCTTTTTCAGATATCTCCAAGAAGCACAACAGACATTGGATGTAGAATCTTCCACATTTTAATCATTTAACAGCTCAAGCAGGCATTGATGAATTCTGTCTTGAGACCTAGATGGAAAATGGTTAAAAGTTTGTGTGCTTTAACAAGGTCTGTCTTTCTTACAGATCAAAGGCATCTTTACTAGCACAAATGCTTCCAGCACACTTGCATATTGTCCCAATTAATATCATTATATAAACCTCTCTAAAATTCCTAGGAGTAGGAGGTTTAGAAACTGCTGGGTTATTTTTTGAGATTATTTATAAAAGACTGTTATCCACATTCTGTGAGAAAAGCTACACAAACGGAACATTCTGAAAAGTAAAAAATAGAAAATATAACCTCACTTCTTGGTACTGTATAAATTTTCATTTCTCAAAAGCTTTCTTTCTACATTTAGTGAAAGAAAATGATGGCAAAAGTACTTAACATTGTTTAAAAATCTTGGTTATGACTTTCATGTAAAATGAGGAAGTGAAATTAAACAAGAAACAAATGGAGATGTTAATTCAACTCCTTGATTTGGGCAATTTCACTGAAAGAAGATATTGCTAGATTTCTCCACATGATTTCCTTCAAATAGCAGTACACTGACTTTGATAATCCCCAATACATGTATATTCATCTATTGTACACTTCTGTGACTCAATTGGTCAATAGTGGATTTGTACACAATATATACAAAAGGATTATGAGCTATAGGAGGACTGGAGATTTAGGTTCAGGACAAAGGAAAAGTTAAAATCTTTTGGAACATTTAGAAAGTAAAGACCTAGATAGATGGTAGGAGGAGAAGGTTGCACCAATTATACCACAGCTAACCTGTGACATGCCCTGGACCTCGCTAAATCTACTAGAAGTCCTAACAAGTCACACCTTTCCTGCAGAGAAGGGGTGTTGAGAAGGTACCAAAGAGAAAAGAGCAGGCTTATAATGACACTGATGATATCTTCTGAAAGAACTGCTCCTACAGCTCAGTTTAGGAGTGGGAAGATGGCCTGCCTTGTTCTTCTTATGCAGTACTATCAGTTTGCATTGACTTATTTCAGCTTTAATTTTTGATCCAAATCCAAGTGTGAACTAGATTTCTTTGTCTGGGCAGGAAACGGTGCACTGTAATTTGCCTCTGTACAGTGGAATAATGGGCTGTCTCTGGGACAGCCCTCCTCAAAAGAATAAGCTGTTCAGTAAATTAGTGAAGGCAGCCTTATGGTGATACTTTGTAGAGCACTTTATAGTTCTTGTTGATTCTTGCTGCAGCCTTAGTTATTGCTTAAGCATATTTTAGGATGAATAAAGGCTGAGTGAATGGCATCATAATCAATATCTGGAGTGTAAAATAGATACCCTGGTCCATTGTATTACAGAGCTGCAGCACTATTACAGAGAACTTTTAGGCTCTCTGCCAGATTCATTCAAGTATCATAATTAAGTGGTCCTGTGTTTTGAGATAAAACTCAAAATGCTGTTTCTCTCCTTATCTTTATCCTGTATTTTTATTTTTTCTTCTGCAATGTTTTATTCCTCTTATTCTTTCCTTCATTGCAAGTCTTGTGACTTAACCTACAAAAATCAGTCATCAAATTGGATGTTTTTACAACAGAAGTATTCTGAACTCCTCACCAAACTAATGCCATCAGACGCTTTATGTGTTAAGGAATAGTAAAATTGCCCTTGGCCTTCGATATATTTATGTCATACCAGAGGATGATGATTTTCTCTTGGATTCAGCTGGCTTTGATGATGATACTTTTTAAATGCATGACATTCCAACAGGCAGCAGGCCGAAACTGAAGCACAGCAAGTTCCACCTGAGTATGAGGAGGAGCTTCTTTCCTGAGTGGTTCAGTGGGCATTGGAGCTGATTGCCTAGAGAAGATGTGGAGTCTCCCTCCCTGGAGATATTCCAGAATGACCTGGACACAACCCTGTACCGTGTGCTCTGGGATGAGCCTGCCTGAGCAGGGAGGTTGGACCCAGATGACCCACTGCGGTCCCTTTCAAACTTGACCATTCTGTAATTCTGAGATTCTGTGAAATTTTCCAAGAGTTTTCACAGTTAGCCTGACTGCTCCCCTTAAAACTGGCTGATTTGTTGACAGTTACCTGAAGAGGTGATTTGGAGATCCCTACTTAAGAAACTAGCCAAAAGGCTTAGCTATAAGTTTTTGATTTTATATAAGAGGTAAAAAAAAAAATAAAAAATCAACATTTTCTTAATTCTTAAAATGTTTATTTATCTTTTACTTGTCAAAATATCAGAGCAAGATCTATTATTTCTTTCAAATAAATGATAAGGTGCTCTCTTACTGTGAAACATTTTTGCTTACGTTGCCTAGTAACAAAAGTGATGAAAAGCAGAACTTTGGAGCTGGCAAAATGAACAACAATATTTACATCAATGGAATAAGAAGTCTTGCTCCCTTGGTGATGAGTGCAAGTTTATCACAGTAGCACATTTATAATGCTTAGTGTTTGAAATGGCTAAATCTGTGTGAAAAACTCATCTATGTCCACTCATACTGTAGGAGCAGAAAGATGTAATCTGTGGTCTTTCCTATTGCAGGGCCCCATTCCATTTTCCTCACAATACTGTGAATATTCCAAAGGCAGCTCCCTCTGGTTTAAAGAGTGCTGCCTGTGAAAGCTGACTACTATATCTATCTCTGCTTTGCAGTCTTTGACAGTCTTACATTTTTATCATTGCAGTTATAGAATATTTTTATGGAAGAGCATTCATTTTTTTGTGTCACCCAGTACACTAACTCGTTGCAAATATATGTAATACATTTTTCATCAGATTGTCACAGAATTTCAATAATTTAATATAGTTCAAAAATAGCAGTTCACTTAAGGATGCATTCATAAGCATACTTTAGGATGCATTCATAAGCATACATAAATCTTTTTGCATAATGAATGTTGCTACCCTTATTATTGATAGCTTATGTAATCATTGTTGAGTTAAATTTTTTGCTATTTTCCTGGCCACAAACTGCATATTTTCAAAACCCATGTACATTCACTAAAACTGACAGCCTCTCTGATAAATCATGTCTGCTGACTGTCATGTCAGTAGTGTAAGCAGTAAAATCACTCAACAGCAATCACACAACATCTTTGCCACTATTCGGATCAGGACAAGGTGTGTCCTGGTATCCCAGACCCAATCCTATACATAGATGCATGTGGTCAAGACCCTCTGGCTAACAAGATACCTCAGAAATGTCATCTTGCAGCAAATAATGTGATTGTATGTTCAGAAGAGAAGTTTTAATATTATGAACTAAATTGATCTTTAGGGCTAGCAATGCGAAAATTTGCTCAAATTGAGTTTGAAAATACACTGCAAGGTATGTGGTCATCAATTGTCCAAAATAATTGACTTCAGCTTCTCTAATTTTAGGGTGGAAGGGTGAATGTTAGTAAGAACAGGCAAAGAAATTAGGATTCTCTTTCACATGCAGGAACATACATTGTTTTGTAAAGATAAGAGTGGAGTTATAACAGTAAAAAGTTTTGAAGGACATGCTCAGCTAATAACTGGTAGGTAGGAGAGGAAGAAGGAGAAGGAATGTGTGAAGATGTAAGTTATATACATATATGTGTTTTTGTTTCTAGTGTATGGGAGAGAAAGGACAGTGAGAAAGAGGGACAAGTGACACATGGAATTCAGGGAGCATGTGACTGAGATTGAAGGGAAAAGTAAGGAGAAGAAAACACTGTCTATCTCATTAGCAGTCAACTCTGAGTAACTGGGAAAGAATTTCCACACAGCATAACCAATAAAGTCCACGAAAAAGGCTAAACATTCTTTTCAGGCTTTTTAAAAGTATATAATTATTATTATTTTAGAGCCAAAATATTCTCCTGCTTGTTCTCTGATGGATCAGACATACATTACTTCTAAAAGTGCTTCACACCAGCAGGGGATCCTGATGAAGCACAATGGTATTCTAGACAGTTCACAGTGAATAGCAGCTTACAAAACTGTCCCACTTACAGCAAGGACGATTATTCTTTTAATAAACTAGATTTTCCTGTGAAAATGGTGGTGTATCAGAATCCAAACTTGGGATTTTCACAGGGAAGTGCAGGTGGTTTATGAAAATGTAGTTGAGAGCCCATTCTCAGACCAAGACTAGTATTAAGGTCACTTATATGATCTAGAGGAGACCTGGCAGCTGGAGTCATTCCCACTCTATCTTGTGCAGTCTCTGGCCATACACAGTGGTGTGGGGAAGATAACAGCTAAGGGTGTTCCACTTGTCATCCTGCTGATGACATCATTTCCAGCTCTTTTTATTCTCATGACATCACTGTTTGAAGAACATGCCCAGAGATGAGATTTAAAACATCTACATTCTTTGGAAGGTTTTTCTTTGGGTGCAGAAATCCTATGGACATGGAACAGCTGCAAAGATGGGGCCTTGTGAGGTGGCCCTTAAAAGCAGACAGATTCCACCCATCAAGGCAAATAATGCTGATGAACATTTTCCATAAGAAAAGCACAACCTGAATGTTTCTATGTTTACATTATTGCATGTACATGGCTTTTAATATAGATATATTTATATACAAAACAACTTCTAAAGATTAGTCATTAAATGGCAATATATAATTAATATGACAGACAACTTGAAATGCATGCATCAACATTATAGTGGGCAATAAATCATCAAATTGATGAGGTTAAAGACTGTTTTCCTTTGATTATTCTCTATGATATTTGCCCTGGTATTAATACAGTTGCACGAGGAATAAATGCACGTGATATTCTGGGTCAATTTTTGTATGTGCTGAGTTTCAATAATTTTTGTTACCATATATTCAATACAAAGCAATAAGAAAGACACTGGAAACTGGCCAAAGACTTTATTTTGGTAGATTGTGATCCTTGTTAAAATTTAGTTAACAATCTTGGCTAGATTTGTAAGGCATAATGTGAGCCTGTTTCCTTTTAAGATAAACAAATCAAGGGTCCCAAAGTGGCCAAATATTCTGTGTTTGTTTTAAATACTTCATTACAGAATCATTAATCTCTAAAATCTTTTGAATTTTCAATCGGTTTATGCACAACTAACAGTGGCTTAATAGAGAATAATAAATAAGTCACTGATGCAAAAGTGAAAGGAGAAAAAAACACTACAAAGGTAGTTTCCACTAAGAACATACATGAAAAGTATTAAAAGGAAAATATTTTCTGATATGCTTTTAACTTATTTTAGCTGGATTAACTTATTTAGCTGGATCTGTTTTGCAGATGTGATCCACCGCACACCTTGCACTCAATGTGTGCAAGTTGAGGGACCTTAAAAGCGATGCCCTTCTGATTTTCTTACAGGATGAGAATCAGAAAAAGAAGTGTGTAGTCACGTCTTCTTCCCATATGAGGTCTGAAAACAGTTTACTGCTGGACTTGGCAGTGTTAGGCACAGAGTTGGACTCAATCTTATAGGTGTTTTCCAAGACTAATTATTCTGTGGTTTCATGGTTGGTGTGTGCATCCAAATTGCTGTACCCATTCCATAGCACTACTTGAACTCTTTTCAATTTTTCTGTTGTGCAAACACCCTTGGCAATGTGCATGGCTCACCTCACAAGGTATTGAACTTACCTGAGAAATCAGGTGTGGGGGAAAGGAGGGGCTCATACTCGAGTTTTTCAAGAATAGTTTAATTTCTCTTTATCTGTAAAATACCAAGTCAGTTCAGTGACATCTGTTCCATGGACTGAATTTTTTATCATTGGACAGGATTAAGTACAGATTTGGATTTCAGATAGAAGTACCAGACATAAATGTTTTCTTCTGAGTATGATCTAGGTTTTGGGGCACTTGCTCACAATATGGCAAAGACAATACTAGTCCCTGCTATACAGTATTCATTTAAATGTTTCTATCTTGATTTCCTATCTCAGATAATTTCAGATATTTGTGGGTTGTTGATTGTTTTAAAGCAATTTTTCCACTTTCTCTTCTTACAAGTACAAATTTAGAAGCAGTAAAAAAATGTGTAAAATAGAATCACTCTAAGAGAGGAGGCTACAAGAGGAGACTGCCCTTTATCTCTGAACTTTGAAATCTTTGTAGACAAAAAATTCAAGTGGCATGCAGATTCCTCAGGTAGAGTTAAGATTTTATTCTGCATTTTTTATTTTGAAAAACAGCTCTTAAGATCCTGGCCTTGTTCCTGTGAAAAAAACTAGGAAGGATTGTAGGCATGGATGAATGGCAATTTTGTATACTTTTTTTCTGGAGTCAAAGTAAATTCCCTTTTTCATTTAAATTTAATTTAATTTAAATTTAAAGCTATTCCAGATTTATTGACTGCTAATTTTTTGGGATGATTTTTGCTTTAAATTTTAAAGATAATTCTGATTTGTCTCCAAGACAATAACAATTACTAAGAACATTTCATGGTATTCAATTTCCTTTGTTTTGTTATATTCTTACTATGACTAGATATTTTTTTTATTCTTGATATGAGTAAAGACTGTTTGTTGAACTTGTCCAAATATTCTGTGTAATATATATATATCATCAGATATTTTATGCTAGTTTGTTTACCTTTCTTAGAAAGGAAATAAAAAATAAACTTTTTGATTTATAAAGTTACAGAAAGGTTTTTGAAGCATTGAAAGTCTCCTTTCTCTTGGAGAAGACATCCAGGTGGAAAATAAATTCTATGGAAGGTAAATTTTTTTTGTATCTTTGTCTTCAAACAAAATAGACCCCTATAACCAAAGACTAGGTAAGTTAGATTAATCAATTAGTTTTCACAGAAGCTATTATAAAAAAACACCTTATTCTTTAACTTTTCTTGATTCCTGTATAAACAACAAAAGGACATGGATATTTGTCAAGAAAAATTCAGGAAATTGACATATCTGCACTGTTTCTTTAAATGATCCTTTAATTCCCAGACTCATAATAAAAGCTCTTTGAAAGTGTTTCTTTTAAAGAAGCAAAAACCCCACAACTGCCCAAGAAAGCAAAATAGTTCACAGAATCACAGTTGGAAGTGACCCACACTGTGAGTCTGGTTCCAGGCACAGCACCATTCCAAGAGTCACCCCATGTGCCTCAGAGCTTTGTCCAAACACTTCTTGAGCTTTGTCCAAACACTTCTTGAGCTCTGTCAGGCTGGGGCTGTGAGCATTTCCCTGAGGAGCCGCAGATCCTGCACAATTTCAGGGTCTGTTGGGAATTGGTCATTCTCTCAGCCATGGTCCTCCAGCCCAGGGCACTGAGACCCCTGTGGTCCTTCATCCCTGTTGAAGACAGAAACAAGAATGTGCCAAACAGCTTTGCCTTGTCCCTGTCCCTGGTTGTGAGGTGACCATCCTCATCCTGTAATAGGCTGATGTGATTTTTACACTGCTTTTTGCCATTAATATATTTTAAAAAACTCCTTTTATGGTCCCCCACAATTCTGTCCATCATCGATTCCTGCTGTGCTTTGACCAAACAAATTTTCTTCCTACAGAGGTAAGCAGTACCTCTGTGTTCTTCCCATGTCGCCTGAATTTGCTTCCACTGGGCATGCTCCTTCCTTTTTTGGGTTACTTCCAAGAGAAGAATCTTGCTCAGCCAAGCAGGCCTTCTAAGAATCTTGCTCAGCCAAGCAGGCCTTCTATGCTTTGTCTGCTTGACTTTCATCCTCTGGGAATTTCTGTTCCTGTGCTCTTAGGAGGTGATGCTTAAAAAGTGATCAGTGCTGATGGACCTCAGGACCTGCAAAAACATTTTTCACAGGTCTTTACTAATTAATTCCATGAGCAACCTGAAGTCTGATCTCTCATGTCCAGAGCTCATGTTTTGCTGGCAGTATTTCTCCTCTCAACAGAAGTTTTAAACTTGATTGTTCTTCTTATTAGGGTCTGGATACAGACATTTATATGACAATTTCAAAGACTGAAATAATAAAGAGAGCTAAATTATAAATAAATGGTGTATGAATAGTGGTAAGGTCCTATTGTTTCTATTGTCCTCTAAAATGTTTAGCACCAGTCATTTATTGACATCAACAAATTATGAGAATGGTATTACTGATTACTCTATTGGATCATTTGTGAACTGTTTTTCAGGACATATATTTATGTAAACAGGGTATTTCTTTTCAGAAAACCATTTTATTCTGCCATTCATTTGAGGAGTAAACCATTTAACATCTCTCTTTGTAGTTTATTATCACAGTGAGACACTGATAGTAAGAAGGCTAATGACAGAAAAATGTGCCTCTATACCAGATTTAAGAAGACAAAGGAATAAATCAAATTCAGATTTCTTTTTTGGCCTTCTTCTTCACGCACTTATTCTTCAAGCATAAATATTTGTGGTGTGTTTTGTGAAGCAATTGGTTTAAGATGAGATAGTTGAATTATAAACGACAAAAAATGGCTTTATAAATACCTTTATTTAGAACTCAGCTAGCATTAATGCTTTCATACATAAAGTCTGAATTATTCTCTGAAGGGAGGATATAGTTTCTTTGAGAAGAGGATTTCATAAATTGTGCTTTGTTGGCACTTGGCAATAATCAAGGCAGGAAAGGCAGGGTAAGCAATGCTGGTATTTTAAGTGTTACTACTCCCACTGTAATAAGAGCTTGCAGAGAAAAAACATCCATTGAAGAATGCCATGCCAAACTTGATAAGAAATCCTCTAGCAAATAATGCCTTGTGAGCTCAGAAACAAAGACATGATTTCACAAGAAGTTTTCAAATGTTAAGTAAAAACATAAGTATTCTATTGAAAATCTTGTTTGTTGATTGTGAGAGTGCAGAGTATCTCCAACAATTCCCCAGTCTGTACTTGTAAGTATGGCAACAATCTCTGCCCATATCTTTTATATAATTTACTCAGGTCGGTGTCCCTGAATGAGCACCCTGATTAATGCTTGATTCCTCCTGGCCATGTGGGCTTTTTATTTTCTTGAATGCAGACATTCACTGTAATTGGTGGTTGTTATTGCTAGTGCTCTATTAAGGTGAACAAATGGAAATACATCTCTCACTGCATGTGAGTGGTATGTTAGAGACACATTGCAGGAGGCAGTACTGAGTCTATTTGCATCTTGAAGTGAATTGTCCTATTCAGAAAATTAATTTCTGCTTTGCCTTTGGATGGAGACAAACACATGTGGCTAACATCACTGAAAGTCTATAATTAGGTTAGCAAGTGTGAATTAATCTGGGAGTTTGGTGCATCTGGGTATTTTTCAATATGTTTTTCTTTTGCTTTCTTCTATGTTTTCTTTTATCCCTAGGAATCAACTTTCCTGTTCCCTCTCACAAGGAAAGCTGATTCCTAGCAATAAAAGGTCATTGAACTTTCTTCTGCTAAGATTTTAGAGTTGACTCTTTCACTGACCTGTTTCCCATTTTACCTCACAGGCTTGCTAGTGGATCAGAGGAGAAACATTCTTTCTTGTTCCAAAGTACAGGGAAACATTCTGAGATGACAAGATCTGTTGAGATGGAAATATATCTTAAAACAAACAAACAATCTCACATGAAGCACAGTCACAACCTTTGTTTCTCCAAAGGTTGTTTCTGGTCAGCTGTTTGCTCTTTTTACTTCCTGGCTTTTATTATGAATGATATGCTTGGGCTAAAATGTTTAGAACATGAAAAATGGTGCTATCTAACCCAGTAGTTGCCTTTGGCAGTTGCAAAACATGGAATTGTTTAGGGAGATTACACAAACTTTGGTATTTTCTGTGATCTGTTTCCATCATACTATACCATCTGGGGGAGGAAATAGCAATTAGGGATGACAGTAGGCACAATTCTGCCTCATCTCAGTATTTGTTTAAAGACTTGTGTGTGAATTTTTTAATCTCATCTGAGGAAACTGAAGGTATCTGTGTCCTGAGGCAACAAACTTCAGGAATTCATTAACTTCAGTGTAAACTTTGTTTTAGACATCATTGACTAATTTCAAAGAGTGTGACATCATTTCAGTGTTTCATTGTTTGGTGAAAAAAAATTCTGTTCATCCCATATCATGGCACAGGGTGCAGCTGGGGACCCAGGATATATAGGTGACCCCCAGGGTAACAAGGAGCAGGACAGCTGGATGGAATCCCCAGCTCCATCTCCAGGTGAGTCTGTGGTGAGGGGCTGGTGACCCTGGGGACTAAAATGGGTCCTGGTCCATGGGTGGGAGATGCCCAGGGGATGCTGGGCAGGACCAGGCCAGCCCAGCCTGTCAGGAAACCTTGGGTGCTTTACTTTAAAAAAAAAAAAAAAAAAAGTTCTGATTTTTTTTTTCAGGTTTGTGAATATTTTTTATTTAATTAGGTAGACCTAATCCCTATTTTAATAATTACTCAGAATCTTTGAACAATGCATTTGTGTCAAACTAATGAAAAATCATCAGAAAATATTTTTAAAGCACTTTTTAAGCAGAATTTGTGGTGTATACACTGAGTACTTTGATATTTGCTGTTTTACATATCCAATTCAGACTGGTTCCTCTGTACAATAGACAGGCACCTCTGATTGCACTTTGTGTTGGTGTGATAAATGGTTGGGCACCTTCAAATGAGACAGTAAAATGAACAAACCTTTGTGTGGCTAGATATTTCTTTCATTGCTCAAGGCTGGCATTCCTTAAATAACCCTATTAAAGTTAGTGAGAGAATTCTACACTTAATGCAGTGGAACCTGGCCTTCTCAGTAACAGAAGCTGAAGGAAGAAGAAGAGCAGTAGTTAGCTGTGTTGTGCCAGCTGAATTTGTACTTCTGGCTGGTGTACTTTGTTAAAGTCCTAATTCTCTAAACTGAGTCCTAGACTCAGATGTAGCGCATCCAATACTTAAAATCTGAACCTGACAATCCTATTTGAAACTCTTTGTAGGGCTCTTGTTCAGCCAAAAAAGAGATACCAATAGGATTTAAAATGGTACTTAAAATCTTAACAAATAAGTGTTTATTCATCAAAGTGCCAGTTAAATCACTAAACCTGGAAAAGACTCACAAGAACTGCAAACCAGAATTTATTCTTACATTCCCTCATTTTGAGCGAGTCTGTGGGTATTTCTTTTATTTGCTGCACCTCTCATCTCTTTAAAACCTAAGTTACATAAATAGGAGAATTGAATATCTGCAAAGAAAATACTACACATTTTTTGTCAATTCTTAATTTGAAAAATTGGAAAGCAAAGACATTTTATTACCCACTAGATTTTCTTAGCAATCCTTTGTTGATAACCTCAATTTGTTCAGTCTGTCTGCAGAAATCTTTTATGGCTTTGCTTTTGTGTCCACTGTGCTCAATAGGAGAAAAAAAGATATTTAAGCAGTACTGGTAATTTCCAATGAGATTTCTGAAATCTTTAGTGTTGCTTGTTGCAGGAATGTTACCAGTATTGCAGTCAGTAATAAAGAGAGAAAAGTATTTCAAAATATGCTTTGAAGGTTAACATTTTGTACTTTTACATATAAAAAGTCTTCTACAAATTAACATTATGCAGAAAATAAATATGAAGCTAACTAGATAACCATATATATGTCCCACAGTAATGGTTATAAATCATTTTATCCTTCTGCAACCCAAATCCAAATTCCATGCCACAAATACCAGCTCACTTATGTGATCATGACTGCACTGAAAGGAATGAAGCCTTGATTGTCATTAGTAGTCCAACACCAGGTAAAACTGGTTTTTTTCCATTTTTGTATGTATAAAGCCATTTTTTCCTTTTTCCATAAAAACAGCATAGTGTTAGTCCTCAAAACATCTGTTCAGCGACTGCATTGGCCATTTTTTCCAAATGCTTTGTGTTTTTTAAAATATTGCTGTGCACTTGTTATTGTGCTCTAAACTTGTATCATCATCAGATAATGTGAAGTTAGTTATGAAGTATTCAGTTAGTATGATGTTATCAGATTCTTTAGTTCGATTGGTACTGCCTATAACCAGATATAGATATCTCTTCATAGACCCAGAACTGCACAGCATGGAAACATAAATTGCTTCCATTCCTTTGGACAAAAAATTCTCGTATAACAGCATGTCTACACTTTTTACAGTGGCTCCCATGCATGGCAGGAAGGGAAAAGTAAATGAGAGAATTTGGTTAGGAAGAATTTTGTGGCTAGTCACTGGGTGGTCTACAGGAAACTCAGATATAGTGCTGGCTCGGAAGTTAGATGGGAGGTGAGAAAAACTGACTCATATTTTTTTAATTAGCTCACAGATCAGTTAGCCTATTAGAATTAAAGAATCTTACTGGTCATATCTAGATTTTAAAAATTTATTTCTTGCACATATTGATCTGAAGGGTATGGATGTGTCATTCCCAGATCACTTCTTAGATGATGCACAGAATTTTTCTTACACAAAATTCATGTTACTCCAAAGCTGTTTCTTCTGATGCATGCCGAAGAGTCAATTTATTACAGCATAATTGATATAGTCTTTTCATTTTCATATGTGGCTTAGTAAAAAACTAAAAAAGGTCAGATGTTTCTGACTTTTTTTGTATTTGCTATATTAAAAAAACCTCTCTTCTTTTTTGGCATTTAGCAGAAGAATTTAATATAGCTATTTCTGATTAAAAAAGGAGACATATACTTCTGTGTGTCCTACAATAGTTCTTTTGTAACTAAGTCTTGAACTTAAATTCACATTTTGCTGTGAATTCTTTTTACTTTCAAGTGCAGAAAATAATCATTCTTTCTGCATTAGTTTTGAAAGTTTGCTGTTCACATTTAACACCTGGAAATAACTTTCATTTCAAAGCTATTTTCTTCAGCTATTCCAAAGGTACTAATGTAAGACAAAAGTACCTGAAAGAAAAAGAAAAATGAGAATTGCAGTCTTACTTGGCTGAAACAGGGAAATGCAAACTATATCTCTTGTCCCCTAAGCCCAGAGTAACCCTGCCAGAAGAGATTCTCCAAGAGGCACAGACCGGAATTGAAGTAAGCAGTGCCTGCCTTACATGGAATCCCAGTCTGCTTTGGAGAGGAAAGTTTACTTTCTACAACCTCCCCTCAAGCTATGATAACTTGCCAAGATACACTTCTGCAATTGTGAAAACCTTTGCAGACCTTGGAAGACGAATTTAGTTGTGTTTGAAGTCAATTTGTCACTAAAGGGAAAGTCAAAAACTCCAGAAAAGGGCTGACTTATCTGCTTAAAGAATGATTGGTGAAATTGGAAATACCAGTAAATTGCAATGCATTAACTCCTTGACTAACTGCTTTTGGAACATCTAGATCATCGCTCTCTTTAGGTATGTATCTGTATTTAAATCTCTTTAGCCACTTACAGTTCTGTTTCTGGATGTTTTGGATCTCCCTGGCTTGGCACTGATCTCTTCTTTAAGAAGCTCACCTGCTTCAGAATCTTCATTACTCTGATCCAGTAGCAGAATTCAGAAAAGGTCTGTTACTGAAGGGACTCAGGTTTTCCAAATTTTTTTTGTCATTCATGAAGTATAACTGTCATAAAAACACTGTGGAAAAACACTAAGTTGTTACATACCATCATTAATAAATAAATATTTGCATCTGATGCTTTTGCCACTAAGCATAATTTAATTAATAAAATTGTGCTTGTAAAAGGGCATACTTATACATGGGTATATTGTGTGGAGCCATCTTACCTGAAGAGTTCCATTTGATTTGTTATTTACTGTAGTCCTGCTGGGGTGACACAGTTTAGAAGAGCAGCTTGCACAGCCCGGGGGTTTATGAGCTCAGTAGCTGCCCCATTTGGGCACAGTCCGTATCAGCAGAGCCTGTTAAGCCACTGCTGCTCTGTGGTCTCTCCTAGAGCCAGAGTAAAACTGCTTCTGATCTGATCTTGAGTGCATTCCAGTGCTCTGCAACACTAGAAGCTGCCTGTACACAACCTGCCTGTAAAAATGTCACAGAGGAAAAAGTATCCCACCTGCCCCAAAAGAATATCAAAATGTTCTTTGTCCGCAACCTTTTTAATTGCTGTTGAATCAATACCAAGGGTAGGAAAATGATATTTTTTAAGCCTAATTTTTTAAGCCTGTTGAAATGGTAATTCTCTGAACTTTGGATTCTTGTTTTTATTTCTGTATTTTTTCTAAACAATCTTTGCGTTTAGGAAAGAATTAAATCAAAATAAACCAAAAGTTTTTCCAAAAACTAAAGTGCACATTTTCTTAGTTTTGGGATTAACTATTGTATTTAGTTTCCTTCAGCTAGAGGAATGCTCTAAGCATGGCCTATAACAGCTTTCTCAATACTCAAGCATTTTTAGAAAGATATTAAAAGACTAATACTAAAAACTAAACAAAACAAAACAAAAAAAAAGCAAATGTATTACTCCATTTATCTTTATATCATGATGCTGACACAAAACCTTGAGACCATATTGATAGTTTTGTGGAAAAATCAGAGTAAATGAATTCCATTTGGTAAGGAATTTACTTCCAGGACTTTGAGGGCAGATCTTAGTAGAAATGGTATTTGATGGCTATTATTAAAATATGCTTTTCATAATAGCCATTTATTTAATTCTATTTAATTCCAGTTTTTTCATTCAATATACTGAATGTAAAAGTAAACAATTCCATGCTGTCCAATGCTAAAAAAGAAACAGGGTTCTAATGATTTACATGTTTTATATTTAATACAGTAAAATATATTGAAACTATATAAAATTTTAAAGCTCCAGAGGTCCTTTCAAGTTGAAGAAAATCTTGCCATATTTAAAAAAACCCCTCTGCCTACCAAGTATATGTGCAGAGACAAGTATAATTTTGATCATGAGCAAAATAAATCTACTTTCCAGGGTCACTTCAGGTATATAGGTATATAGGGAAGATAGATCATTGCTTCAATTGTAATTCCTCAAGATTTATCCTTTCCTAATACACCTTTCTTCTTGTTTTTTTTTTGAGCAGGTGTGATTTTTGTACTGATCTGAAATTTCACTTAGATGGGTACCATAAACATCGTCATTTACTCAATTTACATAGCGTTGGTCAAAAAGCTTTTTAGGCATACAATTTCCTATCAAAGAAAGGCAGTACTTTTTGAAAATCATATTTTTTTTTAAAGTCCAGTAATTCTCAAAACAAAAGCAAAAGGAATTTGTGAAATGTGTTTTCTATAAGAACCCTACTATGTCTAACTTTTTTGTCTCTCTATACTTTCGAAATACGAAATGTTAATTTGCATTCACAAGAAGCCCACACAAAATGACAATACAAACTACAATGACAAACTACAATATAGGCTGACTTAGAAAGCAATCATAAGACATTACAGTACTAAAAAGGTTGCAAAATCACACCCTTAGAAACCGCACTTTAAAAATATTACATGTAACGCATCAGAAGCGACAATGTTGGAATCTACCTAACAACACAAGAAACAAAATGAATGTCCTCAAAACCAAATGCCAAGATGTCAGAAGTTCCCATATGGCTGGATTTAAGTCACCTACTACTATATATGTTCATGACATTCAAAACTGAAAGAAATTTGTAAAGATCTATCAAGATCTATGGTGTTATGGTGTTTTCATTACTGCAGAATTTTTTTTCTGTGGTGATCAAAAGGAAGATAAAGTCATCTTTCAGTAGGCACACTCCACATACCAGCAAGGCATTCTCAATTTGGTTGTACTATTGGACATAAATATATATTTATGTATCCATAACTTCAAAATAAAGATTTAGAAATAACATGAGAGAGTCATCATTTCAGTCAAGTTTACAGGAAGATCTACTGATCTAATATTTTCAAGCTAATATTCTCTGTATTAATATTTTTCAGGCATCTGTAGACAGATGCTGCAATAATGAAAAATATAAAACCATACTCTGAATTTACCATCAGAAGACATACCTTAGGTGATTCATGTTTCTGAAGTCTCAGTGATATTTAATAAAACTTAGCAAGGGTTCTATCAAGGTGCATACTTAATCCATATTTTTTAATCACATTAATGTGGGCTGACAGGGCAACAAGTGGTACATTTTCACAAAGAAATAGAAATTGGACTTATTTGCAATCATATGCACTTATTCTCTGCATTTTTCCTAATGAAAGAGACATGTAGCTGTCATTTATTCCTTTATCTCAACTACAGTAAGTTTCAAAAGTAACATGAATTAAATGCCTCCATCTTCAAAAGAAAATTAATTTTCGTCCGTTTGTGGGTCTCTTTATGCATGACTTAAAATACGTAGACAGAGATAATTCCTTGTACTTCACTTTAGATGACAAAGAAAGTTGTTAAGACACAGTCATAGTCATGGGGGATTCAACCCCAGATTTGCAGGTGTCTATATTTCATTTGTCTACCTGTGTATCATTCCCTAACATTCCACTGTAATCCGTGGTGTTCTAGTGTATAAAGTCTATGAAGTCAGGATGAAATTGAAATGGAAAACCAGGTATTTGGTGAACTCCAGGGACCATTACTGTACTGACTTGGTGTCTGCTTACTGTGACAACTGTCTAGCTCAAATGCAGGCACACTATGAACACTGCCTTCAAGGTTTGAAACTAAATTACAACTGGATTCTATAGCAATTTTTCATCTGGTGCTAGATATTTAACCTTAGATGCTGCACTACTCTTGTGTATGCCACTTTAAAGTATAACTTAATTAAGGGAATGACATTTCCTTTAGTAACAACCTTTGGTTCTTGCTGGGATCTCATTAATCTATTCTAGAAGTAGAAATCAATTTTTTATGATTTCTGCAAATCCTCACTTCTTAATGTTTACACCTATGACTAACATTCATATTTTTCTTTAGCAACCTGCCATCTCAAAGGCAACAGTAAAACCCAGACAACTTAGTTATACCTAAAAAAAAGTATGTAGTTTTTTGAATCTGATATGAAGAGAAAAAAAATAATTGTGAAAGATATTCCTAAGGATTTGTGAATATATACTAATCCCAAACTGCTTTCTGTTGCTGATCAATTCCTAAGCAACTTTCTGTAAAAAAATTATACTTCTGATTAATCCAGATAACTTTTTATTCCTGCTGCTGCTGCAGCATCTTTCTTGTGACTAATTTGGCTGCATTCTGAAGACTTGCTATGCTCTCAACCAGCTCAGATGGCTTCATGTTCAGCTGTTTGAGATCCTTCATTGATCTGTATTTGTGCCTTCTGACCAAAAGAAAATATCTCTTTTTTACATCACCTGAAGAGTAGAATAAATGAAGCTTAACTAGGCAAATCATGATATGTTAAGTGTGGTTCAACAATTTCACTTGGAAGAAAATTTTAGAATAGTAATATAATCAACATTAATTTCATTAACATATTAAATAGTTAACATAACAATCTGTGGAATGGATGGGCTCATTAGTAGAGCACAGATATGGTGTTTTCAAAGAATTTCAAGGAGGAAGAGTGACACTTAGCATGGTCAAAATGTATATTTATCTACCATGCACTCATCTTCCATCAGAAACTTTGGTACATTGAGGAGCAAAGTGATATCTCTTCACAGGGATGTGCATCTCTATCAGAACCCAAATTTTTAGTACTCATTATCTATGAATAATGAGAAACCTTCAAGGCATTTACCAACCAAATAATTCCTTCTTTTGCAGGTAAAGATAATGCAACAGATAACTTAAATCACAAAAAATTAATATATAGAATATTTTGAATAATGTCTTGAATGGGTTATTATATAGTTGCAAGTCTTTAGCAAATAATATAGTGATAAGAAAATTTCATGGCACATTAGTAGTACATCTAAGCAGCAACCAAGGTAAAACTGCTCTAGAAAGTCCATTAACAAAGCTGATCCACGAACATAGAATCTTTTTCAATCGTGTTATGTTCGTGATGAAGAAAAAGCACTTTTTGCTTCATCTGATTAAGGTTGCTAAGTTTGAAAATGCCAAGAACGTGTACTGAATCACCATACATGCGTTTTTCTGATAAGACCAGTACTAGAAGCATCAAGATATTACTTTGCAAAGTGCATAAAAAAGACAAAACGTCTCAGTAAGGAGAAAAATGTCTTATCAAATGTTCTTAGAATACAGCATCCATCACCTGTTACCGAATTCTCAAATCAACCTGGTCTAAACAGCACAGAGGGAGAATAAAAGATCTAGAATCTGAACGTGGCATTTATATCACTGCAATGGAAGAGGAAGAATATAAGATTATATAAGATTATATTGTGAACATCTGCATCTTAATTAAAACATTAAAACGTCAATTTTACCTATACCAAAAAGAGGACATAATGGACTTTGTCTACTAAATACAGTATTTGTTCTCAGAGAAATTATTAAAGAGGGCATTTGAGATAATACTTCATGGAAATAATCTAATTTTAAAATGAGTATATACACAAGCCCAGAGAAAGAACGTAATTTTGCAGAGAATACATAAATCTCAGCAACAGTGACTTCAATTATGTTTACCCACCTCACAGTATCAAACATATGGATTATTCAACTGTTCCCACATCCAGAACTCAAATTAGTGTATGGTATTGTTAATTAATTCCAAATGAATGCTCAGTAGAGAACTGTTTATACAAAGAAAGAAGTGAATTCTCTGCAACTTGATATTTTGCCCTTAAGCACATGAGTACATATTTCTTTCTGTCTAAAGAACAAAGTAGTTGAGAACATCTACATGATATGTTTTCATACATTTCTCATTGATAATAAATGAGAAATAAGGCAAATATGAAGAACTGGTGAAGTCTGAAAAGGTAGCAGAGTTTTGGGATTCATGAACAAAATAAACATCACTGATACCTTGCTGGAGTTGACCCTTACTGATTTTTGCATTCATGAACCAACTGGCCCTGTCTTCACATGCAGTTTTCTCTTCATGGGATATTAAGAAAATTTTCCTTCCTCTTGAAGAATTTTCATGTTAGCTATCAAAAAATTTATATCTTCATGAAAAAAATTCCTGCAAGTTGGAAGCCACTGGCTCCCTACAGAGGCTGTCCTTTTATATTTCAAAAGTGAAGTTTCACCTTCTATTCACTGTGGCCACTAGTTCACAATTTCCAGTTTATACACAGAAATACAAATAGTTCTGTGCATAACACTCCTGAGATTTCTCTTTTAACAGCTGAAAGAACTTCCCTTCTTGTTCAGATTGTACCTAGCCTGGACTATTGACCTTGTTAAAAACTCCTGGTCCCCCTACATTTGTCACAAAAATACCTGTGAAATTGAGTTCAGGGTTTGAATTTTGGAACAAAAAAGGAGACAAAAACAGTTTGGGACATATTTAATGGCAATGGGACTAAACTGAGGTGATGAAAATATTTAAAGAGTCAGGGGAAATATCTTGACATTGAGCTTTATTAGATCCTGGAATAGCTTCCTGAGTGATTGTGCTTACAGAATACTCATTTTAGAAATTTAGTGAAAATACAGGGCCATGCTGGGGGAGTATCCCAGATTTCAGACTTCATCATATTTTGAGGCAATACCATTTAAACAATCAGACAAATTTATTGTGAGATCTGTGTTTAAATAGTAGTAGTAGTAGTAGTAGTAGTAGTAGTAGTAGTAGTAGTAGTAGTAATAATAATAATAATAATAATAATAATAATAATAATAACAATAACAATAACAACAACAACAACGAGTTTTCTAATATTCATTGACATCATTAGCTTAGGTCTTATTGTTCACATATAGAAAAGTATCCAAATGAATCTGCAATTTTGTTTAAACTATCAGCTAAGAACAATGACCCAAAAAGTGTCTGACTACACCCTGGAATTAATAAGAATGTCAAAAGATATTTGTTAATTTTCCTTGTGTGCCTCACCACTGACCTCCATTAACATTATCATTTTAGTTCAGTGTCAGCCCAAATATGCCAAATTCTACAGAACTTTTGACATTTCACTATTTCTTGGGGAAACTGGACACAAAAATAAAACTGATAGCACTAAGAATATAATTCCATTTAAATATTTTTAAACAAAGATTCTATAAGACAGAATATGTTAAAAAATGCACATGGATTAATTAAATTTTGTATATTTTCCAAGATAGAGAGTAATTTGTACTAAATATAGATATAGAAATAGAAGTGGCATTAGCAACATGTATTCTCCCCATATTCATACTAAACAATATCCAACATATGAAACAGAATGCAATTTTTCACCTTACATATTAAAGTGTGACATGCCTGTATAGCAAAGGGAAATCTCACTCTGTATAGTCAGCAGTACCTGGTGTGAAAATACTACTCAGCTTCAGCCTCCTTCTTCTGAGGTCAGAATATTACTGTATGTCAAGGAAATGACACATAGACATAAATTAAAATAAAAAGGCACTGAGAAAACATAAAATAAAATAATTTAAAAAATAAAATAAAATAAAATAAAATAAAATAAATAATTCTTTGTGGTGTTTGTTCTCAAGAGCCTAATTCATTACACACAATTTTAATTGCATGTACAGAAATCATTCTTTATGGGAACTCTCATCAACCTATATCTTTAAAGGCAGAAAAAGTGAGCATTTTCAGAACAAACATGTCTATAAGACAAGAAACAAATGCTTGATCTGCTCTTGGAAAAAAATATAAATTGCTTTTATCACTGAATGCTATTGAATTTTTTTGGTGATTATGTTTCCTCCTCTAGATCATTTGAAGAAACAATTATTTCTATCTTATCCTCTCTTTTCATAGAACTATAGAATGTGCTGATTGGGAAGGGACCCATCAGGATCATTGAGCCCCTGTCCCAGGCCCAGCACAGGACATCATGTGCCTTAGAGTGTTGTCCAAATTTTTCTTGAGCTCTGTCAGGGTTGGTGCTGTGACCACTGTCCTGGGGAGCTGATCCAGCGCTCAGCCACCCTCTGGGTGAAGAACCTTTTTCTAATACCCAGCCTAAATCTCCCCTGGTCACTGTCCTGTCACTGGCACAAGAGTGAGGAGATCAGTGTCTGCCCCTTCGCTTCCCCTTGTGAGGATGCTGAAGAGCACAGTGAAGGCTCCCCCTCAGTCTTCTCTCTAGGATGAAGTGACCTCAGCTGCTCCTCATAAGCTTCCTCCCCAGACCTTCATCATTCTTATGGCCTCCTCTGGACACTCTCTAGTACCTTAATGTCCCTTTTATACAGAGGCACCAAAACAGCCCCAGCACTGGAGGTGAGGCTGCCCTAGAGCACAGCCGAGCAGAGCAGGACAATCCCCTCCCTTGCCCGGCTGGCAATGTGTACCTGATACACCCCAGGACAGGACTGGCCCTCCTGGCTGCCAGGCCACTGCTGACCCACATTTAACTGGCCACTGACCAGGACTCCAAGTCTCTTTCCACAGCTTTTCAGCCTCTCATTCCACAGTTTATATACACAACTGGAGCTGCTCCCTCCCTCCGTCCCTCCCTTTCCCAGTAATCCGTGGCTCTGTGGGCTTTGTATGAGTCCGATCCGGCTAGCTCGAACCCGTAGCCCACAAGGACTGCACACACGAAGTTAGAGACGGGAATCGCTCTTCCCCACGTGGGAGCGAGTATCCTGTTTATTGGCTCGGGACACGAAACCCCCGGAAACACAAAACACTCAGGCAGGCAAGAGAGTGCCGCGCCCTTGCAGTGAACTTTTATACCCAAAGGCAGGGGGCGGGGAAAGAGGACCGTGGCCAATGGAATGCCATTGGGGAGGGGCAGGGGGAGGGGCCACCTGTGGGGCAGACCACCGGGGGATGTGTAACAGGGGTGGTGTGTGAGGGAGGGACCATGTGAAAGGGAGGGGGAATAAACCATCCACGTGACCTGACATACCCAGTAAAAATTTCCCATCACCCAGTGCCAACTAAACAAACTATTTAGTGCAATACAACAGCCTTTTTCCTCTTCCCTTCCCTATCTTTTCTTACTTCATCCTTCCCTTCCATTATTAAATGAAAGTAAGGAAAGAAAAAATTAAGAAGAACATTTACGAAAAATTTCAGTGAGCTACAAGACAAACCTGTTAATTCTGAGTGTATCTAGATGCAGCACTTTGGTGCAAGGCTGAATGACAAAATGTACAAATGACACCGCTTCTCTAAAGAGAAGATTACAAAATAAGAAATTGTAAAGATAGCAAAGCAGGCCTATGATGTCAGTAAAGAAAGGGGGAAAGTATTGTGGAAGGCTACAGCCTGATATCAAATAAAAAAGAAGTACATATTTTAAGTAGCAATTCTCTTTCTTCTGGACAACCCTCTCATTTTCCTTGATAAGTATTTTAAAACACATTTACTCTGACAGGCACATCTAACTAGAAGCCTAAAACAATCTGATTTCCAGCCTCAGAGCTCTTATAAATGCTGCTGCTGAACAGTAGCTGCTGCCTATTTTCCAATTTGCAGAGTGAACACATTTGTTTTTCTGGTCAGAGGAAGGAATCAACTGACAGTGACATTTACAGAAAAACTCAGTTGTGGAGGCCAGCATTTCTGTTTGGCTCCACAGCTGGCACTGCAGGCTGAGGTCAATCCAGAGGTCCTTGTATCTACAAGGTCATTAATCTGTGCATGACTTTTTTCTAAATTCAGGTTTTGAGCATTTTTTTTCCCTGTTCATGTTCATTCTCTATTTTAAATGGCAATGCACTACCATATGCATTTTTACTGGCTTGGATCCACACTCAACAAAAAAGACTAGAGTTAATCAATATAAAACTCAGCCTGGAACATCAGGAGTTGTATGCACTGGTGTGGGAGAGAAGGTAAAGAGGCAATATTTTGATATAGATTTAAAACTGTAAAAAGATCTATTTGAAAATTGTGTGGAAAAACTATCTAGGGAAAACTAAAAATTTGGAATCCAGCTGAAGTTCACTAGTTCTACTTTTTGACATAAATTAGCTCTTGGTAATAAGTGCTTAATAAATTACTTAGATTTAAAAAAAATTCCTTCTGTTTTAGCCAAAAATAACTAAAACAAACAAACAAAAGTGTTAGAAAAAAAAAAGAACAGTGAAGTTTTTTCTCACACCAGTCCCAAAATGAATTTGTTAAAAGAGAGTTAAGAATGAACTACTGAGAGTGAGAAAGTTCAAGCACCAGACAGCATCTGATTAGACATTTCCAAAGAGAAATTGACTAACAGGATTTCACAGGATCAGGTAGTTTTTTATCACAGCTTTAAGCTGTCCTGGAAAAGCCTCTTCTATCTGAGGGAGCAGGCTCAGTTAGGAAATAACTAGTTTGAAAGAGTATATATAAACTCAGTGCCATTTCTAGCTAAATATCTTCTGTAATATATAAATGTATGGCTACCTTTAAAATTCATGTGAGTTTTTCTCACTGACTGCACTAGAGATCAAACAAACAAAAATACAACCTATGCATTTTACCATGAGTTTATTTTGTACAGATTTTCATCCAAAGCAACTACACTTTCATAAAGTGTCATTCATTCCCTAAGGCTCTACTGCAATTATTTGTCCTTGGTTTATGTAGTAAACAGATTATGTGTCTGGACTAAGAAACTGGGTAAAATTACTACCAGAAAGGTTCCTAAAAGGCTTTGAGAAGCAGAGCAAAACCAGATTTTTTTTTCTTTCAAAATTAGAAAAAGATAGGGAATGAAAATTTACAGCATGGATTAAGACCTAGACAGTGGATACTTTTAGATTAACTTACTAATTTTTAAAAAGTTTACTGAGCTTGTAGGTATGATTATATTTCCTTTAGGAGAGACCTTAAGGAGTGAAAAGGGACTAGATCAAAATAATATTTTCTATTATAAATTCAAATCTAGATTAAAATCGAGTTACAGCAGATTTCAGAACATGGATCAGTGTCATCTTCTGAAGAAAGTATTAAAATACTGTGAATTCAATGACCCTTTGGGGACAAGGGTGTTGTTTATTTAAAAATACTTAGATAAAGCCCAACAAAATGGAAAGCTGACAGTATTTGTGTTGGTATGAAACTGTTTGCATAAGTGTGTCTGTATGTCTCTGCAGTGGAGTACTGAAAATCTGCTTTTAGTGTCCTTTTTTGCAGAATTGTCCTCAGGGGCATTAAGCTTACTTTCTTAAAGCCTGATCTTGGACGCTGTTTATATTTTAAAGCCTAAGTGAGGGTTTGTATTTGACTATTCTCTGTGTTCCCAGACTTAGCTAAAACCAACAAGAATCATCCAAAATAACTTTTTGAAAAACCTCTAATAAAGTAGGGTGCTGAATACATATGCTGGGATATTACCAGTTTACATGGCCTTTGAAATATTTTGATCTTTTGCTGATCCTAGATCCTGCTGGTTTAATATCTATTTATGTATCTCTACCAACCTGGGGCACCTTATTTGCTTCCCACCTAATGAATTTCTGTTCTTTATAATTGTATCAGGGCCCACAATTTTATTAAAACATGTAACAAAAACACTGGAGAAATTTTATTGACTATTTATTAGTAAAGACAGAATATACATGTGAACAGCTCGAAATGTTTACTCCAATGACTGAATTAACGCTTGATTTCAGCTTAATTTGCAGTTCCATCATATGCTGCATGATATTGCCTTTCACTGCATGTTTATATTTTAGTTTAATTTGTTCATTTCCTAAAACATAGCTTTCCTTTCATTTAGAAAGCAAGAAAAAAGCCAATAAGTTTCTCTTTCAAGTTAAGAAGTCTATTAAAGAGGCAAAGCTGAAATAACAATGTTCTATTTCTCCCTGTGGCTAAATAATGCAATAACAAGAAAAAACTGCAAGCTAAATTATTTCAAAGGGATTTTTAAGGCAAAAAGGCCTGACACAAACCTATCCTTTAAAAAGAATATAATCCTGACAGCACGATTTGACTAGGAATCAACAATAACATCATCTTTTAATATATCAAGGTGTAGACCCTTAAGGATTTATAACTTGAGTGGGAGTTTTTCATATAAATATGCTCATGAATCAGTGCTGGTTTCTTTTTAAGCTTGTGGTAAGAATTCAAACAATTCCAACAAATGCAATTCTACTACTTTGAGATTATCACATAGTTTGGGTCTTTATTTGATGGAGGCTTACACAGAAAATAGTGCAGATAGCATATTTTAGCCTGAACACAACTATTGTAAGACTTCCCAGTTTAAGAAACATGGCCTTTATCACACACTGCTTAAGGAAGAAAAGGTGAAGCTGAATTGATTAAAACAGTTCTGATCTCCTTAATATGGAATCTTTTAGCAGTGTCCTCTTCATGCTAAGGCTTGCCATCCTAAGGCAATCTGAAAGACATGTCTTGTCCCAGAAAGCCAAAGTGGACTTAAAAGATCATCACCACATTATGTTCCCTGTTAGTTTGGGGCAAAAAACTGCTTAGTGGTTTCAAGCTCTCCACACATCCAGTCAGACTCAAAGATTTTCTGGAAGTGAGTCCCTATGGAGTGGTTAAATGGTTAAATAGAGTTTGCTGAACCACTTCAGACATCAGATGCTGAGGTGCCTCAACATGGTGCATTTCCTCTGCAGGATAAACAGATATTTAGTGATTTAGTGGAACATTTGTGGCTTCTTCTAGTCCTTAGTCTTTAGTACACTTTCTTTCCCAGCACTATCTTACCTTTAAAGAATGACAGGTCTGTGAATTCAGTGATCTAAATTCCCAATTTCAGTCTATGGGGTTGGTTATGTTTTGTATTTTCCTGACTTCTAATATGCCAAATCTATGGTTTGCTGCTGCCTCACAAACAGTAAGGCCACGGTATTACACATCCAGCTGTAGTTCTGAATTAATTTAGCAATGGCTAAATTCAAACTAGCCATGCCAGTTTTTGCATTTTTTGACCAATAACTTAAATACAATAACAATACTTTGTTATACTGTGGTGGAAGGCTTCTTTCTGATAAAGAAATGGATCCTTAATTCTACTTCTAGGAAGCCTGCATTGTCTAATAAAGAATATCTCTCTTCTATTGCCTAGAAGAAAAGAAGGGGAAAAAAAAGTGAAGACACAAATGTAGCAGAGTCCTGTTTTGCTAGTGGAATGTTGCAAACCAGCATATACCTCCCAGCTCATGACACTTCTTTTTAACATATTTATTGTTAGTTAGTTTGTTTAGGAAAAAGTCTTTTTGTTTAGAGAAGTTGATGTTTTCTTTAAAGTACTTTTCTTCACATGCTTGCTTTTCTCAGTATAAACTGATGAGAAAATGTATAAAAAATGTCTATTGAGCAGCAGGGCTTCAAAACTTCAGTTATACTGAATGTTGCCAAATCTTGTCACGACTGCTTTGTGTAGTTGGCACCACATTCAACATTTATTCTCCACCTGTTCTGACTGCATTCATTACTTACAGACATCTACACAAGAGAACATGTGAAGAATCTGAGACAGAAAACCAGAAAAATAATTTCATGTAGTTTTTATCTGAGTCTGGAAACAAAAAATGCAAAGATTAATAGATTTGCTTTTGTGCCTGTATTTTATATGTTTGTGCCCATTCAGGACTCAACTGTAATATTTAATGTGCACATTTTATCACAATGTACACAAATTTCTAATTTTTAAAATGACACAGCAAAATCAAAAGCTTTCATCTTGTTCCTAAAATACGTTGAAAGGGTTTGTGCCAAGTTAAGATCAAAAGCCTGTTGAGTCTATTGAGTCTATTTTTCTTTTTTACTTGTGTCTCAGCTTTTGAAAAGCAAGTTGTTCCTGATTTTCTTTTACCTTTTTTAATTGGCAAATGGTAAAACAGCCAGGTTGCTAGAAAAGGAAACAAGCTCTTTGAAAGGGTTTGTCCAGGATACTTTATAAAAAGTATATTAAAAAAACTCAAAAAAAACCCTGAATCACATTGCATGTACTCTCACATGCCCTGAAACAAGTATCAGGTGATGATATTTCTTGATCATAGGGATATGAGATGGTCCTGAGCTGATAAAACAGCCTGCTGTTTTTTTAAATCAATATTTAAAGATATGCACAACTTTTTTAATTTTCCATTTTTAAATGCAACAAATATTTTCAGTTAATGCATATTTCTGATTATATTAAACAAATTATTATGCAGTCTTTGGAAAATAGCTGTGATATGATGCAGCTAAACTAATAAAAGATGTGTGAATCCCCAGGAATTGGAACATGAAATACATAAGAATGAATGCACAGGAATGGAAGATTGATATTTCTCTTTGCAGAATCATTGATTGAATATTTTTTCTTGTTCTGTCTTCTTTTTTTAATAGATAGGGGAAAAGAAATATTTTTTGAAATATTTATAATGTTGCTATTTATTATTATGTGGTTTGTCCATTTGACAAGGAATATTTGACCAATTGAGGCCAGAATTTCCACTGGTTATATATCCCAAGGCTGAAAGGAAACTAATTTTAAAGTGCTTTTTGGATTGTAGCCCTAAATGTTTTGCATAATTGTTCCATTAGGATAATCTAAAATTCCTATCCTATTTCTGTTTCACAGGTATAAGGCACAGAAAGCTTCCAGAAGATCAATTAAATATTTTCCTGTACACTAATTTATGAACATGAATTATTTCCAGTTTATTTGTCTCAGCAGAGCAGACAGGGCTGTTCTGCCACCCAGTTTGTCACAAATCAGCTCAGGTTCCAAGAAGGCTCAGCCTGCATTGACTCAGTTACCTGTGAACTTATGTGAATCGTGGAGTAGGGCCAGATATTTAACATATTTACCACTGTATTATAATCTCAGTGTTTCACTATGCATCATACATCATTATATGGACTTCTTAGTTTTGGTAAAATTTATTTTAAAGATGCAAAAGTATTATTTTTCAGAGAGTGAAAAGCCACGGCAATGCACAGACAAACTTTGGATGGAAAACTGAACTTGTTAAAGTAATAATCAGTGTTGTTATGGATGAATAAATAAAGAACTATTGAATCTTTAAAGGCACAAAACCATTTGTGTTTGGTTTTCTTGGAGGGAGAATGTATTGCTCTATTTTGTTAGAACTATCACATGATGGTTTAATAGACCAATTATAATACAACACAAGCTGTATTTTGATGAGAGTGCAACAATAAAGCATCATTTCTTTCACATTTTGAAATGAGAACTCTTTTTGCCATTCTATTTGCATTTCATGTGTGCAATACATCTAAAGTAATCTGAATTTACAACATGAATTTATCAGAAACTAAAAAAGATGAGCTCATGTCTAAGCTTTGCATTTTATGCTTTCTAAATATGTCAAACAAAAATCATACTCTCCACACAGAGTTGGATTATGAGTCAGTAGCTAATTCAAAGACTAACTATTGTTTATCAATACCTGCACAAGAAAAAAAAAAATCTTAAATTTCATGTTCTTGGTCTCTTTCTATCATTTTCTGTTCCTTTGGAAACATTCATCCTTTAATTCCCTTTATAATCAAAATACACTTTTCCCTTTGCATTTTCCAAAGTGAGGCAGAAATAGAACAGATTACTTGACAGGAAAAGAACACAAAGCAGCTAACCTCAATTCCTTACATAGACTTCCCTGTAATTTATTTCATGACAGTTTACATCACAGCTGTTTACATCATGAGAGACATCCATTGCTAAAGATGTTTCTATTTAAGACACATGGTATTTTATAAGTCTTCTCTGGTATTTTATAAGACTTCACTGGTTTTTTGTGTGTTTTCTGGTTTTCTTTCACTTCTTGCGGAACCTGGATGACAGGTTCATTAGCTACCCAATACTGTATTAAATCTGAAATATAACCCTTATTCATAATTTAGGGGCTTCAGTAATATGCAATGAAAAGTATGTCAGAAATTATGACATGATATTTAAGAATGTATATTCTTTTTCCTTACAGCTGTCTAGGTTTAATTAAAAAAATGAAGTATATCACTTTCAGCCTCACTGACGCAATCTTTGTTTGCATGACTGTATATGGGGGCCTGGTAAGTCTTGCTGCAACACCCCTAAGAATTCTTGCAGTTCAGATGTTTTCACTGTATTCACAGAATTCACAGAATTCACAGAATGACTAGGTTGGAAGAGACCTTAAAAATCATTGAGTCCAACCCATGCCCTAACACCTCAACTAAACCTCAACACTGAGTGCCACATCCACTCTTTTTCTAAACACATCCAGGGACAATGACTCCACCACCTCCCTGGCAGGCCATTCCAGAACTTTATCACCCTTTCTATAAAAAACTTTTTCCTATTATCCAACCAATATTTCCTTTGACACAGCTTGAGACTCTCCTCTCATTCTGTCTTTTGCTGCCTGGAGAAAGAGACCAACCCCACCTGGCTGCAGCCACCTTTCAGGGAATTGCAGACAGTGATAAGGGCACCTCTGAGTCTTCTTTTCCCCAGGCTGAACACCCCCAGCTCCCTCAGTCGTTCCTCACAGGGTTTGTGTTCCCAGCCCCTCTCCAGCCTTGTTCCCTCCTCTGGATGTGCTCGAGCGTCTCAAGGTCCTTCCCAAACTGAGGGGCCAGAACTGGACACAGCACTCAAGGTGTGACCTCACCTGTGCTGAGTGCAGGGGAAGGATGACATCTCTGCTACAGCTGGCTACACTATTCCTGATACAGGCCAAGATGCCATAGATACAGGCCAGAGGCCAATTCCAACCCCCTGGGGCTGTCAGTCCCTGCCCCAGCAGCCCCACAGCTTGGAATATTCAGTTCCTTACAGCCTGCCCTGCCCAGCTGTGGGCACACGGAGCCAGGCCCACCCACACAGGGTGACACCTTTGCCTAGAGCTTTGGTCTGTCCCTGTCCCCAGGGAGGTGCAGGCTGGGGCTGCCCCAATGTCCCTGGCTGTCCTGTTCCTGTCTGGAATGTGGGATGGGCCCTGGCTGCCGAGGCCTGGCTGGCCTGGTGCCATGGGGACTGACCCACGTTCTACTGCCACTTCCAGAGAGCAGCTGGCCTGGCTGGCACCATGGCACTGCCCCTGCAGTGAGGTTTCCTATGGAACACCTGGAGACCATTTCCTATGGAACACCTGCAGACCATTTCCTATTGGCTCACTTGGTCAGAGCATGGTCATAATAACATCAGGATCCTGCCTGCAATCCCTGCATGGGCTATTTTCTCAATAGTTGGACTTGATGATCCTTCTGGGACCCTCCCAACACAGAATCAGTGATTCTATATAACATAGCATCACCATGCTGGCTGGGGACTGATATAAATCTGACCAAAGCACCATCACAGCAGCAATCTGCCATGTTGATGCTCCTGGGACCAGTGTAGCTGTTTTCCATATGTGTTGGTAGCACCAGGCTGCATGCTCTGTTTGGTTCTTCCAGAGGAACTTTAAACTGGCATAACTGTTATGTAAATATCTTTTTCAATTTAATTCCTTTTTGGGTTTTTTTTCCACACAATTTGCAGTCAAGTCTTGTGTAGAAATGATTTCAAGTGATTTTAGAAGTGACTTGGGTTCATAAGCAACTATTTGAATGAGTGGCTGGGTTTTATGTGAATTAAGTGCCCAACGAACCTATGTGAATTTTTTTTTTTAACATATAGTAAAATAGTTACTTAATGGGTATGCGTCTTCATTTTCTCTACAAATAAACTATCTTGAGAGTTTTCTTTTGAAAGGCTTTGTCCCTATTCCCTAACCCCTTGATAACTGTTTTACCGTCATGTTTTTCTTTATCCTATCTGCAGGAATTTGATTCTTTATCCTGTCTGTAGGAATTTGAGTTTCCCCCACTCAATGGCTAGTGACTTTTGGAATGGCTGTTAGTATCACATTTGGCTTTCAGTTGCATGTTCAGACAAGAGTATATCTATCGAAGTTCCTTTGTTCACCAGCCAAAGCTGATGGATCAGATGACCTAAAGTGCTCCAGATTACAGCAGTTGGCCACAGAAAGACAACTAAATAAATTCAGACCACTCTATCTTGTTATATCTTTTCTTCCCTTTTCTTTGCTTCTTTTAAGGCTCTCTGTACTGAAAGCACGTTTTAAGATTAAGGTAATTAACTACACACTTCACACATGAGCAAGCTTTGGAGTCCCATTACAGACAATGAAGCCATGGATCTTTCAAAGCAATTCAGCTGATTGACTGCTAAAGATAGCCAGCCTTTGCCATTTGATGTCATTTACCTATTTTGAAACTGTTTGTGACATATCTTAGCTGTTTTTCAGCAATCACAACCTCGTAATATCAAGCAGTACACAAGAGTATTTTACTTTATTAATAAAATAAATAATAACCAGAATAACCAGGCACTATACTTTAACCCAGAGGATGATTATTTTTGTTTTCCTGACCTCAACAGCCAGGCCTGCTCTACACTACTCTAACTGTAGTTTCTTGCAGTGGTTTTCAGACTTCAAGTACAATTTTTTTTGTTCATACGCTTATTTTGCGTTGGAGTTTTTGCCTCCAGAAAACAATATCAGCAACATCTGATACACTTTATTTAATTTTTTTTGTCGTGAAGGAACTCAAGGAGAATGTGTCGACAATTACACTTCAATTTCTTCCCAGAAAAGTTCTTAGTCTGCCACACGTTTCCTTCTGTTTGACACAATATCAGTTGTGCTTATTTTACATTCTGTCATGTTTAACTCTTTGTATAATATTATGCCATGCACAGTACTAGAGTATCTGATTGTCTCTTCCACTCAGTCTATCTAGGGGAGAGGTAAGAAAGAAAGAGAAGAAATGCAACACTTGACAAACCCCTTGGAGCAAGGCAAAATCCATATAGAAAAAATGACTGCAGGCTCAAAGAAATAGTTGTTTTTCTTACAATCCTCCATCTTAAGTAAGCCCTATCTCATATTCTGTCAGCCAGCTGCATATCTTGCACACTGTAGTTTCTACAGAGACAATAAGCCCCTGTGTTTAAAACTGGGTCTTACCTCAGGCATCTGTTTTAGGAAGAACTGAATAACAACTACTTGGAATCATGATATGAATCCCACCTCTGGTGTTTATTCCTAAGAATTGCATCTTTCTCTTTGCAAACAGCCTAAAAAGCTGAGATAGTGGTCAGCGATAGAATATTAGTAGCTAGAAATTCTGAGCATGCAAGAATTTGTTTGTTTTCAGACAAAATAAATTAAAAAAACATGAGATAATATCTTGTTACCCTCCAATATTGCTTGCAAAGTTCTGACTGAATTTGAAGGATTTCTCCTACAGTCCCCGAGCTGACAATCATACAGACAGCATCTTAGTTCTGCCAGCAGCTAAGACCTCTAAACACAGCAAGGGAGAAATAGAGCACAAGTAGGTAATATCAGAACTAATACCAGATACTCAGTCTTCCTTATTTTTCTTGGTCATTATGTAATGGTCAAAATACTATTTTCAAAAGTAAGAAAGCCTAAGCAGAAAGAAGTTACCTGAAACTATGCAGAAAATGATGCATTTAGTAGCACCAAAAATCTTTAGTGTGCTAGTTTTACTTTTTTATAAAGCTATCACTTGTCACCATGGCAGCCAAATGTCTGTAACAGAAAGTGGCATGTATTGGATGTATTAGATAATGGATACTCACAAAGCGTAGCTACCAAAAAAAAAAAAAAAAAAAGAAAAAAAAAAAAAAGAAAAAAAAATAGACTGCTTTCCTGTAAACCTTTTGTCCTAGAAATAGAGAGTTCTTGAATTTTTTAAAAGTAGAATAAATGTGTAGATTCTCAGTAAAAAAGATGTAACTTCTCTAAAACCCAGTGAAACAAATTTTTCCCTATTCTTTTCAGGGGGCTTCTAGATATCTACTTGTTTTTACCCCTGTTTTTACCCCTATGTAAAACACTCTCCTTTGAAGTGGCCCGTAGAGACGAAGATGTAGTAAAAATGATTTCAAGATACTCAACAAGTAAAAAATAATACTTCCAAATTTTGGCAAAGTAATTTGGATCTGCAGTTAAAACCAGCCTGATTTAACTATTTCAATCTCTGCTGAAAAATTTCATAACTAGCATCTGAATCTCACAAATTACAATTACTTCACAAATTATTTTTCATTCTGCATTTGAATCACACTAAATTGCACACTTGTTTGAAAAGTAAAATGATTTTTTAGCAATAATTATCTTCAAAATGCCAAAGTTTTCCTTTGGAAAGCTGATTTTTAAGAGCCACACATTTTTTCTCTAATATCCTCACTGTAGAAGCAATTAATTTGTACAGATAATGAAAAACTGTTGGTTTCTCCCAGTAAAGCAGGATTCCAGAAGGTATTTTATATTCTATTATCTGCAGTAAAATGTCATACCCGAGGAGCAGAAATATTTAAAATGCTGCATGAATGAATGCAATTTGAAGCTCATCCCTTATTCTAAGCATCCTGTTGTCTCAGTTAAAGACAATGTAAAGGGTGGCCACTCTAAAATGAGTACCTCCCCTTTAAGCTTTAACCATTCCCCTTTCATCAATAAGGAGAGACAAATGCAAGAATCGATGAGTGAAAAAATAACAGTTTACTAAAAAATGAACCCACAATAGGCAAAAATAGCAGTAAATAATCATTAGATGCAAAGGTGCTGAATCCTGTGAACTGCCCAGGAACAATGGTGAAAAACAAATGGTGGAAAAAAACCCTGTATGGGGAGGTCTGTAAAAGACTGCATGGTCCAAAGAACTGTGGTTTGGAGTTGATGCTGCATTGTGGGGGAAAGAAAACGGACTGGCCAGGTACTGAAACTCACCACCCTGGCCCCAACTATTCACCAACCCTGCAATCCCAGACAAAACAGGTGTTCCAAAGGCCAGGAAGAAACAAGGCAAAGTGGAGCTTCTGCCTCGTGCTGCCTTGTGCTTCTCAGTATCTCAGCAAGAACAAAAGATAAAGAGGCTCTGTGTTGGTGTCCTGCAGCTCTCAAAGGAACCCTGGCACCCCAGCCTCCACTAACACTAGAGTTGGAGACACCCCAACTCCACTGCTGGCCCTCAGGTCTGTAAGAGGCTGTGACAGTGTTGGGCAGGTTGGCATGGTACAGACGTGAACTCCTATACACATTTTTGGGTTACCTAGGATGCTAGCCTGTAATTGAAGCCAGAGATTAAAGTAATTATTACCGATAAAGTAATTATTACAAGTATGTGTAACAGACTCTAATAGACAGGCAGTCTCATGAATACCCCTGTAAAATAAAACCTGAGAATAGAAGGTATAACTCCACATGAGAAACTGAAGTCTAGGAGTAAAATTGGATTTTTAATGCCTGGATGAACAGAAGTGGGAAACAGCAGAAAGTTAACAGGCAGTTTGAGAAGAAAATGAACAGGCTAACTACCATTAGTAGCTAATGTAGTCAAAGTACATTTCCTTCAATACCATGAGCTGTACAGGTGTCTGAAATATGACATTTTTACTTCTGCTCCTTTATTTTTTTTTATTTGTCTCATTGGGTGAAATAGACCCACTGAGATAAAAGCAAAAGTAAAAAGGAATGCTTTCATCTAATGGAAACACTCCCCCCAGACACACACATACTGCACTATTCTTCCTTTCAGGTCAGTATTTTTGTCTCAGTATATCTCCACGGTAGAATAATTATAGAAGTATTTTGTCCCCAAATCCACCAGAATATGATGGATGTTTGTGATTGTCAGGTAAATAACATTGCAGAAAATATTTGATCACATATTTCTTAGAGCAGAGTTGATTTGCAATTTCTCAGAATAAAGTATTTGCATAGGGAATTCATGTCTTAGCAGAGTACCCAGTATAGTCATGCCTATTTTTTCTTTGCAAACTATTTTCTACAGGCCTTTGTATTTTAAGAAGTGTGCACTCTGTTTTTGTCTGTGTAATAACTAAAGGATAATGAATCCAAGACACACTTCAGTAAAGTGAGAAGCTGTAAATGGAATAGCTTCAACAATGGTAGGGAGTTTTGCTCAGTTTTTCAAATAAAAGCTGCATATCTATTGATCCCAAGGGCAGCTCCTTAGGGAATACCAATGGAATACAGAATTTTTTGTGGGCTTAGAGATGTCTATAATAGTGTTCTAGCAATATCAAACACAGTCAGGGGAAACCTAAACTATGAAAGCAAAAAATAACCATTTCATTAATTTATATATTTTATCCTATTCCTTGTTTCTGGACAGGTTTTTTCACTTTCTTTCAATTCAGATGCATTCATTTATTCTTATTTCCTCCATTGTTGTCTTTTCCCAATGAGCCTCTTTTCTATAATGAGTTAATATTAAGATAAGACGGTGGCTTGTCTGAAGTTTGTGCAACAGGGACTAATCCAAGCTCAAAGTGTAAACCTGTGCTACAAAGTGCTGCAAAACTGTATCTGAAATTTGTAACACAGAAAGAACCCAGAAAAGACCCTTCTCTCCTGCTGGTTTTGGCCAGGGTGGCCGGGGTGGCAATTAGAAACACAGTTAGCTTTCTTCACAGTAGCTGGTAGGGGGCCGAACAACAGGTTGATATTACAGAGATCTATTTGCTATTGCTAAGCAGGGCTTGCACAGAGCCAAGGGCTTTTCTGCTTTTTGTACTGCCAGGCTGGCAAGGAAATTGGGGATGCTTGGAAGGCTGGAAGAGATGCAGCTGGGACAGGTGATCCCAACTGACCCAAGGGATATTCCAGACAATATGGCATCATGCTTGGTACATTAAGTGGGAGGAAGAAGGAGGAAGGAGGGACATTTGGAGTGATGGCATTTGTCTTTCCAAGTCACTGTTACCTGTGACAGGGCCCTGCTCTCCTGGACATGATCGAACTCCCACCTGCCTAATGGGAACTGATGAATTAATCCCTTGTTTTGCTTTGCTTGTGGGCACAGCTTTTGCTTCACCTTTTAAAGTGTCTTTATCTCAACCCATGAGTTCTCTGCCTTTTACTCTTTTGATTCTCTTCCCAGTCCTACTGGTGGGGGAGTGGGTGGGCTGATGTGTGGGACTTGGCTGCTGGCTGGGATTAAACCACAACAGTACAAAGAAAGAAAGAAACAAATGGAACCAAAATGGGTTAAAATACCTGAATATGACTGCCAATATAACAATTAAATGTTATCACAATTCTTAGCCACAGACAATTTTGGAAGCATTTTTGCATTTTTTAGGCTTCTAACACATTTTTGCATTTTTTAGGCTTCATGATTTTAAAAAAATCTTAAATTATGTCTCTGGTATAGGTGCATGAAGTTACGGATGTATGAGCAGCAAACAGTTCAGAGAGAACAGTGGTCACTGCTCTCCCACCTTGCTTCTTTGTAAGGTTAAATCAAGTGTGTGCTGATTATCTAACCTGCAGCTAGAACGAGAGGGAGAGGAGCCATGCAATGTCTAATGTTCATATGAGTACAGTGACTGACGTGACAGCTGAACAAAATCATATTCTTCTTATCACTGATCACACAATCATAGATCTAGTTCTTGGTCACCTATGCAAGTGAAGAGGATATTAACAACCTGCTACTACTGATCTAGGGAGTTCTTTGCATAAAAACTTGAAGCATTCACCAGTGCACACCCTGATCTGCCAGACATGAAGTCTGAAAGTCATGAACCCATAAGTCAAAAGGCTACTGCCTGTTTCTGTGGAATTATCTTAAAAGATTAAAAAAAATTCTCAACTACATCATGTTAATTTCAATGAGAGTTCCCTGCTGTCTCTAGAGATGGGCTTCTATATGCTATCTATCTGTTAGACTTTTCACCTTGCTCATGGGATTTAGTACCCTAAATTCTTCTGAGGAATGGTTTTTACTCTTTTTGCACTTACCAATGAGATGTGATATTGCAGCAATATAAATTGCATGCACTTATGAAGATATTAAGGAATTAGTTTAATATTTAATTTATATTTTTATTGTGGGTTCTAGGTTTTTGGTTTTTTTTACTTATTGATTCAATAAACACAACTTCTATGGCTGAGTCACCAGTATAAACAGTATTAATTCTAATACTTACAGAAAAGGAAAGAAAGTGAAATAATGTTTCATTCAAGCCAAGATAAATTCACTCATATTCATATCTAGTTAAAGTGCTAAGTTTGTATTACCAGACAGTCCTAAAACAAGAGAGAATTGGCATCACAGCTGGTATATTTTCAAAAATGGAATACTTATGCAAGAGAAAGTATTAAGAAGAACTGATGTTTTCCATGACTTGCTATATCAATGAAGCATACTCAAAAAAATACAAGTCATAAAATGCTGAAAGCACACATTAGTTGTTTTTATTTTACACTTTATATTCTGATATTGTGTACCAGCTTTCATATATATACTTCTTTTAATGTGATGCCAACTATTTTCATAGATTTTTCAAAAATGTTTTGAAGTTATACCTGCAAGACTAAATCAAAATAATATTTTTCTATAGGTCTGGATTTAGTCTCAAAAAATGCAATGGAAAACTTTATTTTATGGGGTCAGTTTAAAGCATCTTGATCATTACAAGAATTTTTTTTAGCAACTCTCTGAGTTTTATAAGCATCATTATATAGGACCTTTCTCATTATTTCTGTTCCTCTGTGGCTATCAGGTCCTTATAGAAGTTTATTAACTGCAGTACATTACAGAAAAATGAAATGTTAGAGAAGGAGAAACCCGGTGCTGTAGTAACACCTTAATAACTACTTGTATATTTTTATGTCGCAGTGAAAGCAGTCAGGAACAACAGGAACTGTTCCTTCGGCTCATTTTATTTTTGTAGTGGTTTAGAAATTCTATTTTGACAACAAGTAGACCAAGATAAGCAAAATTTAAGCTATTCACACAGAAGCACAATTTTACCAAGAAAAATTGTTGTAAAGAAAGACTCAGTTCAATACACGCAGAAGATGGCAACCTATTAGACCCAACAGTAATTTGTTTAATATGTATACTGACATGTAATTTTTTTTGTTGCTGTTGAATATTCTGCTACAATGCAGAACTGAAAGAATTCAAAAATGCCTACTCTGTTTTCCACTTCTTTCTTAAGCTGAAAAATCAATGACGGCATGTCAAAAAATCAATTTTTGGAGCATGTTCCTCTGCTTCCAGTTTCTTTCTCTTCCATAAGTGTTTTCTGTGGTTGCCATCAGAACTCCCAATAAAAAAAAGATGCTTAGTGTTTATCATTTGTGACAGAAGACATAAAACCAAATTCCTAAGCTAATTCTGGCTGCAAAGCTCTTGGGTATTTTGGCAGTGATTTGCCATGAAGAATAGGTTGTATGATCTTGGCATTTGTTGAGCAGCTGATAGTTGTCTGAAATTTCAAGTAACTGAGTATAAATAAGCTTCCTGACAAGGCTGCTCTTCAGTGACAAGTTTTTCAGACAATTCATGTAGACTGGAATGTTTTCTTGAGTCAGCAAGACAAAGAATCACTTTACGAGGGCAGAGCCCATTCCAAGGTTGAGTTCCTGGGCTTTGGCTCAAACACTTCAGGAAACCTTTTAATGAAAGTTATTGAGTAACAGGGAAACGTGTATTTCTGTCAGGCTTCTACTGTAATTTTTAGGAGATTTATTCATGTAGCATTAAATCACTGTAAGATCATATCCCAAAAATGCCCCAGCATTCTTGAGATAGCTTTCACCCACTGTGAAAGCTATCTCAAGAAAATCCTCTGTGCCATGGCAAACTCCACCAGTGTAGGCTGCCTGCAATGGGCTTTTCTGGAGGAAATAATGAAGGCTGTCTGTGAAGTCCTTGTGTTTTCACAAGGCAGATTGGTTGGAAATCTGTTACCCACCCCACAGGTGCTAAGAATGTGTAGGCAAGGAGACTGAGGTTGGAGACTTGTTAAATTCAAAATCAATGCCCTTTGTATTTTCAGTCCATACCTATTTCATGTTTCACTTTTCTTACTCATCAAATAAGAATTATTCTGAGCTCAGGAGGGGATAGAGAGCTTAAATGCATTAATGTTCTTACTTCAGTACTAATAAGCTTGTTTTCACTCTTGGACATACTCAATTTTTTACAGCATGAGTTTTGCATAATTATTTGATTTGTTCATACAAATGCATACAAATTATGTGCATTTATTGTATTTATTACATATATATCTCTCAAAACAGGTTAGACAGCCATATATGACTTAGTTCTGTGATGTTCACAAGGTAAAGTTAGTTTTTCCTTCAAAAAATAAGCAAATTGTAGTTGCTGATAGGACTAATATATTGCCTTTCTTGCACTGCCCCCCATGTTTGTGGAAAAAATGAGAGATGTTCTATTTGTTTATGAAGATAAAACTAGATCACTCATTTTAAAATTCTCTGACTCAAGAAAAGCATTGTATGTCACCCTCTTTTTATCTTTATCCATCACTATGAAAAAGTAGACTTCTTTGGAAAATTAAGGTTGTTAATGATGATAACCAAGCCCGTGCTGTTCTATTACACGTGTTCAGTTTTATATTTCTCATCTTGTCAGTAATCATTTCATTTCCTCTAGGAAACACACACTACCACTGTACAGTTATTGTATATTATTTTTCTACCAAGGAGTGTGTGAAACTTAATGCCTCAAGACAATAAAATCATATTTGCTCAAAGTGAGTTCATGTATATGAGAAAGAGGGACAGAAACAGATGGAGTGAAAACAAATGATGTGGGCATTTAAAATGCATTATAAGATCAAAATGAAACCAAAATAAATAAAACCAAAATAAAATACCAAATATGTGGATGTAGCTTTTGCAGTAATACTTTAGTTTGCAAATGAATAAGTAATTTAGAGGGAACTGAACAGGCTACTAGAAATATGACATCTAGAATTCTACTTCAGTAGATATTACAGGCAGCTTTGCCCCTTGGAGGCTGTATCATTTGTCATCAAGACGACTTAGGAAGCTGAAGTAGTTCTCATTTAGTTAGTTCTCTTCGTTGATTCCTCCCTCAGAGGTGTGACAACACAAGTACTGCAAGTAAAGGGGGTTGTTCAACATTGCCCTTATTCTTGATAGAGTTTCCACAACTGGATTCTAACTACTCATTGTTAACTGATAGATGTTAATAAGAGTTCAGAACACTACTGACAGCAGTGTTTGCTCACTGTGGCCTTGGATCTCAGCAGGAGTTCGGACAATCTTTTCCACAGATTGTGACTCTTCTCACCGGTCTCCTGAAATACCTGCCGCTGCAGCTAGAAATGTTATTGCGTACAGAGGAGGAAAGGCCCTACATGGTAATATTGTTGTGTTCTCCAGACACATTTGATCCACCAGGCCTAACTTCCAAGCAGTAATGTTGCTACAAGAGAGGCTAAACACTGAAGCACAAATACCAGAGTTCTGGATTTACCCAAAATGCATTTTGCACTCCAACATGTTATAACCTTGGGAAGTTTGTCTGTCTTATGTTTTCATTCCTAACTATAGGGGAAGCTTGTTCTAACTTTCTAATGGAATGATTTTGTGAATTATTTTGTCTGGTTTATGTAGCGGCTTTCTCCTGGCTGAAAGTTCTGTGCATGTATTTTAATTTTTTTTTTTTTTTTCAAAATCAGAATCCCCTGCAAAAAGGCCAAATTTCAAGAGGCAAATAAATTTCTACTTAATCAGATTAAAGAGTTTGATTTAGAATATAGTTTTCAGAGATTGATGTATAGAATAATTTCTGTATACAGAGACATACACATACTGTTATATAATAATATGTAGAAAAGTTCTAAACAGTGAGAGTTAAGAATCCTGATTGAAAAAGGATGACAAAATTTGTTTGGTTTTTTTTTTTTTTTTTTTTTTTTTTTTTTTTTTTTTTTTTTTTTTTTTTTTTTTATGCAAGAACCCCTGAAAGTTTTGCTAAAGCCTCTGAAGAGTCTTCTGAAGGGTTTATGGGGTTTTCTTTACATGAAGTAAAACAGAGGGGTAATGCATTACAGAGGATTTACTTATATCACAAGGCAATTCAGAGGAAGATAGTATAATCAAACCATGATAACCTCTGCTTAATCTGAATGTTTAGTAGCTTAAAATTCTGTATTTGAACAATACTCAGCAAATTTACATGTAGATTTATTTTTTCTCTCCCTCTTTTAAAAAATTGCACTTAAATAATTGTAAACTGTTGTTGATCAATCAGGTCTGATGGAATTGCCTGGGCATATGACCTGGTGAAACTATCTAATCACCTACATGGAGATAGAGCAAAGGAACTGTTTGTAAACCTGGGATCAAATTTTATTGGATTTTGCACAATCAGATACCATTTATGTGCACAAAAATCAGAATCAACAATTTATCAAAGAGAATGGTTGTCTGATTTTTAATCTTGTTAATGTGCAGCCTTACTGGTCTTGTAACAGCCCAGCAGAGAACACATTAACTTCTAAAAACCTGTACTAAGGTGGAAACCCTAATAGTAATAATAAAAAAAATAGGTGTTAACAATGGATTAAAATGAAAATAACCTACATTTAACATTAATTCCCTGAAAGAGATATTCTAAATTAATAAGTGTTGAATTAAGAAGCTATTAAAAGTTTTGGTAGTTTTTAAATTGGTAGTTGTTTTTAAATTTGGTAGTTGTTTTTAAATTCACCAGTACAGGAATATATTTTTTTCTCTCCTGCTGTACAAATTTGTTGTGTGTGTATTGGAAGGGTTCTGAAAGAGTTAAGAGAAAGTTTGAAAATATTACATGGCAGAGGTTGGCAGCATCTCATTTCCTCCCAGACTCTAGGGGTGAGAATAAGCTGCAGAAGTTCTGTTTAGTGTATGTGTAGAGATGCTAAAACCTCTTGTTTTGTGGTAGTAGATCAGTTCCTTTAGCCAGCAAAGCACAAACATTTTCTGATACTAGTTCCAGGTAATTCTGTGTTCCCTGTCCTTGAGGAACTGAGCAGCTGAAGCTGGTGGAAGGAGAAGGAGGGATGGAGGACTCATAGGATGATTACACAAAAACAGACAGAAAAAAACCTTTTAAGGAAGCAGAGAATTAAGTCACAGGGAACACGGGAAGAAGTGAACAGTTTAGTAATTATTCTGAAATGTCAGAATCACTAATGCAGATAAAGAAAGACTGAAATGACAGAGGTGAGGAAAAGGATTATTTACAGGAAATTTACTGTCTCAGCATAAAATAGCTCTGCAGCACACCAGTTCTGCTAGATTAAGATATTAAATTAATGTAGAAAGAAAATATCTTCCTCTTCGGTAGTTATTTTATGAGTTAATTAAATTTTTATAAATAATTGAGAAAAGCAAAAGCACCATCATTCTATGGAAAACATTGGAAGTAGGAGCACCATGGCAGATGTGATCTCTAATGCAGAAGGTAAAAATGGTCAAAGGGTGGTGACAGCTGGGGAATTACACTGGGAAATTATCACTGAATGCTTTCAGTGGAAAAGCTGCTTTGCTCTTATCTACTTATATACTTTTCCATGTTCTTTCATACCTTCACATGTATGTTTGAATTTATTTTATGGGAAAGGGTATATTAATAAGGAATTTATTTGGCTTCTCTAATTTACTGATCTATACCAAAGACACAAAGATGAGAGAGGTGACTAATGAAGAACTTTTTGGCTTTCAGTTTTTTTCTTCATGCTTTGTAAAGACCGTCATGCAGCACCTACAAAGTAGCAGCACCCAAAATAACAAAACCTACCTGGGTGTAAAATCCCACATCTTCAAAAGGAATTCAGAAGTAAAACTCAGATCTGTTATATCCAAGCCAGTGCAGAGAAAAAGTCACATGGTGTAAAAAGCTATGCCATGAGCCCGGGACTTCTGTGGGTTAGGGCAGTCACCAGACGGACAGCTGTAAGCTGAACAGGCAGGGTCAGTCCTGTGATTCTTCCAGGCAAAAAATGACCATAAACTGCAGAGCACCTCAGGCTGCTTAACTGTGCAGTAGTGATGAACTCATTGTCTTCTCCAGAAAGGTCTCTGAGCTTTGATTTCCCTTGCATGTGTGTGTCATGGAGTTCTTGATGGCTTTTCTTTAACTACTTACCATTAATCATGTGCTGTAACTGTAACTAGGCCTTTGCAAGTGCCTAGTTACATAACCATTCACAGTTATGTTAAAAATGTTAAAAGCTGATGATATTTGAGAAGAAAGCAAAAATGTCAAAGCTTTGTTCCAAAACTCAGTGTCATGGCCCACTCTGCATCAGTGCTGAGTTCATTCCCCTCCAGGACACTCGCTGTTCAGAGAGCATCAGTGCCAGCACCGGCAGAGTGCAGCGGGCAGCAGCAGGACAGCGGGTGGCAGAACTGACTCCACGTGCTGACACTTCTCATCTGCAGCCACAACAGCTCCCTGGGCTCCCACCTTCCTGGGAGGGTGTGCCACCATCCTTCCTCTGCCTCCCAGACCGGGCGGTCACCCTCAAAGGCCACCACGTTGAAGGGAGTCCCTGCTGTATTTGCTGGGACCCCTGTTGTTGGAAGGAATGATGACTCTGACTCCATGTTCTTAGAAGGTTAATTTATTATTTAATTATCTATATTATATTAAAGAATACTAAACTAAAGTATACTAAAGAACACAGAAAGGATACAGACAGAAGGCTAAAAAGATACTAATGAAAACTCGTGACTCCTTCCAGAGTCCCAACTCAGCCTGACTGTGATTGGTCATTAAGTCAAAACAATTCACAGCAGAAACCAGTGAAACAATCATCTGTTGGTAAACAATGTGCAAACACATTCCAAAGCAGCAAAACATAGAAGAAGCAAATCAGATAATTATTGTTTTCATTTTTCTCTGAGGGTTCTCAGCTTTCCAGAAGCAAAATTCTGGGCAAAGAGATTTTTCAGAAAATATGACGGTGACAAGCGCCAGACGCCGTTTTCCCTCTGTCTGCCCACACTTGGAGGGCAGTGGGGGCTGCCACCCTGGAAAGGGTATTTCTGCCATCTGGGGAGTCTCTGTCTTCTGAGTTTGTTAGATTTAACAATTTTGTATTGACTGCTTATTTACCGCTATATTTTGCCTGTTACAGTTTCACTTGTTATTTTTTCACTTACATCTACTCATATTTAATTTCCTTGTATTAGTGGAACTGAGTGGATAAAACAAAGGGAGAGAACTCATTTTAGAGTGTTCTCCTTTAAACTGCCTTCAGCTAAGACCCAAATCCGTGTGGGCCTTAAGTATTTCCAGAAGAGATGTTCAAGTGAAGTGAGCAATATTTTGAAGATTTTTGGCTGTTTGCTAGCTCACAAGAGATGGTCACTCAAGATAAACCCATGAGGTTGTGTTGGATGTTGATTTTCACTGCCTGAATTGGTCTGCTTTATTGGATTTGTGCTGTCTGTTTAATATTGTGTTAGTATACCAAAGTGGTAATGCAGTTTGTGCTATTTTTTTTTTTGAACCATTTCAGTTAGCATTTTAAGCACTCTGTTTTCACAGATGGTTTAAGCTTGTAAAAGCAATTATGTTTTTACTGTATGGTTCTGTTGACAATCTGCTTGTTGTCAAGGACCACAGACGGTGAATGCTACTTATTTCTCACTACTTGGGAATCCAGATTTTTTCATCTTTTTTTCCTGCATCATTTGCAAATCCTCAATTAAATTTTATTGGTGAGTCTTCAGTGACTCTATGTATAATTTAAAGAACACATTTGTGTTCTCAAGCTTGTTTGGCATTTTTGAATGAAGGACTGTTTTATATTTTTCTGAACAAGTGCAACTGGAGTAGACCTGTTGCCACAAGCTTTTACAAATGAGTCACTAATGCTTTAAGATATGCAGAGATATTTACCTGAGGGAGACTAAAAGCTATGCTGAGATGAAAATGTCTGTTTGAAATGTAAATATATGGAACTTGCTCATTTAAGCATCTTTCTCTGCAAGGTAATCCAATTTTGCTGTGAGTAACATTAAATAAGAGTTGTTCTCAGTATCATGGGCCTGAGAATTTTCACCACCATGCTTAAAGAAGGAGCTAACCTTAAATCAATATAGTCATGCACAGAGAGGTGCTCTGATGTTCAAAACTACTAATTCCCTAGAAAATCAGACTGCTTTTAAGTGCTAACATATAGATTTTTTTGCAGCTTTCAAGACAACTTTAAGCACTTTAACAAATGACCTTTATTTACATATTGCTGAATTCTGAATACTGTTCAGAAGAGTTTACTTCTTTGCAATTTGCAAGTGACATGGGACAGATTTTCACTTTCTCAAGGAAAAAAAAAGGAAGATTTATCTACCTTACACACTGTTGACTAACCTAATTAGACAACTTAATGTATGGCCAGTCATCTCTTTTAGGAGAATTTCTTTTCTGAGTCTAAAGGGACCAGAGTATTGCATGATAATTTATAACATAACTTTTTGGCACAACAAAAAGTGAACAAAAAGCTTGTTTTGCTTCAGTTGCTTTACATGCTTCAATAAATTAACTATGAATATGTGATATACAGATCAAAATTAAATATCAGTGTAGAAATTATGTTGCTTTCTTGGCAATAGCTAGTGCCAACCAAAGACAAAGCACTGAGCACTGGTGCATGCAGCTTTCACATCTTCAAGCCAAGCCAATTTTCTTGCATTGTCTTGAAAAATAAGCTTATGTGTTGCAATTTTCTAGATTAAAAAATGAGACTATTCCTTGCCATGCTTACAAGCAAAAGTAATAGCTCCTACAATTCCAAATTTAGAAAGCACCGTCTCTTTTAATCACATACTGGATTTGAAGTTGCTGCCTTTTTAAATTCAGAGATTATTTGATAAGGAATTTTATAATTTTCAGCAGCCCCAGTTTCGTTTCCAAGTGGTCCAAGAAGTAATGTGATTCTCCAGCAGATGGGCAGTCCTATTCCATTTCTTTTCTATCCTCTTTTTTTTGTGTGTGTGGAGCGTTACACAGTACAATCTTTTCCTTAAACCATACAGCTTATTTCTTGTATATTCTTTAAAAGACCAAAGACATTATTCAAACATTATTACTAAAAAATATAGTTTCTCAAACAAAATTTTCTTACAATGTGTTCTAATTATTGTAATTTCCATCACTTCCACTGTGATTTCTTTCCCAAATTACAATAATTAAATTAAAGGCAAACAGTGCTTGAGGTTATTGTACATTTTTTCTTTCATTCAATTTTTTTATCATTCTTCCTGGAGGAAATATTGGGATTTCAGATAAGTGGAGTTAATTCTGCAATAGCAGAAGCGAGAGTAAATAAAGACTCTTATATCCTTAAGAGCTGCAAAGACTTTACGAAGCGAGAAATCCTTCCATGAAAATGTTCAGTGTAGAGCTGAACCCTGTCAGCTTAAAGAATGAAACATAAAAGTTGGCACCCAGGTTCTAAATGACATTGCATTCTCCTACATCATTAAAAAGTGTAAAATAATCCTCTCTTATTGACATATAAAGTGCATGTATGAAATGCAGAGAGAATTTTGTTAGTGACAGGGACACATCTGTTTGGGAGAGCTGTAGCAATGGTTATAGCTGCATATGACAGAAATTGACTAAAAATCACAGCAATTTTTTACAGTTTTGACAGTTGGGAGTCTGTTCCATTATATCAAAATTTGGTCATGACTGATAATCTCTTCTCATTATCAAAGCTTCCAATTCTCACAGTAAAAAAATGTTCTCTTAACATAGTTATTTCTGCAGTGAAATTTAGAAATCACTAAGGCTTTCTACTTGGGAGGAAAACAAGGAATATTTTTCAAGGCATTGATTACAGCAAGCCAATGACTGAGTGTTTCCTGAAGGGAAGTAAAAATCTGTTCTCCTAGCCATTGGTCTCTGGCGCTACTCAGCAAAGTCAAGTATTCATCTGAAATTACCAAAGCCAAACAACTCACTCAATTTTTCAGCTACTATTTCTCCAAGTAGGAGGACAAAGCTATTTTGACTGCACTTCATGTCCAAAGATTTAAAAAATTCTTTCTTCTGCTGGCAGTGGTCAGTGACCTGTGCTGTTCATTACCTAAGGCCTGAGCTGTAAAAGAACATGCCCTGATTACTATGGAAATACACAAGTCTTCATCTGTCTGCATGCCACTCCTGCTGGCTGACAATCTGCTGCCATTGAACATAATCCCAGTGAATGGGAGACCACGTGAACCAGTATATGCACACATATGTTAAGATAATATGAATCTCTCAGCTCTCTGAATTCAAGATCCCAGATTTGAGTTCAGATGGAAAAAAACCCCAAACCCACAAAGTAAGGCTTCTACAGGAATAAAAGTTATTTCTGTCATTGCTATGTCATTTGTGTAGATACCTTTGCAGTGTCTGACATGACCCAAAGTTACATGGATCTTTAAACATCATAATCATTGAGTAAAAACATTAATGAGATGGGGGATGGTGAATGCATGTTAAATTAAGTAGAGAATTTATGCACAGAGAAATACTAACAGCCATATATATATAATGCAGTGGTAATGACTCATTTAGTAAGAGTTAACCCCAAGCTTAGGTACATTAAGCTGTGTTACAGGAACACCTTAATTTAAAATAGATCAAATTACTCTGTAAAATGCCTGCAGGTGAAAGTGACAGGTAGTGTTTCGTTGTTGTCTTTTAAGATTGTTATAATCTAGGGGTTTGACTGTTTGACTAGATGAGTTTTAGATGGAAGATGGATAGCAAGTCACAAGTGTATCTTTACTTTCAAATAATTTCTAAAAACCCTATTAAAGAGCTTTTGAAAAAGAATTTTTTCTCCATATCCCACTGGGCTGTATGAAGATTGTACTGTGTGTGAAACTAAAATGCTAAAGGGTTAATAGCTCATACAATTGGCCATTTGCAAAAGCATCGGGTGAGTTGCTGAGGCCATGTTTGCAGGTCCCAGCCAGAGGGTGGAAGGAGGAGAATTTTTTGTCCGTGTGTTTGGGGCTGAAGGATTAGAATCTCCATCCCACATAAGACAGCTTGGTTTTGAGCCAGATGAAGGAAAAGGCCCATATGAGATTCTGCTATGTGAATAATGCTGCTTCTTTTGTCAGTGTCCTCCCTCACACAACTGGCTTGGATGTAAAACTCCTGTCCAAGACATTCACACGTGGGCCTGAGGGTCTTCATTCCTTCTGATGTGTCATAATAGGCTCAACTACAGCACCATGAGAAGCAGCAGTCATGTCCTAGACAGGATGTTTACATCAAAAAACATCCATACTACCCCCAAACCCTTTCTGGGGCCTTCCACCAGAGGAATGTTCATGATCCACAGTATTGTATCAGACCCAGGCATTCCCCCCAAACCTGGATGCACAATAACGTGTTGAACTCAATGTTTTGTGGGCTTCTCCCATCCCTGGTGCATCAAGACTGCAACCATCACTTTAACCAAGCAACAACTGAATCTCACTGCTGGACCCACAGGTGGCAATATCTATCCTCTCTATTGTCTGCTCTTATCCTTTCCCTTTCTTTTTTTTTTTTTTTTTTGTTTTTGTATTTTCTTAAGCGATATCTTTATACTTTTTTATTGTTAAATTACTATAGATAATAACAAAAAAGGCTACATTGCTCCTTTCCACTGCAACAATTAAAAAAAAAAAAAACCCTAAATATACCCATACACACACATACATATATATAAATACTGAATACTCAATATAAGCACACACGACGTGTATATATATGTATGAATACTGGTCATTCAGTGTGCTTTCACTCTAATCCACCCCAAGGGATCTATTAACAAGAATCTCAGTTACCCTTGCCTCCAGGGGCAGGTTGTAACATACTACTAGGCAGCAGATTAAGCAATCATTTAGACAACATTTTTCTGTCACCAGTGAATTTATAGCATCTTTAGCTAATATCCAACAGTCCTGGAACAGATTGAGAATTTAATAACTGGATGAATGTCTGAAATTGGATATTGTATGAAGTTAACTAAATTTGGCTAATTATCACTGAATTTACAAATATGTCAATCTTAACACTCTTTAACTCAGATTTTTACAATTATTTGTTCCCAACATTGATAAATATTCCCTTTTTTATCTTAATAAAGGTTTCTTAATGTAAAAAATGTCTTAATGTGAAAAAAAACAAACTAAAACTCTTCATGATAAATTTTCTTTCTTAGATTCTAAACCACAAAGGAGAGATTCATACAACATAACTTTGCTGCACAGCTAGTAAATTATATTATGCATGCAGAAAGAGAAGCACCCCTGCAGAATCACTGACTCCTGATATTCTAGAACTTTCTTTAAAGTAATTGTCTAGCCACTGCCTATGGAGAGAGTGCAGAGACTCTCACTGAAGTTATTGTCTCATCTAATTTTAGATGTCTGTAGTTCTCTATGTGAGCTAGTCACATATCTAGTGGTGATCCTGTGAATTCTAACACTTGGAGAGACATTTAAATCTAGGGGTTATGACCTGGAATTGAATTCTAGCAAGAGATCATATTTACATTGCTAAACTACAGATGATTAGGGAGAAAGAACATAATAAGAGATCGAAAATGAAAGAGAGAACAGAGAATCAATCTGCAGCTTCCTCATTAATTACCACATTATGTGCAGGCTTGAACTTTAGTATTTCAATTTCTCTCTCACCAAGACAAGAAGTTTCTCTCAAAAAGAGAGGACTCAAAAGAACACTTCTGGTGATATTCTGCAAGGATTAGACTTGAGGGTATCCTGTTCAATGTCTTTGTCAAATTTTTGAAAGTAAACTTAAAACCACAACTAATATAAACATGTCTTGTGATCATGGCAGCAGAATAATTTAGAATCTCTTTGTAGGATGAATGAATGCAGCAAATAAACAAAATGAACATTGAAATGTTCCAAGGTATAGCTAGATTGTATTTAGAAACCAGAAAAGAAATTAAGGATACCAGATGACCATATCTGGAACCTGGTTCTCAAATGAAAAATGTAATCTCAATTCCCAATATGATGCTGTCGTAGAAGAGAGAAAGGAGACTTTTAAGCAATAGAAAGAGGTTTAAAAGGGAAAACACGTAAAAATGATTTTTTCTGACTGCAGTATTTTTCTGATACTGGAAGACTGTGTGAATTTCTAGTATTCTCAAATTTAATGTAAATTTAAAAACTGAAGAAAATTTCATATAAGGGTTTAAAAAGTCTGGACTCATGAGACTTAAATAGCATGATTTTACAATGTATAAAAAAGATGAAATTATTATTCTTTTACAATTTTTGTGCATGTTCATGGATGGAAACTGTCTGCTATTGTATTTGTAAGGCCATAATAAGAACCAGTGACTGGATCATGAAAACAGACACATTTGAATTTAAAAATTAAATTCTTCTTATTAATTGAAAAGGTAATTAAGCCCTGGAATGAACTGTCAACTCAATTGGTAGAGTATTCATCTCTTAGTTTCTTGGGTTTGAGAATAAGCGATATACAGAACGATATGCTTTACTCAAGTGCAAGTTATGCTGTAATTAGGACATAAATCATCAGACTCAATATTAAGATAACTCAATGAAATGAAGCACAAGCCAAAAATAAGAAGTCACAGTAGTTATCTAGTTGCCTCTCCTGGCCTTAATTTCTAAGAAGCTGGTAGATAATATTGTAAGGGGTCAGATTCCCAGCTGTCAAAATTTGGAAATAGAGCTCCTGAGTTGAGATGTTTCTGAAATATTAAAAAAATAATTTTTTCTCTTGTTAAATACTTTGAGTACAGTCCTACACCTAACATTAATAAACAGTTCACTGGAAATCTCTTCAGATTTTGAGTGTAATAATAAATTTGTTTTCGGTTAGTGTGCTGATTGAGCCTTTGGTTTTGCTCTCAGTTATTGGAACAAGGGATATTACACTTTTGCAGCATTCTTACTCTTAAGTAGCACTGATGTGTCATTAAGACTCTACCTTCAATCTACTTGTTTCTATCCTTTTTCTAAAATACTTTCTTGAATAGAACCTGACTTACTGTATTTAACATTAATCACTAAGATTAGAGGAAATGAAACAGAATGAGACCATGCCATTAAGTCAAATGATGCTAGCTCTACTCCCTCTGAAATTTTTCACATGATACTTGTAATCTATGCCCATATCCCTAACTGTTTTTTTAAAGTTGAAATACATATGAGAAAAACTTGAAATTCAAAGGTGTCTGTCTTATTTCAGGAACAGACTTAAATTAATGTTGCATAAGAAGGAATATTGGCTTTATAGCTAGAGCAGGCACTGAGTGGGTTTAGTGGGTTTTAATTCCTGTGTCACTCATACTGTGGTCCTGGCATCTAATCATAATGCAGAAGCAATGGTTTGGCTCCAGTGAAACAGATTGTTTAAAGGAAGTTTTATATAATTTGATCTAAAAGAAGCAGCTATGTATTCAATATACTAATAAAGGATCTGTCCCAACTCTGAGATGTGGATTGTACATTTTGAAGATTAAATTCTTGTTTCATAATCTACAGAGTTGTGCAGAGCCTGGCAGACTCTAATGGAAGCTCTGCTCATTGTAGGGTGTCTAGAGGGTCCTCCAGCAAAGAAAAATAGACAAAAAATAAAAGAGGACCAGGTCCTATAAATGACTGAATTTTGTTCCCTGAGGACAAAAGTCATATTTCTGTCATCCAGCGTATTCACCGTATATTGAGCTCAAATTCATATCTGTTCTCAAGTGCAGACTTCCCATTTGCCTTCAACACAAATTTGAGACTAGGCAGTTTGGGTTTTCAGTGTCTTTTAGCAGGGGATCAAGTGACTATCTTTTTACAGTGGGGATAAACCTCTTGTTTGATGCTTATTATAGCAACCACCTGCACCCACTGCCCTTGCAAGAAGGCTGCCAGGCTGCCTGTGGGGAGAACCACAGGGATCTGAAGGCTTCTGAGTGGGCTGCTCCAGGCTGGGGTGCACCTGGCAGCTGAGGGTAGTGGTGACCTATGGAAGCACTTGATATGTCAGGCTGTTTGGGAATGCAACAGGGGTGGCTCTGCCACAGGGTGAATATCACACAACTGATGTCTTTTTCTAAAGCAGTGTAAAGAGGGCTCTGATGTTTTTGCATCTCAGAAGAGAACTAGATGAAAAAACAGACTTATTTGTCCTAAATCAAAGCAAATCAACTTTGTAACCTCTGAATCTATGTTGGAATGCAGCTTGAGAGAATCCAAAACCTAAACTGCTTTCTGTTCTTCACATATATTTTGGGAAAAAGATGTATGTAGGTGTTTCATGTAGTCTTTAAGGAACAACAAACTTCTGTTCACCTTGGCAAGCATTTAAAAAATTATGGATTTTCTTGATATTAAAGTGAAATGTGTAAGGTATAAGCAAACCAAAACTGAATGATGATTCTGGAGAAAATCTCACTTCAATTGAAATTACCTACTTCATCAGAATTCTGACTATGATCATTTGTTTTTATAAGAATAATTGATGGATTACATGAAAGAAATTGTTGACCTCATTACAGTTTCTATTAAACATACATACAAAACTCTGGCAAGCTGTCATCTTTGTAGGCACTTTCAAAGATAAGGTCAGGAACTGAAAGTGCAAAGGTACTGAATTGCCCAAAGCAGTTACAAATAGGCATATGCTTAGACAAGTGGCAAACAATTTTAAATAGCAATTTGCCTGAAGCAAAATAAATATCCCAGGAAAAATAGTCTTCCAGATCTCTGGGAAGTGCAGTGAAAAAATTTTATTTAGTCTGAAATAGTGGTGGAATTGGATGCTGTTTTCTTAGCAAAGAAACTGTCAGCAAGATAGAAGTGTTATATTTCTGTCATTTTCTTCAAATAAAACTGGGGTTTTGAGGTATTTTCGAAATACAAGTTATGGGTTAAAAACAATAAAATATATAGGGAAGAAGTTCTTGGCACTGCTGAGAAGGGCCCTAAGCAAATCAGCTAACAAGAAATATGATGTATTTCTATACTTAACATTATTGGTGAGACAACAATGAGCTTTTAAAGTCAGTTAAGAGGAATGTTACATGAGTATGAGCATTGCATGTTGTGTGTAATCAGCAAAGAAACTGAATAATGAAAGTCATTGGAATGATAGACCTCAGATGGGCTAAGGAGCCAGGTGATACAAATGCTCAGAGGCCAAGTTTTACCTTAGGACTAATTTGTACTTTTCAGTGTTTTGTTGTTTTTATTCTGCTTTGTCTCTGAAAAAAGAAACAAAAAACAAAACATAACAAGTCCCTCCAACTTCTTCCCCACCCCCCGCTTGCCCCAGAACATTAAAGATCACCTTAGGTTTTCAAAAACAAGAGCAGCATTATTTTCAGAAAAGAAACTCAAATTATCATATCAAATGTAACACCTGTATAAATCAGAATAATTCCATTTTGCTTTAGTCTGAAGTAGAAAACTGCAAAAGCCTCTGTTTTGACCTTATCAAGGTTTTTCCTTTCCCTCAAGTGTTTTACTGCCATAAAAATTTATTTAAATTGACATATTCTTGCAGAATGTGTAGATTTCAAAAAATTGGCTGCTTTTCTCGATGAGAGGAAAGGTCACAGGATGATTTTGTACAGGAGTACTGTACTTGTATACAGCATATGTATCTTCAGGTACACAATGCCATATGATCCAAGGAATCTTTGATACAACAAAGTGCTTCCCACTGTAACTAAAAATCAGGTTGATGACCACCTGAGGAATCTGAATGCACATCAGTGTATTGGACGTGGTGAGATGCATCCCAGGGTCCTGAGGGAGCTGACTGTATGTAGATATCAAATCATTCTCTGTGATGAAAAGCCGTGTCAGTCAGGCACAGCCCCTGCTGAGAAGGGGCTGGTGGATGCTGCTGCTGGATGGGAGGCCAGACATGACCTGGCCGTGTGCTCTTGCAGCTCAAAAAGCCCCCGGTGTCCTGGGCTACATCCAAAGCAGGGCCAGGATGGGGATTCTGCCCCTCTGCTCTGCTCTGCTCTGGTGACACCCCACCTGCAGTGCTGCATCCAGCTCTGGGCTCCCCAGCAAGGGAGGACACTGACCTGTTGGACTGAGTCCAGAGGAGGCCACCAAGATATTTAGAAGGATGTAGAACTTCTGCTGTGAGGAAAGGTTGAGACAATTTGGATTGTTTGGCCTGGAGAAAGGAAGGCTTAAAGGGGAACTAATTGCAGCCTTCTAGTGCCTATAAGGGAGCTTATAGGATAGATGGAGAGAGACTATCCAAGAGCATGTAGTGACAGGGCAACAGCAAATGGTTTGAAAGTGAAGGAGAGTAGGTTTAAATTATATATAAGGAAGAGATTCTTTATTATGGGGGTGGAGAGGCACTGGAACATGTTTCCCAAAGAAACTGTGGATGCCCCATCCCTGGAAGTGTTCAAGGCCAGGTTGGATGGGGCTTTGAGCAATCTGGTCTAGGGGAAGTTCTCCCTGCCCACTGCAGGGGAGATTGGAGCTTTTTTGTGTCTCTTCCAACCCAAGCCTTTCTGTGATCCTGTGATATAAAAGGATCCTAGTATACTTTGCTTCTGTGTTCCCTACTCATTTTTCCATCTTTCCACCTTTCTCGCTACAACTGTTGTTACTAATGCGACTCAGATGCTTCATTTCAATCTTTGCCTTTCTTTCAAAGGAACAGCACTAGCATCTTGGGAGTTTTATTCTATAAAACATTACAGTTGCAAAGGTTTTCCTCCCTAATTTGGACCATAGAACACGTTTGCCCAACTCTATCCAGTCACATGGAGTCACCTAACTTTTGTGTACAGCTACACTATTTTTTCTCATGATTGAAGAGCATTTGCCTCATTGCAATAAATTATTTATTTTTTTCTTTACTTGTTATTAAATAGAATTTGAATGCTTAGAATCACTTATCCACCTAGCACTCTCCCAATCCTTGTTTCAAATCAAACTTAGTTGGCAATGAGTTGGTGTTTTCTTATGTATTATTGCTAAAAGTATCAGAGAGCATAGGGCCCAAAAACAATTCCTGAACAATTCACTGTGAGTAAATACATCAAATATTGGTTCACAATTGCATTTTCTCATGTATTATAATAGCGAGCACAGATTAATAGACTTAAAATTTGTATTTGTTTATATGTTGTGCGGGACTAAGTAAACTTGCAGAAATACATATTAAGGCAATACTGTGACATTTATGATTTATTCTGCTTTTCAAAATTGGATTCCCTTAATAGCTGAACAGATAGTTTCCATTTTGAGCATGTAATTCAGTTATCATTTAAATATATTGTTCTATTATCCAAACTATATAAAATAAGAGTTTCCCATCAGGACAAAACACCTCCTCAGGAGACTTCTGATTCTTCATTCTTAATGCCAAGATATGTTGTGGACCTAGACTCCTAAATTTTTGTAACAGAATCACTCCCATTTACCCCCTCCCTACTCATGGTGTAATGAGAGGACACACTGAACTGAGTAGATCTAAACAAATCTCTGCAGAGTGATACATTGGCAACGAAAATTGGTGAATAACTGCTGAGCACTGATGCTATTATCTCCTATATGATAGTAGCAATAGCTTTCAGTTTCACAGCACTTTTTATGAGCAAAGGGTTTTGTGTTTTCCAGAAAGTGGTATAGGGTTTTTTGAGACATAATTATGTCTCATCATTCATTGTTCTAGGGAGAAGACTATAGCATACTAAAATGTGACTGGTATCTCTGTGTCTTTGATCATATTAGTTCTGTTGAAAAATTTCTCTTACATTTTACCAAAGAGATACATTATCATTTGATATCTCATGTGATAGTAATGGAGAAGGAAGTATTTTAGTATTTTAGAAATATTTGGGTAACCAATTAGTATTTTAAAAATTACGTAAACTTTGGGAAGTGTTGGGTAATCAAAAAGAGATGGTGACTGGTGATGATACTGGTCTGTAACAATACTTAAAAATAATTAAAATAATACTTTTTAGTAGCACTTTTTTCCTGATGGATATATTCTCACATTCTTTTCAATATCACACAACAAGAAATAGTTTTCATTTTGATCTGTAAAATAATTTAATATTTGTAAAGGGTCACAGGACTACCACATAAAGCAGATAAACTAAGTGAAGGATTGGCCACCTCTTTGGCAGCCTACAGGATGCAAAGGGCTTTCAGAAAGAAAAACAACACTATCAGACATTTTTTCTTAGATCAGGATGTTTGCTTAGCAGAAATTGTTGCAAATTTTGCCACAGACTTCTGCAAGTCCTTATCTGAGAAATTTTACTTTTTACTATAATTTGTGGAAAATTTGCATACTTAATTAACTGACCTATTGTGTCACTGAGTTGCATTTGGAGAAGATTATGTTACTTTTTCATTCTGATCACTCATTTGCTATAACCTGTAATTTTCTTCTTGTTTTAAATGTTGAAAAAGTTATTAATGAGTAGCATTATATTCATCTGCTTTGGATATGAGATTCCCCTATCTCACACATTTGTGTTGATGGGCCTTACTTTGCAGGTCATGTGCAGGGTGGAATTAGTCCAAACATGGACATGTACAGGAGGCACAAAGCACTTCTGAAGTGTGACACCAAACCAAGTTGACAATTGTGATTTTTATGTATTCAGTAGCTTTTCTATTGTGGATTAATTGTACAAGTATATCAAGTACTAACCTCTACAGGAGCACCACCCCAGTATTTATTCACTCATAAGCCTCTATGATTCATGGCACATACAAAAAGAAGCTAAGGAATCATAAATTTCTAGCTGGGATTTGAGCCAAGGCAAAAACAGAAGGCTTAGCTGATGAGAATAAGGATTTAGGATCCTTGTCTTACAATAATTAATTATGAGTTTCTTTCAGTTCAGCAGGCAGTGGATCAGGACATGTCAGACAGAAGGGAATTATTTCATCTCTGCCAGTCAATGACAGAATCTTAATAAGGAGTTTTCACAATTAAAAAAAAAACAACCAACTTTGATTATCATTCAAGAAAAGAGCATCACAGACCAAGAATTTTTTACCTGTTATCTTTTCTGTGCCAACTTCTAACAGGAAAGCATTGTATTTTGTTATAAAGAAATCTGTGGCTTAAATTACTTTAAATTAGTCACTTTTACTGTCTTCAGACTTACCATGAATGAAGACAAATTAAAAAACAGGATAAGCAGAGAAAAATGACTGATGAAACTAATGAAATTTATATTCTTAAAATCTGTGTCCTGAAGTTAGATTTTCTCAAAATATGTGAGCTCTGGACTAAAGCTTGTACTATGTGTGGAATGTTCATAGACATGTTCTGTGGTGTGAATTCTGTGATTTACACTGAAAACTCTGGAAGTGTTCAAGGCCATGTTGGATGAGACTTTGAGCAGCCTGCTCCAGTGAAAATTGTTCCTGCCCATGGCAGGGGTTGGAACTGGATGACCTTTAAGATCCCTTTCAAACCAAACAATTCAATGACCTCAACAACCAAATTCAGATAACTGTCATATAATTCCAGATCATAATATCCCTAGTTAATCAGAATTGCCTGTATTGCAGAATATACATCCTTGAAATCTATCAAACTAGATAGTAACAGAATCAGGCTTAGATCAGCGTCGTGTGTCTGATTTATGGACCAGATGCTAAGACAATAAGACAGGGAAGTAAACATATCTGTCAAAAACTGTAAAGCTTTTTCTATGCTGTTGATATTTTTTCAATATGCTTTGAAAATAAAATAGTTCATAATGGTGATGCTAGAAAGCACTCCTTTCATTCTAACAAAAGGCCTGCAGAAAAAATAGGCAAAAACTTTACTACTGTTCTTGGCAACCCACTATGTCATGTGTATTCTGAAGCAGATTTAATTTAAATTAAATAGAAATAAAAATTATTTACAATTGCATTCGAATTACTGTAATTTTCATACAAACTGTAACTTACAGACACAGTATGCTGCACCTTGTAATATCTTTGCTGTTTTTCTGTCTAGAGGAAAAGTCTTGCTGCATATATTTTTAATCACTAGACAGAAAACCCTGGACTCTACTGGAAAGGTTAATACAAAAGTAAAACAGAAAAATCAATTTTTTCTGTTAAGATGGAGTTGATATATTTTCAACTGGCTCATCCACCAATACTTACATTCAACAAAATGTTACCACTGTGTGTGTCCTTATCCAACGGTACTTAATTCCACCAGGATATCTGTACTAACCATTTAACTCATCAAATAGCTCTTATCCTGCTCATTTAGTCTTGAAGCCAAAATATCTCCATTATAACTGCAAGTAGATAAACTCTTCAGTGCCAGATGGTTTACAAATTGGTCTCATCACAGAGTAAGGGATGTCATCACACTCACAATTTGTTGATATTGCAAATTCCTCTCCTCCTGTAAACTTAATATGACAGAGTTCTCAAATTTGATCTCCAACTTAGCCATTGATATATATTAAAACCTATAATAAAATAAAAACATGATAATAAGCAGAATATTAACATTTTTGCAATGTCAGCAAATAAATATCCAACTTGAGAGTCAGTGGAGGGATCAGCTGGAAGCAGAGGCTCAGTAAAAATCAGACAGGTTTTGCAAATGCAATTTTAGAGCATATTAGGTGACTACTTCAAAGTAGCTGTTTCTCACCAACCACTGTAAACTTTTGTTTGCCATGTAGGAGCATTCAACTATTCATGCCAAATGAACAAAAATAAATCACAGCCTACCCCATGCCATGAAAGTTCCTCCCTGAAAAAGATTTATAACTTAGTCTTCATGTTCTTGTACATTACAATTTCAGTAAATTACTTGAGGGAATTTAAAGACTAATGCATGATAACAGCACAAGTTTTATCTTTAGGAAGCAGCTAAATGCAATTTTGTGTCATCATCTATTTTGACTGGGAAAACTTACCTGAGAAGACTAAAATAGTTAAAGAGTGTTCTGGCTTTAAAAGTTTATTCTAAAATTCTAAATGTATCTTAGGCTGCAAATGGCTTTCACACAAATGGGTAAATGACACACCTTCAATACTTTTTTACATATGAAAACGCAAGTGCAACTATAAGTTCAGAACCTTCAGTAATGAGGCCCAAATTTGTAATGACAGTCGCATAAAAAAATTAATTGCTTGAAATTCACCAAAGATTTTTTTTATTACTTTTTAAAAAGAAACCATACTTAGATAGGGATTAACTTCATCTTAACTTAAAGTGTAGCAAAAAAGTGATATAAAATATCTAGTAAAAGCTCTTACAATGAATCATAAAGTTCTGTAATTCAAGGCACTGCCTACTGCTGTCTTTGCAGGACAGTAGAATAATGATATATTCACCTATTCTTGGCATCATGAATTTCCTTTACTGAATTAAGGTGTGTCTTCATTGTGGTTTTCAAAAATTATTGAGTAACCATGGACTACTGCTGCCACAGGTACCAAATACACAGGCTTTTGCATTGTTGCTACAATTCAAAATTTGTTTTGCTGGGAGACATCCCAGAGCTCAATCCCAGCACAATTTTAAAGACAACACATGCAAGGTATCTGTATCACCCTGCTGGAAGGGTGCAGTCCAGAGTTCCTAATAATTCTGTATTATTCTGTGATTATATGGCCTATCAAATGTAATTGCAAGAGGTTTATTTTAATATTTCTTGAGCTGGATTAGAAATATACACATATTTTTCCTGTATTGATTAATGTATGTCCTCAGCCTAGATTTTCCAAAGCTGTTCAATGGTTTTACTTTATTTGTGGCTTGAACATGTGAATATATCAAAGCCAGATAATACAAGACTTCCTGTGACATTTTGCAAAATAATTCCGATCACTCGCCTTTCTGATTTCAGATGAGTTGCACTGAACACAGGTCAGTGTCTTGGTGTATAATTTTCTGGTTACTGGCTTTTGTCATGTTCTTTCTCAGTCTTGTTACTTATTTATTGATTAATCTCTACTCCAAGTAAGACTAAGGCCACAGAACTGATACTTTTTGGGAAGTGAAAATCATTCTTTAATACTATTAAAGTCCCAAACCAAACTGGTTTTTCATGCTTGCCCTGCTAAACAATTTTTCAACAGTTTTGATAGTTTCCCTTTCCAATGGATAGGACTTTTCATTCTATTTTCTTCCTCTGCATTATGCAGAATCTTTAACAAAGATGAATAAAAACAACATGCATTTTTTCTGTACTTCTGCAACACCACAGTGGTGGAGTGGATTTGTAACGATCTATAAGATCATTGCACACCCCAGCATGAAAGGGAAGTTGTCTATTTTGTTTTGAGGAATTTTTGAGGAACTGATAGTACCAAACTAAATTTCTAGTCTTTGTTCACTTGAGCTCAGACAGAAGGCCACATGCTTCTTCATGACAACAGATTTTGCTAATAATGGCCAAAGACAGAAACTGAGGAAGAAGATATGAGCTGGATACCTCCAAGTCCCCAGTAAAGCTGGACAGAAAGCAAATTTCTTATTCTTAAAAAAATATTTTCAGAGTTGCAAAAGAAGTTGCACTGTGCTTACAGATGAAGTCACAGCCTGTGGACAAGAAAAGATGCTGGGCAATTGCCTGTATGGCAATGGTAATTGCCTGGAAACATACAGGGTAATTCCTTCTCTAGTGTAGCTATTACTTACATGACAGAACTGCAGGCTGTATATTAGAATCAGCATCTCTAGAAATGAAGGATCATTGTTCCTGTGTTGATATCTTTCAGCACTTTTTTATCTGAAAAAATAAAATCCCTTGATTTCTTTTATAGCATCTGATGTGTTCACTAAGGAAAATCTTTTGTTTAAATGTTCTGATATTTTCTAAGTTAAAAAAAAATCAACCTAAATACCAAAAAGTGGAAAAAAATACCCTTGATGATGATTCACAGCTTCATTCCTGTGAAGTTATCTAAATGTGCATATGCACAGCACAAGGTATATATCTGAAGATGGGAAGATCTTTTTCAATCAACAAAGAGATTTTTAAATTTGCAACTGAAGTTTTGTGTTTTCTCCTCTGGGTAAAAAGGGAAAACATCTCAAAGCAGATGAAGATGCTGAATATAAGTATCAGAAATGCATCAAAGGAAAAAGATTTGGGTAATGGCTTATAACAAAAACTCTAGGGAAAAGGAATTATCCCTTTTCCTGTAATATTTGCCACCTAAGCAAAACAAGCACCAATTTTATCACACTGAAGGAAATAGTTTTCATCATATTAAAGACTTATGAACTGTTTTATGGCACTGGTAAACAATCAAAGAGTAGTTTGAGCTTCTGTAAGCTCATAGTTTCTCATTAAAAAGGTAAATAAATAGCTTCCCTTAAAGTAAGGAAAGGAGATCAATGCTCATGCATAGTTGGTACAGCAATATTTGCTTATGCAGACTAATGAATTTTTTTAAATGGCAGTAAGAAAAGCTTATGTCAGTATGTAAATATCCATTGAAAACTTGCAGGATCTGTTACCTAACTTGTTCAACACAACTCTTTTTGAAGAACCAAAATGACCACAAAAAACTCAAGTGCTGAGTAAAAGTGTTTATGATACCATGATTATATAGGCTTTGCTGTATTTCTCTTAAATAATCAATCTCCTGTCCTGTTTTAGAAATTTCTATGTAATTCATTTTATCCTTAGCTGGTGCTTGGACTCTGAATTTTCAGTCTTTATTAGTTAGGATTGTAATCACTTTGTGCTCATACATTACCAAGTCTGAAATAACTGAAATTAGTAGGTAAAGAAAAATAAGAAAATGCCAGAATTTTCTTTTTTTTTTTTCCCTCTAGTGTGCAGTTAGAGATTATCCACCCTTCTCTGTTTCCACTGAAAAGCTTATCTGTATTTCTGTTTGACTGTTTACATTTCTTCCTTTCTACCTCCTTTTGCTCTGAGCTGTGAAGAGGAAGTTCACATTTGTACTTTCACACTGGCATTTACCTAATTTTTGGTTTCTCTCATTTCTGTCTTTCCCAGCTAGCACAATTTTTCTTCCCTTGCAGATCTTCCTCTCATGCCTCTTTAGTGAGGTTTCTTACAGGTGCCTGTACTTCTTCAACACAGGCCCGGCCCACCTACCCCTGTCTCAGTGCCTTTCAAGTATTCTTTTCAGTCTTTATTCCAGAACTCCTCACAAAAGAGATGGTAGGGAGAAAAAAAAAAAAGGAAGAAGAGTACACAGGAACAAGTGTGCACCATGAAAAATGATTGTAATTTTTTTTTAAAGGGTTGCCTGAATTTCTTTACCTTTTGCAATAAAATGACTAATTTCAAGCAAAGGAGAAAAATAAATATGAGATGGAAAAATAGCAGATTTTCTTTAAAAAGCTGTGTGGAAATAACCAAGTGGGTAGTAGAGTACATGCTGGGTTTGATTACAAGTTCAAATTCTTGCTCATATTTCCATATTACTGCTAAAACGATCAAGTCTTGTATGTAGGTATTTCATCCTAACATCCCTGCAAAGCCTGCAAAGCTCTTAGCTCACTGTGGTGTTTGAGGCAGACTGGCATTATGCTCTGTTCATTTTCAACCTGCAGCTGTGCTTAAGAGATTGTGCCTGAGCTTTGGTTTGGTTTAGGCTTTTGCTTTTTTACTGCAGAGGCACCAGCAGAATAAATATACAGGTTAAACTTGTTAGAGGAGGAGGACAAAAGAGACATTGGAGGCATGCATTTTGTGAAATGGGTATTGATTTGGTAATAACCTGTTTTAATTGCATGGTAGAAGGAAAATGAACACAATTATTGTTCTCTGGGTAAAGAAATGTCTTTTTTATGTTTAGAAACAATTCCTAACACAGAAAAAAAATTATAAAATGTTATGAGGATCTCTTCAAGGGATTTAAATGCAAATTAACCCTGATGTATTCTACATAGTTTCATGCCACAGAACAAAATCTACCATTAGAGAAAAATAAAATACAGTAGAAAGAGCTGCTTCAGCCTTCAAAGCTAGTTAATCGGGTATCACAGCAGTGGAGATTAATCAAAGATTCCTTAATTGCTAGTTAACTAGACTTTTTTTGAAATATATTCTCTTCCTCAGTTGTAGTGAGTGGATTGAAAAAAAAGACCACTGTGGTTTAGCAGAATACAGATTTGTTAAATGAGGTTAAAGTGAGATGTTAAAAAATAAATCTGTGGGCTGTGGTTTCAGTAGAAAGCAATCTACCTCACTTCTTTCTTCTCCCTTCTTTATCCTGAAAGTTCACACCAGCAGGGTTGCTGTGTGGATACAGAATAGGGAAACTGGTCTAAATTAAGGCTCTCCAGTGTTTCTTAAAAGCTGCATTTCAACCAAAGACAACAATGCCAGCAAATACTAGCATGTGTTTCAGAACTAAACAGTGATTATAGCTCTGCAAATTAGAACTGACTCACACGGTTTGGGATTAGGTACCAGGCAGCTGAGCAGGGCCTTTCCTCAGCAGTTCTTTTGGGTTTGATGTGGTGTCTTTTAGACAATGCTGTTTATTTTGGATTACAATGTGTTTTGAGAGAGCTGCATCACTGCCTTTTTCCTTCCTCTGTTATGGGTTGTTGCTCACTGTGAAACTAGAAAGACAGAAACCCAAATTCAGAGGTGAAATATGGTTAAATTGCACACATAAATGCACCTTTTTGTATTTTGGCCTTCCCCCTAATACCTGAGGGCTGTGGGCTCAGCAAAGTATCCCAGGGGGTTGTGTGGCAAAATTTCTTTCCTCTTTTCCTATTTAATTAACTAAAAGAGGCCTAATTTATAGTCAATGTGGACTACCACTACAGCTCTATAATTCATGCAAAATGAACTTCTGCTACAATGGTTTCTCTGAAAGCCATCTTGCAATAATTGTTCAAATTGCTTTTGTGTAGGAGTAATGTGGAAATTTTACCATTATGTTTTAATTGCTTTAATATACGGAAGGCAGCAAACCCACAGTCCATTTCATATATTTTGTAACTCTTACTATTAATGTAATTTTTACTGTAGAACTGCACACAAATGAATATAACACATAGACCACATAGCAGTGATACATATCACTTGGGTATCACTTTGAAGAACATCTATTTCCTTCCCATTAAAGTGCTGTAGCCTGTTAAGTTTCTTTAAATATTTCTCACCCTAAACCCTTGAAATTGTAAGATCTACAGTACTGGTTTTGCCTTTTAAAAAAACCTCAAAACACTTTGTACTGAAAAGTAACGTCAATTGGTTTTCTTCCAAGTTTGCTAAATTCTTGAACTTTTTCAAGTTACACTTCTGGATCTCAGGCAAGTGCTGGAATGCAACCCACAGTTAAGATGTACAAAATTCATGCCTGTATTAACATTTCCTACCCACTAAGCAGCCCTGTTACAGAACATGAATTTTACTGAGGAACTGAAAACTGAATCAGGTTAATAATTTGAGAGCTTCAATTTCTTTCATGAGTGTGTGCCTGAGACTGTGAAGGGTTTGTACAAACTATGAATGTGGCAACAAGCTCGTCCAGACAACATCCATTTTATGCTGGAGAACTAAAAATATGGGCATGGAAGAACTGTAAACAGAAACAAAACGTTCTGGCTGGGGCTTCTGTTAAGAACTGCCCCAAAGGCAAGGGCAGCTGAGGTTCTTGTTAATAGATCCCTTGGGGCAGATTAGAGTGAAACAACACTGAATGATCAGTGTTTACAGATATGTGTGTCTGTAGAAGGTTTATTTCTTGTAAATTGGTTGCAATAGGAAGAAGTTATATACTCATTTTGGTTATTATCTGTATAAATGCAACAGTATGTTCAAAATGATGGTCACAATCTTTATCCCTTGCTGGAGGGGGAAAGCCCATGATGCACAAAGTTCAATGGGTAAATTAAGCTCATGTGCCTTCTCTGGGTGGGGGAGTATTAAATTTTCTGATGTAAGACCCCAGAAATTAGTCTGGGAGCACTTTGGGGTTTTTCTGGTGCTTTATGACCCCTTCTAAGACATGCCAGTGTAGTTCAGCCAGTTATGTCCCATCAGAAGGGGCACGAATTTGCCCCTTTCAGAGCAAATTTCAGGCCTATTTGTGAATGTGAATATCCCAATACCTTCCCCAGGCCATGGGGGTGGGGGATTTTTTCATGTGAGCCAGTTGCATAAGGGAGAACATTGGCATGTTACAAAGCACCATCCCACCTATCAGGATCTGCTTCTTATCCTTAAGCATTTTTCTTTATCTGGCTCAAAACAGCAGCTTGCTGCTAAACAAATGTTGGTTTGTTGTGGTCAGCCTGTGGTGATGCTCAACCCCTCTGCACCTGGGCTATTCTCTGCAGATCAGGTTTTTTGACACCATACATCCAAAAGCTCTCCTCCTTCTCCACTTCTGTTGAGGATGCAAACCCTGCCTCAGCAAAGCACCTGCTGCTCCTGCAAGGGGACATTGTTGAGTCACTGACCTTCAGTCTCTCATTGTTTCTAATAGGATTGTGCTGAGGGAAAAGATGGAAAAACATCCCATTTGATTTTAGAGGTTTTGGTCCTTAAAAAAAAAAATCAAGAATATAGTTAGTAAACATTCTCCCATTAAGTTGTTGTACAAAATTGTTGAAAGCAGGCATTAACTTTCTAGGATGAGCAGCACTGCACACAGACAGCTGGATCCAGTGAGAAGATGTCTGCTCTCAATTTCTAAGGAGAGCAAGAGAAATGTATAGCACTTTATGTTTTCCAGGATGAAAGTGGCAGTATCTTGTGAACTCATACACATTTTCCTGGCTATACTCAACTCAAATTAAAATGCAAAAATTAAGGAAACTAAGTAGCTATTAGAAATCTTTGTCAAAATATTGTTCATTCAGAGTCTCCTATTTATCGTAAATATCACTCTAGTTTAATGATGTTCAAAAGGAGTTTGAAAGTAAATTGCATATGTCTCAAACACCCCTGAGACATATTTAAAATTCTCCTGAAGGCCACATTTTCTCTTGTCTCACTTTCTTACTCTTTGTTTCTAATCATACTGACTAGTCCACAAGTAATCAATTGTCAATATGTGGACACCTCCTAATATATATTACCAGAAAGCTAATATATATTACCAGAATTTTGCTTGTTTAAGCTTATTCATACTGCACAACAAAGTGAGAATTTTTGTGAAGACACTGGCATATTGGCTGGGGATATTTAATATTTTCTGTAGAAGTAAAACAGAGCCCACTAGTTGATCTAATGTGCTTTGCCTGATGGAAAAGGCATTTTCTGTCTATAATGAGAAAATGCGAAAGTTATTTCAGAATGTAAGAAGAATTCACCTTTAAATTTTTCATTTATGAGGGTTCAGAATAAATATGAAAATATTGGGAAAAATTGAAATGAAATAAAATAAATAATAGTATTAACAAATGAAATAAATTAGAGGAAAGAGCCTTTAACAAGGAACAAGTGCCTGTGTCTTCTCTAATGAGTGTTTGATTATTTTATTTTTAAACCAAAGATACAACAAATTTCCTTTGTGTTCAACTTTTAGCAAATCAGCATTTTAACATGGAAAAGTATTTCATGGATAACTGCAAAAAACTTTTATCGTATTTGAAGAAAGTAATTTGCTATATGGGGACAATCTAGTCCTCCTTTCTGGCAGTTCCAAAAAAAAAAATACATAAGAGAAAATTTCTGGGTGTTTTTTTTCCCTGCCTTTGTGTTTATTGGTGAAAATAATTTTCTACTTTTATTTTTCTTTTTTCCTTATTGGCTTCTACTCTTCCATAACTCATCCTGAAGTTTTCAAGGGAGAAATTCTAGGAGGAAGACTAATATGTGGGTTGAGAAATGAAATCAGAGCAGTAATTGATATCAGGCAAGCAGCTCAGATCCTAAGATTGCTGTACAGCTCACAATGAAATAATAAAAATATTCTTAGAACTTTAAGGAGATATGTTTTTAGTGCTGTGATGCATGGAAGCAAGACAGGTAAGTGCAGAACTAAAAGGGACACAACAGCTTTTTATTTAAGTTTCAGCATAATGGTGACTATGAAAGTAAAAAACTCAAATAAATCTACAGAATTTTCTTCATGAGCTCTGAATCACGTTCATTCTGCACTATAAAATTCCAGAATATCTTTTGACTTGAAAAATAAACTGTCATTTCATTGTACATAATGAAGAAGGGGAGACATAATAAAGAAAGTAAGATTATTTGCTTCTCACACTGTTAATTTTGGGGAACTGCACTTTGAAATATGTTTCTGAAAATCCAGTGAAACTGGATCATGTCCTTAATTTTCATTTCCAAATCCCTGACCCATGATTTCCGGAGCCGTAGGTTTTCCCCAGCTGTCAAACAGGGCTGTAAGTGCAGCATTTCCAGTTATAAAGTCTGTGATCAGTAGAGTCTCTCACAGAGAGCTGAGGACAGCTGCACAGACAAGTCATTACCAGTGACAATGGTACGACAGCAGTCTGTTGCTCCTGCTAGGCATGCACACTACACATCTTGCCTGCTGGTCTATTACTTTCCCAATGACTCCTTATGTGCTTGCTTCCCATATTTTATTGATAGGATCCTTTGAATTCTCATGTTTGTTTTCATGGCAAGAACTTTATACCCTCTTCCCCTCCCCTCTTTTGTAGTCTGCCATGCAAGACTGCTAGCAGACATTTTTCTCTCTGCATGTTCTGACTCTGTTCGTAATTTTCTAGAATCCTCAGTCAAACTTCCACTCAAATTCTTTTTCATCTGTTTGTCTTGAGTTTGGGAATCTGGATCACTTTATTGCAAAGTTTTCTAGGTGTTCCTCCCATAAGTCATGCATGTTTTTCCTCTCCTTTTCCTAAGATCTCTCATTCTCCCAGCCCTGGAAAAAACTCCTAATTTCTTCTGCTTCTTGTTATCCCCTTTCAGGACCTGTCACGGGCTGTATGAGAACTTTGTTTCCCCTGTTCTAGTATTTTATAGGCAGACAGTTATTTAGGATACCAGTGTCTTAAATTTCATTGAGACAATGATAGGCCATTAAAAACTCGATGGTCTAGTGGGGACTACAAATACCCCTGCTAGGATGCAAAATCCTTAGCAGCCATGTCCATTAATTTTTCATTTCTGATTTTTTTCTACAGTCCTTCAAAACTATCCATCACTTATTTTCCCATTGTTTTGGAATGCTCTTTCACTGATCATTAAACACCCTGCTCTGCTAAACATTGACAATAATCTGTTCTTTTCTGTTCTTCACCCTTTTCTTTACCCTGTTTTCTTTAAACTGATGTTTTTCATTGCAGCAATACTGGCTCAATAATCTTGAACAATGCAGATACAGTTTTCTACAATAAAATATTCATGCATTACATTGGTGTTTGTGTAAATACTCTGCTAACAAAGCAACAGTCTGTACTTATTCTATTGAACAGAATTTAAACTTCATTTAAGTAAAAGCAGTAACTTTATGCTCAGTTGCAGAATATTTCTTGAAAAGCTTTTATACATTAGTGCTTTTGCTGTTTCTGGAGGTACAGAACCTCCACATTTCTCAGCCACGGAATATCAGCAACCTCTATGACAGAGGGAATATTTTTGACAAGTAGGAAACACTGAGTGAGCTTGCTTGAATACTGGAAGTGTAGCACAGCTAGCCTGGGGTATCACAGCTCTCTGGTAAGGATATATACCTTACTTACCATCTGCTTATGCCTTTTCTCAATCTATACCATGTGAACGAAAGTTACCCTGCAGCGAGTTGTATGTGGCCAGTAAGATCAAAGTCCGGCTAGCAGAAGGTAGAGACCGACACCGAGCTGCATGAACAGTCAGGCCCCCTCGGCATACGGCCTCGGACTGGGCTGGCTTGTGGACTGGCCTCGCTGCCGATGGGACGAGAGAAGGAGTCGCACACTCTCTGGGGCTGGAGTCGGTTTATTGATGAACCGGAGAAACCAACCGGGGAGCACCACGCAGGGAATGGCCCCAGGGCGTGACCCTGTGGCTGGTAACCAACAGAAGACACCAGGGAGTGGCCCCGAGGGGCGGGAGAAG
>JAHXMQ010000028.1:55807205-55839752 GCA_020466415.1 Ammodramus savannarum pratensis
CTACAACATTGCCTGTTTCATTAGAGTTCTCTGTGCTTTGGTTATGTATCTGAAGAATAATTGCAGTCATCCCCATTGCAATTCCATGCTACAATACTCGGGTCCACAGTTTGGGGTCTTTTGCTTTTAATGCTCCAACCTGAGACTGAGATCAACCCTCACACTCCTTTCTGTGTGCTCTTCCTTGATCACTGGCATAGACACCAGGCTGGATGGGGCTTTGATCAATCTGGTCTACTGGAAGGTGTCCCTGCCCATGGCAGAGGGCTGGGACTAGATGGTCTTTATGGTCTATACCAGCCCAAACCATTCTGTGATTCTATAATAGAGCACAATAAAAAAAACCCACCACATCAATGGACATATTTTGACTACATAAGATTAAAGCCATAGTGAAATCTAATTTAAAAAACCCTTTCAAATTAATTCATTTTTCACCATGGTTCTTCTCTAATTAAAATTGCATTATACTTGATAATCTGATTACTTTAGGGTTCTATTTTTCTCCAAGCATTGCTGCAAACTTCTGCAGGCAATAAGATAGCAGAGAACAAAAAGACCCTCCTAAGGCACTTAAAAAAACCCAAAACAAGCCATCTTGGCTATTAAAACACCATTACCCAATATTCTGTCATTTAGAAATAGTATAAATCCCTGTTTCTTTCCATCAGAATAGGAGCTGTAAGCACTGTGTCTGATGGAAAAACAAGATGTGGGTGTTTTTGTGAGCTGTGTTTGTGGGAGTTACAAACTGAGTAGCTTTCTGATTTTTAGAACATTATTTTAAGGTTGAAAAGTTCACCCAACATATGCTTAACGACTTGAAATATAGCCACCACATTTTCTCAAACTTTCTTGCTTTTACTACAGAAGCTTTAAAAGTATAAAGGTTCAAATAACTTCTTTTCCTTTTGCAACATTCCTCATTCCTTCAACATGGGAGATGAATTTACTTTCTGCCTCACAAATTTTCTCACATTTAAAAGGCTCCCATCTGTCACACATACATTTTTTCTGAAGATTAACTTTTTCCTTTTCTTTCTATCTTTCATATTCCTCTTTTGTCTTAAATGGGAAAATATTGAATTGTTTTCTTTTGAAAATCCTGCTTTAGCTATTCCTGCTGTTCTATTGCTGAATTATAGATAGTTTATGGATTTTTTTTCAGCATCACCATAGGCCATTATTTTGTTTCATCTCACATGCTAAATGGCATAGAGATTTATTACTTTACTTACTAACTCCTCATAATTTTCTCACTTGTTGATATGCAGTATTTGGGTAGTAGATCTCAAGGGACAATGCATGTGCAGCATTCACTGTAAGGAGATATCACATTCAAAAGTAATTAAGTGCTCCTGAACAAAATTAACATATTTGATTTATATGGGTAATTGAGAAATATAGTTTAGAATTAAGTAATTTTTATGTCTTTTTATTTGCCCTTCCAGATTTTAAATTGTTGCCATTTTTAGATTAGAAATGTAATTGAGATATTGAGTATCTTAGTAACTACTAGTAATCCAGAACTTTAGGGGAACAGGATTATTTACCCTACTTTAATGGACATAACTGCTTATCTGTGTGAATACAAATTTCAATATTGTTTATGGATCCTCCATTTTCATGTGACCATTATATAGCTATGTGTTGAATGTTCTCAGCTTTGAATAACAGATGGTCATTTTAAAATGAATAAAATAATTCTAAAGACAGGGGCTTTTTCTTTAAGCTTCATGCATTGAAAATGGTAAGAGGTTAAACTGTATGTTTTTCAGTCTTAAGAATGACCTTTGTGCTATTATTTAGTTTTTATGAGGTGTCATCTCATGAAACTGTGTCTTTTATTTGCTTAAGGCCTTACAGCAGTACTCACTAAAACTTTCCTATTTAAGGTAAAAATCGGATATTCACATTCTGATAGATGAATCTCTTTTTAAAAATGCTAGTAGGCAGTTTAGCTAGGAAAAAGCCCTTTAAAATTTTTGTGTACATTCTCATGAGGAATAATCTTGGACAATATTTTTTGAATTGAGGCCACAGTAAGCCATGCAACTCAATAGTTTGTATACTTAAAACGCTATATGTTGATAACTTTTGCCTAAGGTTGTGAGATTTTGCATATGTTAACAAGACTCAGTTGTGAATCCCTGTCTAGTAATAATAGTCTTTGACATTTGTCGAGTCTTGTTCTACAATGCTTGCTATGTATGCTAACATTACAGTGGAATTTGCATGATTCTTTAGTGTTGTGCATCCTTGTTAGGTGACTGCAGATATATCAAGTTGGGAGCAACACTGTCTTGAAACTCTTTACTTATTTAGAAAATGCCTATGACAATATTTTTACTGGGCAGAAAAACTATTTATGCAAAGATCAAAATTCCAATTTGATCTTTGTATGAATATTATTTGTTTCCATTTTACCAGGGAACATTTTAAATGCATTTTATTTCTAGTATCAGATTATTTTGATGGAAGCCTGACACTGATGCCTGAGATTTTGGCTGTCATTTCTGTAAGGATGCTCAGAGACCATGCACAAGACAGATTCAGACCTAGAGCTATGGTCTCTGTCACACAAATATTATAGTTTGCCCAGTCTGACTGTTTCAGGTAACAGTAATCTCATGAATCCAGATGGGAACAACATGCTAATAGCTTTTGGGGCTGATCACTGTGACAGGTTTGCTACTTTTTGTGTGAATGTCGTGAAAAAACCTCAGGCTCTTATTATGACCCTTCTACCTCTTTTGAAACCACTTTTAATAGACTTTTAATGATGAGACTAGTTATGAGAGTTTTGAGAGTTATGAGAGACTGTTATGAGAGTTTTGTCATAAATTTGGGCATCCTGTGAATTGTTTATTTTCAGTATTTTAAAAAGACTATACTTGAGCTGCATTTGTAAGTCATTTGAATCATATTAAAGTTTATGTATATTTTTTTGTTATGTTGTCACTTTTACAAGATAATGGCCTTAGTTTTGGGGTTTTTTTTTTGAAATATTATCTTTACAGATGCTATTAGGCTCATGGTCATTTATGGTTTTTTAAAGTTGCTCACTTTATGTAAGTTATGTAATTCTGATTCCACATGTAGTGGCCAGAAAGATATTTCTAAAAGCATGAAGCTGACCTTGTAACTCTGTATTGGGCATCACAAATTGAGGTCATGATGGGAAAGCCATGGAATATTTCTGCATTTTTTAGGTGAATTCTGCTTGTTCAACAAGCATGATAATTGAACCAAAGAGGATCTCACTTTTAAGAATCCTATTCCTGCTTTAGCTTCACAAAGCAAAGTCCATTCTCACTAGATATGTTTTTCTGTGGCACAGCATATTTGCCTTTCCATCAGTAGAAACAGGCAGTGACTTTTACAAGTGAGTATCATTGCCTGGGGCCAATTGGACTCACTGATGATATGACTTCCCATTAAATTTTCAAAACAAACAGGATGGATTCCATGAGCTCAGATCTATACTTCAGAAATATCTTTGAGCTTAACAGTGGCATGATAATAATTCTTCTAGCAAATTTTCTACTATCATTTGACAGAGCAGCTAAAAAATAAATAAGAGAGCTTTATTCATTATCAATTGCTTATCACTGATGTTGTAGGGCTGAGAGAAATCTTGGAAAGTATAGTGAACTTGACAGTCATGATGGACAGAACAGGGATATTTTGCAAAGTTTTAAAAGATTTGTGGGGATTTTTTAATAAACATCTTATACTATTTTTATTGCCAGCCGTCGTCAAGAGCAGTCAGATATTGAACCAGATTAATTGAATGAAATGTCTCTCAACAACTTATCTTGTTTTGACTAAGATCTTTATATTTGCTGATGAAATACATTTTATGCCATTCTAGTGTAGTATCTTGAGAGTCAAGGCTCATCTTTAAATCATTTTCTAGAGAGAAAAGTGATATATATTTCTATCTTATAGCACCTCATGCCTGAAGCACTGAGAGGAGCAGGGCAATGAAGGAAATTATTTTCCTGAAGTTTTCTTTTGGAAGGAAACTTCACACTTCTGAAAGGCAATTGAGTCTTTCTTGGTGATCATTAGCAGGCCCTCTCCTTCTAAAGGACACACAAGGAAACCACCGTGTGGTTAAAATATTGGGTTCTGCAGAGCATATGGAAAAGTGGACTGACTGCTGCACTGTATCTTGTGGGAGATTGATTCTTTTAGTTACTACAGTTAAGTTTGGAAGACAGCAGAAATTTGAGAATTGTCAGCATTTGGTCCTTTTACCATTCACACTTTCTTTGTTTCAGACCAGAAAGTCAAAGCAAGAATTGGTAATTCCTGTTAGTAATGTCACTAACCACCGAGTCCTAGAGTAACATTTCTCTTATTTTACCTCCTAAAGCCCCCATGGCTCTTCTTCCCACAGCTGCAGGATTACTTTAATTTATTGTAAAAGGTAGAAAGGGGAATACACAGGATTATGAATTCTTCTTTACCTTGCATTCAAAACCATCTCATTTGTTTTGTCATCTTTATCAGCCATAATTAAATTATTATACAACAGAAAAAGCAAATGTCCCACATCAAACCTATAGTGAGACATTTTGGTTTTACTAAATGAGGGCAATCTCATTTTTCCTTTTGAGTCATAAAAACTCTTTCTGTGTCTTATTATTCTGACTGTGCTGGTGGGATCAGCAGCCTCTTTGCCTCAGCAGCAACAAGTGCTGGGGACAGGAAGGTCTTTCTGCATCCATCTGGAATTCACCACAGGCTGGTGCTCGTGTGACCATGCCTTCACTGCTCTCCAAAGTCAGCTTTCAGATGTATCTGTGAGAAGACATTAAAGTAGCTTCCAGTGGTTGCCATCAGGAAGGTAAATCCCATATCAATTAATAACTTTTGTGCTTAAGTAATTATAGTGACAGTATGCTTGAATTCCTGGTATTATGTGAAGATAAAATAATGAAAAAGGGCTGTGATTGAGTAAAAACCTTCTAGCTATTAGTATGTGGGAGTAGAATATTGATCAAATAAGTGGACTAAATGTTCTGGCCATTTTGAAGAGTGGCATAATAAAGAAGGGAATGTAAGTAGGGTTGCTAAAGAAATATTTTTAACACAAACATAAAACATTGAAGTTCTTTTTCAAATTTTTTCTTTTTTTACCCTTTGTGTCCATTAAATTATTGCACAACATATTTAGATTTGTGCAGCTCTCCATACTTTAATATTTAGAAGGTGCACAGAGTTAATGCAATAAAATATTAATTTAAGAAGATAATTTTAACATTAAAGTTAGACATGAGATACTGTTGCTTTTATTATGCTTGTCAGTATTTACTTCTGAGAGAGAATTTACAGACTCAAGTTGGTAACCAATCAAAATGAAATTAAATTTAAAATTTTAGAAATAAAATGCTATGTGTCCTATTAACAATGCTGTATTTAACTCTTATTGTGAAGGTGCTTATGATATTTTTTTACTTTTATAGGGAAGTAAAGGAATGAGTTTCAGTCATTCTATAGAAAAATAGATTCCTATTTTCAAGCACTAATTTCCATATGAGATACAGAGCAATTCTGTTAAGCTTTCAGAAAAGTCTACTTGTCACCTGAGAAATTAACTGGGTTATTTTGCAGAAGCAAGATTTAGAATTTTTCTATATATGGCTTTGACAGTGTTTTAGTAAATATGAGCTCATGTTATTAAAATAATTAATTATTAATAATAAGTGATAACTAGCCCAAGATCTCCAGTTTTCAAGGAAGCAGATCATGGAGAATGTCTCACAGGAGAAAAAATCCCATCTGATTTTTTTTTTGACACATGGGAATCAAGAATTTTAAACTCCAGGAAAAATGTTTTTAAAAAGCTGTCAGTTCTCTGGTAAATTTCAGTATTACCAACCATTCATAACTGTTCTGAATAAGCCAAACATGAATAAAAAATATCATCTTTCAAACATTTTTTTTAACTCCAGTGAATTCTAAAAATGTAACAAAATCAGTACATGCTATTTCAAACTAAACCCCAGGCTACCTTCAGTCATATCAAATTAAAGGTTTGTCTATGTAGTTTGCAGATGATTTTTGGAGCTTTAATTAATTATTCATAAGGTTTCTATCCTGAATTCTGACTGCATTGCTTAGTAACACACAGATACTCTCCATTCATGTCTGTCAATTTTGGTAGCCTTCTAGGATATGATGAGGATAACTCACTGAAAAAAATTCAATTCTCTGGAGATTTCCAGTCAAAGACATCAAGTGTTAGTGAGGGGATTGAAAATAAATCACCTTAACTGAACTTCTCTATTAATATAAGTTCCTAGATGTGTGTAACATTGGACTTCCAAAATTCTTATTAATATTTACTATTGTGGCCAAAGAAATAGGAATTGCTTTTTATCAGATATATATGAGTGATAAAACTAGTAATGGAACATTTTGAAAGGTATACACTGCCTTCCAGAACACTAAATAAACAGCTTCTGGATTAGTTTACAGATCTCTCAGGGAAATATTCTGGAGTCTGTGTGAAGTCAGGGTGCACAGATTCTGTAGGGTTTTTTATTCTAACTGGAGAAAAAAATGTGAAGGTGATGTTTACAGTCACAACAGCAAGCAGTCTTTTATTAAAATACTCATTTTATTAAAATACTCATTACTCATTCTGCCTCCAACAACATTTTTAGATTTTACAGTAACATCTGTACAGACCATAATGCTCAAAGCTCAGTCTTGCCTATCAGCCAGAGTTGCCTTCAAGGCACAGGCAGAAAAATGGCAGCATTTTCATTGATGTAGCATTTCCTGGGCAGTTCCCAGAATTTATATCTGCTTCCACATGTCCTAGGGCAATCAAGGACAGGGGAACTGAATGGAGTGAGGTGTTGGAAGGACAGGAGGAAGAAACCTCCATTCAGAGGCTCTGTTATCCCTGTTTCTTCCTCATGCCCTGTAATCTGCACTGACACCTCTCTGTCCTCCCCCATCCTACCCCCATTTGTTTGTCCCAAAGCAGTGGGGCCAGAGTACAGGAAATAAGTTCTCCTAAATTTCAACCACAGACAGCTGCTTCTATCTCCTGTGATGTACAACTGCAGTGAAGTAGAAATCTCAGCCTCCCTGACACTCAAACTACGAAAGAATTCTCATTAATTCAATTTAAACGAGTGAAGTCCAGTTTTTGCTAGTCCATGGTCTGCAAAGTTAATACGAATGAGAATTGATTAGAAACTTGCTGAAGAGAGCAATGTACAAGAAGTTCACCCCCATGCTGCACAGAGAACAGACAACAGTAATGCAAAAGGCTATTTAACAATTCAGTATTATGTAATTAAAAATATGGACAGTTGTAGAAGTTTACTGCCTGATGCTCGCTCATTCATTGCTGAAATTTTTGATGCAGAAAGAAAACAAAATAAATTGAAAGGAACACAGAGATGATTTTGGTTTTGAGCCCAGTTTTACACAGATGAATAAAAGTAAATGGAAGCAGTCTTCTGATCTATGAGATTATATTTCCTCTTAATTTGGCTATCAGAATTCCTTTTGTACTATTGCCCTTAACATGACCTCCAAGGTTCTATCAAGCACATACTGAAATTTATTTTAATCATTACAACATAATATGGTACAGAGGAGAGCATTTTGATAAACTGTGGATAATCCTTCTTTGTTCCCATGAAAGAATTTTATAGTCTGCTTCATTTAATACACTCTGCTTTTCCATAGCAGTCTTTTTAAGGAATGTAATTAAGATTAGTGACTAGCTTTTCCTGAGGAAGAAAAAGTAAAATGCACATACATTTACAGAAAGACACAACAAAAAGGGATTTTATTGTCTGGTCTTTTTCTAATTGCAACATTTTATGGGGTTTTATGTCTTTATATGTTGTATGCTTTCTGTTTCTTCGTCATTAACCATTTTAACATCTTGCCACAGCAATAGCTGTTATGGAAAATGGTAGCATAAGTACTAAAATAAGTAATCATTCTTTTTAGTTCTGAAAAAAAGATAAAGATGTAAATAAAATTTTAAAAATCACTTTGGCCCACCCTAAAGCTTTTCTTGCACGTACCTCAAACCTAGAGATTTTACTGGATATAAACAACAACAGTCTTATGAGTAAGAATCTTTTTAAAGAGTTCAGTTCCAGGTGAGTCATACTCTGAATCACACAAAAGTATAGTATCACATAGCTTTCCTCCTATAAAATACATTGGAAATAAAAAAAAATTTAAAAAAAGAGGACTAAAGAAAGAAAATCAATCTTCTCATTTCACTGTATTTGCATATGAGGAAAACATTAATATCCTATTATAGTCGTCCTCCCTATGAGCTTGTAGAAAACCCATAAATTAGATTACTGCTTTTAATCTATGTTAGCAGAAGGCCTAAGGAAAAAAGATAAAGGAAGAATCCTTAGAGAAAATTTTGGTTTCTGCCCTGAGTATTTAAAGGAAATGTTCCCCATACAGCTGTTAGCTGGGAGGAAGCCCAAAGATCAAATAGAAACCTAAAGATAAAATTTAAGGAGCTGCTTAACTGACATGATAGTCACAGGGATGCCAGGACATCCAAATATCTCAGATGTGCTTAAAAAACCCACACAAGCCAGATGAAAAGAGCTCTCGATTCTGACAGAAAATACAGGAATTAGATACAGTAAGTATTCAGTTCTGCCTCCATTACTTAGCGCACAATTATTAAAACAGTATGTTCATACTGTGCCATGGGATGTATTTTGAACACTTGTGATCACACCTAGTGCCTTTTAAAATAATTAAAAATTTGCTAAGTAATATATGCACCAAACTTTTTTCTTTTTGTTAAATAAGGACACCGCCTCTGTGTACAGGGGATAGAATATAAGAATAGAATATAAGAAAATAAAGGTAGTATAGAAAGTAATCTTACCCCCTAAAGAGTTGCAGCTGGGCTAATTATTAAGGATTAGGAGCAGGCCTGACTTTAACAGGCCACAGCTATAACCAATAAGAAGAAGAGGGCTATAAAAGAGTGGGTTGGTTGATTGAGGGGAAACTGGAGTCGTTGGGCTACTGTGAGGACAAGGAAGAGTCAGTGCTTAGAGGAGATGCCCTCAAGAAACATCAAGGAGGTATGAAACTCTTGCAATCGGAAGAAAACAAAATGCAACCTTTGCAATATAATGACAACACCTCTGTCCAAGGAAAAAAAAAAAAAAAAAGCAATGATTCCATCTAAATGTGTGATAAAACCAAAAAATTCCAAGCGTAAATTGTCTTTTTGTATCCTCTTTGAACAGATTGGCACAGAAACTACTGATATTTGCTGACGTACTGTTGATTTCCTAAAGTTTTCAAGCTAATATTCTTAAGATGGAATAGTTACTTTCTTCAGAGAAGAAGATTTGGAGACCAGTTTTGGATACTTGAATATATATTAATATGTGTTGTTCTCCTTATTGTCATTAGTGTTGCTTTAATTAAGGGCTAATATAACCAACACCATAGTATTAAAAGGCAAAAGAGTTGTTAGAAGACAATGTGTACTACTCCCTGTTTGATTCTGACCCATTATTTCCTCCTCCTTGAACTGGTTGGCAGCGTGGTGAACTAGCCAAAGGAACAGAGGAAAAGTTTGATTTATATTTTATTTCATTGTTTAAAATAGCACCATTTTTATGCATAAAAGGTTTTCTGGGTGGGGTCCCTGCTCAGCTGCCTCAGGACCCCTCAGCAGGCAGCAGCTGAGCAGCATTTTTCCATAGTCTTGGTTCCTCCTTAGAAGGAGTCTGAAATTTAGGCTTGGGATGGCAATTTAAAATTGCCTATAACTGAGTGCAACTGGAAGATGGTGCTGAGAGCAGGATTTGTGCGGTCACATCTCAACACAGGAGACCAGCTGACATCCATTATACTCATATCAAATTCTGGTTTTTGCCCAGAACTGTCTGTACACATCAGTGATGCTATATGGAGTTAAAAGCTCCACTGCAGGGCTCCTTTCAGGAACCACATGAGTCCCTTACATCCATTTTAGCTATTGTTTACAAGAACAAGGGATCTGTAGAAAGAATTGCTTAGAGCTTGGGTTTGAGGAGAAATTTTTTGAGAAAACTAATCAAATTTTAATGAGATGAACATATTTAATTGAACTCAATGAGAATGTGTAAAAACAACTGCAGTCAGAAGTACATTTTGTCACATAGTAATCAGGAACAAACTGTGTCCAAAATTATCTGAATCCTGTCAGGTCTTCAAAGACATTAAGTCCATCAGAAGATGGAGGAAAAATCATCTTCAGTGCTTAAAATATCCTCATTTCTCCAAGTAGGAAGAAATAAATGAATGTCATCTTTTGCTTGGCTGCCTCACAGAACAGGAAATGAGAGATTTTAGTGATCAAAAATAAGGGAGAAAGAGTGTTGGAATTATAGAAAATATTTCCTACATCACCCAGAGTATCTGAAAGTGAGGGTTAGGCTGAGACAGTAAATCGATTATGTCCATCTTCCTGAGATGTCAAAAACATTCACAGCAATCTGACAGAGGTATCTGATTAAAATGTCTGTAAAGACAGCCGAGTGGAGCAAGTGTGCCCGATAAATGGTTTGAAATTTGTCTCCCTTGCCATGCCTATGTGCTAGTTCTGTGGTATGTATATCTATATGATTTATAGAATTGCACATGATTTTCAAATTATCTAAACTACTAGAATGAAGAACTGCAACACATGAGTGTCCTAAAATCTTCTGAAGACAGTTAAGACCTTGTTAAGATCATGGTTGGGACCTTGATTCCATAAAGTATTGATAGACATGAGCTTGAGATCATAAGTCATGTTAAACAAGAAAGGAGACTGGCATGGTGAAAATCAATTATGTCCTTAAATGTTTTTCAGGATCAGAGCCAGTATAGTTAGCACACAGCATCATACTACAGATAACTAATTTTCTACTGCCTTTAAATATCTTCTGTGCTTTCCTGCAAGACACATGTGACTATTCTTTATTTCTCACTCTGACAAAGGTTAGCAAGTAATTGAGGCCTTTTTCCAGGTCATTCAACAGCTTACATGCTGTTGTATGTTTAGTCACAAAAACTTTTTTTTTTCTGAGCTGGCATTAGAAGCTACTCCAACATTGACTTCCTTCCCTAGCTTCTTTTTTCCTTGCCTTTCCTCTCATCTCCCTCTTTATATCTTGTTTGCTGATTAGAAAAAATAAACTGAACAGTTATTACTGAATTTAATGCATCAAGTTATACTATATAACTTGAAAGTAGCTGATTTTCTAGCAAAAAAAGCTGCATCTACTTTTTTTGAAAATACATGTTTTCAGTGTATGGTAGGTCTGTTATTAAACTTCAGACAACTTCTTTTATTGCACAGTTTTCTACCCCTGTCTACAAAAAAGTAGTTTTTGAATTTTTTTCTTTAGCTGATTGTTTGCTTCTAAAGGGATTGATAAATTTTAAAACTTATATTGAAATTAAATACGAAATTACGTTATTCTGGAGTATAAAAAATGTTGCTTAGCATGAGAATATTCTTAGAATATGAATAATATACATCTGACTCTTTGAACTTTGGGTTTCTAATATAAACTAGCTTTCCCAACTTCTTTTGTAGTGATTTTATAAGTGGTGTTTCACCACTGTGCAATTCATTTCACCTCTCTTTTTTTAGACTACGTGATAGCTTTCAGATTATATGCTATATTCCCATAAGCATAGTCACATTTAAGGTCTTAAATAAATCTAACTTATTCCCCACATCTCACTTTCTGAAGTGACAGCTATTGAATAGCAATCATTCTGATTTCTAAATATTCTCACAGTTTTATATGAAATTAGGTTTGAAGCATTTTTCTCTTTATAGTTTTCAGATTTCTTCAAGCCACAGGCTAGGACTTCCATTCAAACCACTCACATTGAAGTGAAATAAAATAATTATTTACATAGTAGTAGTCTTATTTTTCATATGTTAATCATTCTAATTTCTCCAAGAATTATGTCTAAATCTAACCTTTCTTCTGGCAAGGCTGCTTTCCTTCTTGTTTATGGTATCTCAGATTGCTCAGTGTTTCCCTGGACATTGATTGTTTCAATTTATGAGGTGTGTCTCAGATCACAGTGCAGCCCAGGTGGGGAGGAGGGGATGCAGCACCACAATATGATACAGCAAAATTCCTGAGAACATTGAGAAAAATCACCTGATAAATTCCTTCAGTACAACTAGTGCATTTCTACACTGAGAAGTTAAATCACAAGAGTTATTATATGGCATTAAAATGTAATTATGTGTATGATTTGATGCTCCACTGTATATAGTGTTGAGTGCATATGCAAATCTATTTCTCTGTATCAAATCGCATAGTTATATGTTATTCCATATTTTGTAACACCTTTTGTGGAATACTTATTATAACACATTACATATTATATATGTAAGTATATTCCTGGGATAAATATACCAAGTATTTAACCAAGTATTTTATTTTCGATTTCTGCTCATTATGGAATAAGACAGTCATGTTCATCTGACAATGACAAAAAATGACAGATAAACACGTTCAAGACATTTTCTGTACTTGCAATTCTAGCCTCAAACTGTCTGGCCTTCTTTTTTAAAGTTTATTAGATTATACAATATCTATTTTGCTGCCCACTGTTTCCTCAAAGAATATTCTGATTTATTGGTCTACAAATAAGTTATTTCCTTCTACTCAACAATTTTATCTGAGTATATTTTTTTCTCTGGCACATCAGCTTGCATTTAAAATGATTGAATGAATTTGTTTGTTACCTGCAGACATCTTAAAATTAAAAACTCTCCTGCCACTTTGTTGTCTTTTTTTTCTCTTTATCCTAATATCTGTAAAGCCTCCCACTTTTGCACTGTTTTAAAATTGAACCTGTTTATATTTGGCTTTTAATTCAGATAATTAATTGAAATAACTTATGTCAAATGTACAAAAGATGCTCAAAGATGACTAAAATCAGAGACCATTTTCCTTCCCTAGTTATTACATTAGGCATTTTGGTTTTTTTGGTATCTTTGCTTTTGAGTTTCCTGACTTATTTGGGCAAAACTAAAATAAAAATGGTGAAGTAACCAATGGCATTTATCAAGGTTATTTACCTAGGTTTGAACCACAGAATCAGGAGGTCTCTCACAATAACAGCCATGATGAAGTTTTTGGTTGCATTCTTAAAATAATTGCCTAAACAGATACCCAAAATGGAATAGAGAAAAATTCCTAGGGACATGTCATGGTTGAGCCCAGCCAGCAGGAAAGCTCCAGGCAGCTGCTCTCTCATTCCCCCATCGGTGGGACCAGGGAGAGAAGTGGAAAGGTAGAAGCTGGAGGAACTCATGGGTTGAGACAAAGACAGTTTGATAGGGAAAGCAAAAGCTGGGCACAAAAGCAAAACAAACCAAGAAATTCATTCACTGCTTCCTATGGGCAGGCAGGAGTTGAGCCATCTCTAGGAGAACAGAATCCCATCTTGTGTGATGGTGACTTGATTTCATGAGAAGAGTCTCTGTGCACCTCGTGAGATAAGGCAGAGGGCTTTGCATGGAAGGATTAATAAGTGTCCCTTTAATAAGTATCCCTTGATATCATATCTTGGTCCAAGATTTCTCTTGATTGAGAAATCTCAGAATAAATTCATATGAGAAGAATAAACCTGCTCCTGTAGCAGAAATTACCAAGTAATAATTAATAAGGAATTGCTGTAGATGCTCATTATGCAGGTACAGAGAGTTCACTGAGGGCTAGAATGGTCCAACAGAACTGGGAGAAGGAGGAGTCTTGCTGGAGGATTTAATGCTGTGTTTGACTCCAAGAGCGTGTTCTTAACACAGCTTTTCTGCCACTATGATAAAGATTTATCACCTATGCACAAGACTGTGTAATTTCAGTGGCATCAGAACATGTTGACAAAATTGCTGGTCTGGCCCAGCTGAAAAAAACATTCCAGGAAAACTCACTCACTCGAATATATTTGTATTGCCCTTCATAGCAGCCTGAGTGGACTGCAGACCAAAAGCCTGTCAGTGCAGCCACAGGGCATTCTCCAGGACTTGTAAAACCCTGGCTGCCTGAGCACGGTGTTTCAGCCTGTGGGGGCTGTCTGGCAGCTGTCCCTGCGGTGGTGTATCACACACACAGGAGAGACAAGCCCTGGAAGAGGCAGCGCAGAGTGGTGCAGTAATCATGGACAATAATAGTGGGAAATTGCAATTAATCATGGGCAGTTATGGGGACAGAAGTCGCCAGGCTGGTCCTCTCTGGGAAGGCAGAGCACCAGGTCATCCCATAGGCAAGGGAACATAAAACTGAGGGTTAGGTAGTAGTGTATATATCTAGCAGCAGGTGGCGTATACACCATGGCAAGACAGAAACAGTTTCATCAAAGTGGGCATAAAAGAGATATTTTTACAATAATACTGCAGTTGTTTCAAAGAAAAAGCAGTCTGAATAGTCTTCAGAGTAACTTAGCAACACTTTCCTTCATCTTTGCTCTATTCCTTCAATATAATGTTTCCTTAAAGAAATTATTTTAGTTAAACTTTCTCATATGGGTTCTGTTACCATCCCTAACTAAGGCCATCTGTCATTTAGCTCATCTGCTCTTACTGATGAAATTGACCCCAGAAATAACATCTGAAATCGCTTAAATTTTGGGGCATATGGCATCCAAATCCAATTTGTACAGCTCAAAGCAATCACTACTGGTATCTCATCTGAGTTATTTATTGCCCAAATACCTTGTATTTGTATATATATACTTAAGTCCATGAATATTTCCTTTGGAAAAAATCTCATCCACCTTATTCCTTTAAGGCACTCTGTTCCTTATTTATTATCACTTCGCCCTTGAAGACATCTATGACTCTAAGAACCAAGGACTCTTCAAGCTATCTTAATGTGAATGTGCAGTACTATGAAATTCAAAACTTATTTTCAGCTTTAACTCTGAAATTGCTTTGGTTTTGTCAAGATCCATAGAAGAATCCAAAGACAAATTTTATGATATAATATTGTAATTTTATCAGACTTCCTTGACTTTATCTGGCATGACTCTTCCTAAATTTTCCTATTTTACAGCACGTTTCAACAATGGATTGGTCCTAAAGGCATTTTAAATCTTTGGGTTATCTACTTCAGGTAAAAATTAAACCACTCTATTATGTGTCTACCAAATAGAGTGCAGTGCTTCAGGCATTCCAGCTTGTTGGAAGGTGATGCAAACAATATCTGTTTTGTAAGTGCCTTTTTTAATGGCATGCTGAACTGTGTGTGTAAATGTTAACATAAAGGAATATAAGGCATATGGAGAATAGTAAAAAAATATACATGCGAGTTCATAATATGTATTTCTGCAAAGGATTTGTTTTTAGAACTAGGAAATGGTACATAAACCCCCATATTTTTTTCCTCTTCTGTGTTTAGTTTTGCTTCTTTTCAGAACCACTGAATTTTTGTCTTATTTTTGAGATGGTTATTCTTCTCAGATAATCATATTGCAGTATTATCATTTTGGGGGTGTCAGTGGGTGCTTTATTTCTTTCCTTGGCTGAAAAAAATTATCCTCCTGTCCCCTGTAGCCAGCTATGGTAATTTCCAGTGAATGCAGTAATGAGGGCAGAACTGATGAAATGTAGGCTTCTCTCCTGTTAAATTCAGCCAACAAACTGCCTGTCAGTACCTACAGAGTTTTTCTAATTTGGGTTTGTTGTTTTGGTTTTTTTTTTTGTTTTTTTGTTTTTTTTTTTTCCCCGAAGGTAAAGCAGCATGTTCTGATCAGTTTGTTGGGGGGTTTTTTGTTTCTTTGTTTGGTGTTTTTTTTCATTTTTGTTTTTTTCCCTTTCTTCCAGGAATAGATACATTAATAGACAAGCACAGCTTTGCTAAATTGCACTGCTGGTTTTGGACATAGGGCTGTGTCATGGGTCACAATACTCTACCAGCAAAATATGCCTCCCTGGTCATCTGCTATACCAAATTTACCCTGTTCTAGAGGCCAGCTGCTCTTTATGAAAAGGCTGCTGCAGCACATTGTCTTAGCTTTTACAGCTGGAGCACTTTAGCACTAGAGGAACCACACCATTAATATTTTACTATAGAATTAATATGTTATACTGCACAGAAAAATGATTAAAAGTAGGAAATATTGGCTTATATAAGCAGTCATTCCCTCTGTGCCATGTGATACAAATTCTTCCCCCTTCTCTATTGCTTCAAAAAGAAGTTTGGAAAAGTCTGGAACAGCTTGACCAGAAATAAGGCCAGAATTGTTAAAATGCTGGTCAAACAAGATAAATTCTTTGTTAGAAGAATTAGAGTATGTCTAAAGATATTGTGGTGCTCATAAGCAGTTCTGCCCAGGGAATATCAGCAAATAAAACCAGCCTAACTCTTCTGTATAATGCTTCCTCCTATTTGTCAAATTTAATTGAATAAAATTTGGCTCAAAAGAATGTTCCTGGATTGAAGAGTTTCTGTCACCATAACATGGCAGAGCCCTTCTGAGAAGTATTTGCATGAATAGTCTTTGTACTTTTTCCAAGAGACAACAACCATCAAAGAATTGCTGTGAACTTGTATTTACACGTAATTTTTCTAATATTCTGCAACCTTCTGCATGACTCTCCAGGAACTTTACACAGGATCAATCTTCATGCAAAAATACACCCACTTTTCTTGGCAGAAGCTGTTCATGAGAAGCTGCAACACGGTGTTTCACTTTGGCTCTTGCTCTGAAGCTGCACATAGCACTGGCGTGGCACTGACCCTTTTGGCAAGTCCTTGCTAGCCATTCCTTATGGATGACAACACAAAAATTTACATGAGAGAGTTTATATGTGGATATGTAACTGTGATTACATGTGCATACACTTGTAGCAGGGTATATGTATATTTCAACATTCACATATTAATGTGTATCTCATTGTGCATATATAAATTCTAAATAACATAGATATAGTAATTACTACGCTGGACAATTTTTTCTTTGTTACATTTAAAGCAAATTGACATCTAAAATTTAGCAGCTTGTAGTAACAAATCTTAAGATTTTGAGACAAGACTAGATAAATCATCAATTAGTTTGTCTCCCTAATTTGAATGTTGGAGTTTCAGTTTCTTCAGACAGAAACAACACCTCTGGATAAGACTGCCAAAAATACCAGCAGTACCAGCATTGAAATATTGCTAGTAGAATGATTGCTTGTTTAGCTTAACAAAATAGTGACAGTAAAAAGGATTTCTCTATATAAATACTTTAGGTATTTAAACAGGGGAAGCAAAAGATGTATATAATCTAAAAAAGATGTACAAATATATATTGAGAATACTTAGGGGCTGAAAATTATAAGAAAAATGTATAAGTTTTGGAATGAGATATTCCAAAAGGATAATTAGGGGAAATAAACCTTACCGGTCTTGAAAAGTAATCTGATATGGGTCTGCAGAAAAAGGTTTATGTCCTTTGATCACGTGAGACAGAGGAAAATTAGGACTTTATGACACAGAATGTCCTTTCCACACTTGATTCCAGAAGGGTTTTTTTTCTATTTCCATTCTGTTTAATATTGTTACTAACTCTCACTTTAGACACAGGAACAATCAAATAAACAAATCTGCAATGTCTTGCAAAGATTAGAATTCCTGTGGAAATGCTGAAAAGTGTCCTCTCTCTGGCTAAAATGATTTTCTACTTCCAGTGGCGCCTCCCTAGGTTATGCCCTCTTATTGGAAACTGACTTGGTAAACAACACTTCCCAAAGGAAGGTACCTACAGTGTCAATTAGTTCTGCTTGTGTTCTCTGAAGCTTGTTGTGCCTTTAAGGACTGACTTTGGTACTCTCATGCTTCAAACACAAGGATTTTGTGATAAGGTTTTCTTTCTCCCATTATACAGAACTGTCACTATCCAGTATTGATGTGTTGTCGATGTTTGCATAGTTATACTGTTAGGAATGTAGAAACATATTTTGCTTAATATGAGTTTGAAAATTATACTCAAATTCTGCCATTTATGCTGCATTTAGGACTGCTATGGATAATGAAGCAGAAAGTAAAAAATTATCTGGAAAACAAACAAATAAACAAACATGGAATGAAAAATGAAATAGCAAAATGGTAAAACAGTATTACTTAGAGATGGATGAGAGTGCAGTATGAAATGAATTAAAATACAGCTGCAGTATTCTAGGCTTAAATTTTGCTATCTTGATTTTTTGGGAGATATGGTTAAAATCTCTCCTAGTGTTCCCTTTAGAATAAAAGCAGTCTTCTTCAAGCACAGCACACCTAAATATTCAGGTTTTTAAGACTTGTAATTTTAAAATTATTGGCAAACCCTTTTTGTGTGTCTGTATGTGAATGCTAAAAATTCTCATGGTTCTGAGTGTTCTCTTTCACGAGTACAATTTGTACCATTCTGAGGTTTGAAATTGTATCCTCAAACACCAGCAAAGTGACGTACAGGCAGGTAAAACCTGCCTCACCTAGGTTGTAGAAACAAAAGAAAAGGTCAGCTTCCTTGGCCTTGCTGTGTCTAGTTCACATGGCACTTTGATCTTTTGTGTTACATGTCAGAAGAACAGATTGCTTGTTCTGGGCATAGTAATGCCTCTTTAGGATGTTTCTGTGAGTGCCTGAGCCTCCTTTCAAAACCATCCCTTTGTTCCTTTTTCTGTCTTGTAACTCCTGAAGTGGAAAAAATTCTGTGAATGCTTGCAGCCAAGACATTTCTGCTGATGATTTAAATGCTGCTGAGGAGAAGGACTATTATAAAGCAATATGTATGCTCATGAAGCGTGACTGGTGTAGGATCAAACCCTGAAGATTTTGTGTGGGTGTTCTGCTGGGGATGTGTATTGCTCCAGGTTATATACATACAGAAGCACATCACAGCACCTCTTATTCTGTCTGGATAAGGGTGACAGGCAGATGCAGCCCTCAGACTTCGTGTCTGATACTTAAATTGTATATGTAATGAGGAGGTCTCTTTTCATTTGAATAACATTGGCTCACACAGGCAAGACTTACATTTAATGTTAGACTTCAATTGAAAAAGGAGCAAAAAGGCAGCAGGGGTCATCAGAAACCCTAAACTTGTATACAGGAAGACTGGTGATCTCTGTGACCCTTTTTCCAATGTCAGAGAGATGCATACAAAGGGAGATGGTTTAATCATAAAGGAAACAGAATATATGCATGAAAAAAGAGCCCAAATGTTACAGTTAAATTAAGCCACACACATGCACAGACACGCCAAAATATTTGGCATGGCATTTTAAGGCAGACAGACCATATGGCCTCCTTAGCAATGCACAATGCTTTTTGCTGTGCCCCACTTAGGGCAAAAGGAACTGTTGCAGTCCTGGGTGTGCCAGATGTCTTGTCAGTCAGCCAGTTTCACATTTAACAGTGTTCTCTGCCTGAACCTGACATAAACACAGCAGCACTGCTCATTGAGTAGCCATCTCCTTACTCTGAGGGAAAATATCATTAGCACAGAATATATGAAACGACAGGCAACCATAGATCATTCTTAGTGGACAAGGTTCCTTTGAAGAAAAACTACCATTTTGTAATTACTGGAGATAAATAAAGGCTAGCCCCCAAAGCATTGAAAAAGAGAAACAGGTAGGACAAGTATATTAATGTTTTTGCCTATTTACCAGTGCATTTAATGGTGCATTCCTCAACAGCTGTGGCCACTTTCTGGGATTTGTAATGCTGGAATAATTTGTTATACCTAAGAAAAGGTGAGCAGGATGACAGCTCTGGGTCCAAGGGCTGGTATAACACCTCTATGATGATATTCACTCCTTATGAAGCTTCTCTGCAAGATGATCAGTGTTGATCATCAGTTTTGGAAGGATCGTTGTCTAAATTGACAAATACCAAACATCTGCAGAAGTTTTGCCTTTCACTACCTTGATAATCAGCTTCCATCTGACTTCCAAGATGACAACACACATGCATTGAAAAAAAAGTCAAACCTCATTCATGAAGTAGTCTGGTAGTTTTCAGGAGGAAATTCTCTTATTTTTCAAGTTCTTAGTGCTTTCTGAATTTATATTGAGCTAGGATAGTCAGTAATAATGGAAAAAAAATGGCTTAAGGGGACACACTTTCTTTAAAATCACAGTCACAGACAGACACACCATATTTCCCTCTTTCATTAAAGGCATCAGTTATGCTCAGATTGGATGGATAAATATAAATAATCATTAATTTTTTAAACATTCAAAATTACAGCTCAAAACTTGGTGTTCTGGGAGTTTTACACTATGACTGATGTGAATGAACTTGTAGTTTGAGACACACATCAGTTTCCAAGTATTCTGGTTAAAAAAGTGACTGAGAAAGAGTGAGGAACGTGTACATTTTCAAAGCAATTCATAAGTCAAGGGAAATATTTTTTTCTTCTGTTCTCAACTATTTAGTGAGCTTTGCCTTTCATCCTCTTCTAAGAAGAGATGAGAAATCAATGAAAAAATTTCATGTTTGTCCTTTTTCTACTCATAACAAGTTCTCATTCAAGATTTTCCATGTTTTCATTTACCTGGATGGTAAACAGAAAATGAAGAATGTTACATTGTCTTTTCATGGGCATTTTTTTAGGGAAAATATTTTCAGATTTGCCATGCAATGTAGCTCCTTCTGCATTTAGATTCTTTTTGGTAGAATATTTTTAATGTATTTTCTTTATCTTCTGCTGCTATTAAAAGATAATATTTTATTAAGCTAATTACAAATATGTTTGTTCGCTATACTTAAGAGCATTTTTCTACCTACTTGCAACATTATTCTTTACCTTGCCTTCTGAAGTCCCCGTTGTAGGATGATGTTTCTACGGAAGGTAGTCAAACATTTGAAGAAGTTACCTGGGGAGGTTGTGAAATCTGTCCCTGGGCATGGTCCTGAGCAGCCTTATCCAGCTGCCCTTACCTTGAGCAGGGATTTGAAGAACCAGGTGCCCTCTAGAGGTCTCTTCTAAGCTAAATTTCATCCTTCTGTGTTTTATTCCTTTCATGTAACTAGATACCAATTAGTGTAATATCATTTGAATACAACTTCATGCCTTAATTTTCAAGCATATCTGCTATATAATATGCTGAATCTGTTATATGTCCCTGTATATGTGTAAATATCTGTCTGTCTGTCTACCTGTAATATGCAAATGAGTTGCCATGGTACTGGAAAACATGACATTTATATCTTTATAGGTAAATAGCATTTGTCCGTGACATACTGATCCTTAAAATTATTTAGCTGATTCTAAAGTTTGCTAAATTGGTTTTTTCAGTCTTGGAGACCCTCACATGAAACTTGAAATTTTCAAATTATTTAGAGAATATAAAAATGGATTCTTTGTATGATTTTTGTTTTGTCAGATGCATAAAGAAAGTCAGCCTAGTCAAAGCAGTGTCATGTCCCTTATCTTCCATGAGTACCACCCATTGTGCTCCACAGTTATGCTGGCATAATTCAGAACGGTTGAGGACTTTAAAATTACATGTTTTGTATGCATGCTACAAAAGCCACCTTGATTTTGTTGCACTCCTATGCAATTATACTACCAGTGAAAAAGTGGAGGGATTGTCATTTCTGCAAACTGGGAAGCACATTATGTACAAGGTGCTTTACTGAGCCACTGAATAAGTGGATACCATGGTATCTGATTTAAATGAGATGGTGTTTGCAAGTACGGCTTTTAGAGTATAGCTTGTTTATCTTTATTAATCAACTGGATAATTCCTATTATTTGTTACTATATAGCTGCTGTTTCAGGACCACTTGAAAGAGAAAGATGAAATGTAATGCTGTGGTGTAGCATTAGGGAAAAATAAACCCAAGGAATGTTCATCACTATGCGGATTGTGATTGAGGTCTTTTGAAAGCAATAAAGACTGTTTTAATTCAGACTGGAGGTCTGAAAACTATATATTGTTCTGAAAAATTATAAATATATAAAATAAAATTAATAAAAGATGATTTTTACTAAAAATAATTTATAGACAATAATAAAAACATAGTAATCATATAGATTACTATTACTAATCATATAGAACTATGGCATAATACAATACTATAAAAATAATAAAAAACAAATAAATAGAAACTTATAAATAGAATTCAGTTGTTACCCTTCACAGAAAGGTCAAATCAATTTCAAGCAGGGCAATTTGCTATCACAAAAGGAGGAGTCTTTTAGCTACCTAAAATCCACTGGGAAGAGGATGTTGCCACCTACGTTTTGTGCTCTCCTCAAAGAGAAGTACATCTGGTAATTGGCATTTCTTAGATAAAACAGCATATGGTGAAATACTGACACCTTGAAAACAGTGATAAATTACTGCGTAGACTATTGGGAAGAAGTGATTTGAGCTGTTTTGAGGGAGAAATAAAAAGTGGAAAGGGAGATCTGAACATAAGTATTTTCTTTATGTGTGGGAATTTATGGTAGAATTTTCATTTCTCAGACCTTGATAATGTACTTCCCTTTGGAGTATGGTGTTAGGAATTCACATGCAAAATAGCTACTTTAGAATCTCTACATCTTCTTTCCTCAATATATTTTCATGTAGTGGCTATATCAAGAAAGCTGCTGTAAAAAATGATATCGGAAAGATTTCAGAATTCTGGGAATCTTCAAATTGTGTCCTCTTTTAGGGAGAAATTAATCAATCATTATATTTCTTACATAATATTCATTAAGTAATACAAACAAAAAGTTGTGTATGACTTTCCATTTTTAGATTTAAATTTGACTTTTTCTTTTGAAAGTGAGTTTCCTACCTCTTATTCCTGAAGTATTGCATTGCCTGTCAAAAACAGAAATCTTACTTAATTTACAGGGCACTTATTTTTAGATGTTTTTTTTGCCAGTGCTTAAAGGAATTAGGAAAATACAATAATGATAATAAGAAGGAAGTTATTAAAATGTGTTAAATTAATGCATTTTATCAGCTGACAAAACTTGACCCAAAAGTCATTTAATGGTACCTCCAGTTCTGCAAATAACTTCACCCTCTCTCAGTGCTCCTTATTAATCCATGTAGATGTCCCACTGCTCATCATGTCAGCTGCTATGCCATGCTATGCTGCAACTCACTTGTAAACAAAATGGGCTCGGGTCCACCCTTTGACCTTGAGAAAAATATACAATAGTATACAACAGTATACAATTTGCTAAGAATGGCCTCAATTATACTCCCTGTTGGAGACAGTCTCTGGATTGTGGCTGGGCAATGTCTGGGAGAGCACTAATTGGCAGAGTTTGGAAACACGCCAGAATCCAACAGCTAATGTAAATGATAACGTGCAGTGCTGGAGACCAAGAATAGTGCTGTTTGCTTTATTAATGTCACTGCAGCACCTGTGCATCCTGACAGACATCTGAACTCTTCTGCATACTTTTTTGTGTATATATGTTCTGATAATGAAGCCCCTACCCATTCATTAATGATTAATAGCACAAAGACTCATGGAAGAGGTGCAAACCAATATTTCTTGTATACCTTAAATGCTCCTAGGGTTAGAGAGTTCTCAGGTAAGCATAAGAAGGAACTCATTTTCATTTCATCCTCATTATTTAATCCTGATGTTGCTTGAAACTATTTATCTCTTGTCTATGGTGAAGGTGAGTAAAATCACATATAGCTACACAGCTATGTATCACTGCATTAATACTGTGCTTAGAACATCTATAAATCTAACATGATCCACCAGTAAACCATGCTCCCAAGCACCATGTTTAAGCATCTTTTACGTACTTACAGAGATGGTCACTCAACTACTTCCCTGGGCTGCCTCTTTCAATGTTTGACAACCCATTCTACGCGGAAAATTTTGCTAGTATCCATTCTAAAACTTTGCTGATAAACTTGAAGCCATTTTCTCTCCTCCTGGCAATTTTTTACCTGGGAGAAGAGATCAATGTCCACTTTGCTACCATCTCTTTTTGGCAGTTGTAAACAGTGACAAGGCCCCCCTGACCTCTGCCTCCTTGAGCATCCTTTTCTCCCAGCTAAGTAATCCTAGTTCCCTCAGCCACTCCCAATAAGACTTGGACTCCAGACACTTCACCAGCTCCTTCACCCTTTTCTGGACATGCTCCAACATCTCAATGTCTTTCTTGTTTCAAGGGACCCAAAACTGAGCACAGGATTCAAAGTGTGGCCAAGTACAGGGGGACAATCACTGCCCCAGTCCTGCTGGCCACACTGTTGTTGATACAAATCAGATGCCATCAGCCTTCTCAGGCACCTGGGTTATGCTCAGCTGATTGTGGGCCCTAAATCCTTTTCCACCAGGCAGCTTTCCAGCCACTCTGCCCCAAGACCACAGGGGTTGTTGTGACCTAACTTCAGAACCTAGATATAGGCAAGGGAGTCCTTCTAGCAGCCTGCATAAGCTCACTGTATACATCCATCAATGGTATCTATATTTTTGCTAAAAAAATGCAGAAATGTCAGTGAGCCCAGTTCAGATTATGATCTCAACTCAAAATAAAACCTGGAATATATTAATCACCTATTTAGAAGTGGAGGTTTTGTGATAAGCAATTACATCAACATTTGCGCTGCTCATGTGGTGTGGAGATAGAAGCCAGTTTTTAGCATTCTGATAGTGTTTCCTTTCTTCAGATACAGATATAAATACAGGTTTAATAAATTAGGCCTTCATATGTCTGTAAAAATACAGGCAGGCATGAAGGAAAAGAAATTAGAATAATAACAAGATGTAGATTTCATCTACTTTTGACCAGATTAGATAATAGATGAAAGATGCACAAGATTGAAGGGCATCTTTATAAAGACCTTTGGGGAAAGATGTAAGTCTCAATATTTTAAAGCTCCATTAGTTTTCAGCAAGAGACAAGGGCAGTAAGAAATTCTTAGAGAAATCCTTGAAAAAAAAAATACAAAAAAAAAATTACAATACCTTTAACTCATCTCTAACTAAAAAAAACCCCAACAAAAACACCACAAAAAACCCACTTACAGGACAGTTTTTGTACAATTGCTAAAAATAGCTGAAAAAGTTGTTCCATGAATTTTCTCACCTCTGTAATAGTCAAGCTGCAATGGACACTGAGAAAACAACTTTGCTATATTTAAAGACTGTGCTTATTCTTTTCCTTAAACAAAAAACCTTGTGCAAGAGATGTCCCAAGAAGACAGAAGTTCTTCTTCAAAGATTGCATGGTATCAACTGATCAATGCTATGTTATAAATTCTAAGCTTTTTTATCAGTAGCTAAAAAATACTTCCTACAGGGCTGTTAAGTTGTCCCTGTGAAGCACAAGTATGACTTACAGAGAAGACTTAATGGCTTTATGCTTTATTGCACATAAAACCATTGCATGGGCTCCTGCCTTTTCAACCACTACTTCTATCTGAATTCTCACTATGCACAAGGTGGTAGGAAAACAAGATTTGATCTGATGGTAATAAGGACTCCCAAGTTTTGTCTTAGTTGAAAGGGATTCTTTTCGCCTTTAATAAAAAGTTACATTTGCAGGATGTAAATTTCATGGTCCTTTCATGGAAATGTTTATTTTTGTTCCAGAAAAGCCCTCTGAAGAGGTGAGAAGAGACTGGAGATAATCTGAAATATTGTGTAAATAATGATTTTAAACAACTCAATATTTGGGTGCTGGTCTAGGTACACATTTGAAACCACTAATGCATAGAGATTGGTTTCTTATTACTCTGAATTCAAGGATCGTAAGGATTAAAAATAATAGAAACATGGCAGATTGATTATTCTGATTCTGAAATGTGCATAAATACTGTTCCTACCTGCAGTTTACCTAATCTAATAGCTATCACCCTGCAGACACTGATCTCCTCGCTCTGGTGCCCAGTGACAGGGCCCAAGTGAGGGGCCTGAAGTTGTGTCAGGGAAGGTTTAGGTTGGATATTAGAAAAAGGTTCTTCACCCAGAGGGTGTTTGGGCACTGCACAGGCTCCCCAGGGCAGTGGTCACAGCACCAGCCTGACAGAGCTTAAGAAGCACTGGGGCACTGCTCTCAGACTCCTGGGAATGGTGCTGTGCAGGGCAGGAGCTGGACTGCATGATGCTTGTGGGTGTCTTCCAACTCAGCGGATTCTGTGATTCAGCAATGTACTTAACAGCATATTCACATCAGTGATTAAGAATATATAGATTCATGTGCCATATAAAGCACAACATATGTACACTGTATGGTATTACTGGTTTTCCATATTATCAAGATTCATGCAATATCATTTCCGCCATCAAAAATTAGATTTTTAGTGCAAGCCTCCAAATGCAATAGAGAGAAGGCAATACATGTTGTAAAAACTGGTTTACTTCACCTTAATATAGACAGAGACAGATGGTATCTGTCTCTCTGTTGACTGCAGCTAAAGGCTACCCTAAACTGTGCATCTGTATGACTAAACACTGTATTAGGCCATGTTTTAATCACAAATCTTGATTCGTTTCAACTAGGCAGTGGCTAATAAGTAATGTTCAAGCTTGGTAAAATTAATCTAGCTTTCAAGTACACAAAAACTGTATTACAGGAGAAGTTTCGGGGGAAGTTTTTCTTTACATAAAAGCTTTGAAACATATTAGGTCACAGTCTTTGCTGGTGTAAATCAGTGGAATTTAATTCACTGTCAACCTCACTATTTACACCAGCTGAATCTTATCCCATAGACTTTACTAATGTGACATCTTTATGTATATGCACGGTAATTGCAACTAGAGCACAATTCTGGAAAGTCTTCTATGCATGACATTGCCAATGAACTCAAAATCATCTCTGCATGAGTAAGGCTTCCCAAATGAGAGGTTTAATTACTATTTTAACCAATCTATTTATTTTTAATTACTGAATAATTTCTGTAAGGACAAATAATATTGGGAACAAGCATGTTGCCATTTGTTTTCACAGCTGATTTTTCTCCAGATAGCAATCAAAATATATTTGGATGAAAATGGAAAAAAAACATTTAGCCTAATATTTTCTAGGTACAGCTTGTCATGCAGAGATTATTAATATATCTTATTGAAACTGCTACACCAGGGTTAATTTGATGAAGCTCTCAAGATGAGCAAGCTGTTTATCCTGTTGACACACAGCATTAAGTCTGTCACCATATCCTGCTTTTGCCAGCTACGTGGGAACAATTGTTGAGGCTCAGAGTACCAGTAAGGATGACATCAGTGAAGAACCTAGCTGTGTTAGTCAGCTGAGCAAGAGACTAACATAAAGAAAGGAAACTAAGTAAAGATAATGTGCTAATCAGAAGGAGTTTCAATTCCCTGATGAAAAAAAAAAAAAATCAACAACTGATTTTACCTCCTTCCTCCTTTCTTTTGTAAGTGTTGTGGCTGCAAATGTTGGCACAAACATAAGCATAATTTGAAACTATAGGAAGAATTTATTAAATGAGAAGTGGTGCTAAATAATGGCTGTGCTTATTCCTAGAATATCTAGTGATCTTCAGAACACAACAGTTTGGCAAGTATTTAACTGATATTTGTTACTGTGTGATGCTTACATCTCATCTTTGAGTTCCATGGAAAATTCATTAACACTGAAAGATGACTGCTCTGGAAAGGCTCAAAGAAAAGAGAGATTTATTTTTGACTCTATATTACAATTTCCCACAAATTTACATTTAATATTTTCACAAAATTAGCAAAACTTTAATTTAGTTAAACATTAGGGTTCGTATAAGTGTTTAAATTTGTGCTTTATGAATAATGATGAAGCACAGCATTTGGATGGTACGACCATATTCCCATGTGAAGTCTGTGTGAGATTTTTTTCTAGTTGGCTTCAGTGCTGCAGGATGCAGCATATGGAGTTCATAATAAGTTCATAACAGTAATGCTGCATTTTTAGGTCTGGAACCTGTCCTAGAGAATGACTGATAATCAGTGTTCAAAGTAAAACAAAAAAATTATCTCCAATAATTATTATAACTTCAATAACAATTCCTTATCTTTTCCAAATAATATAAATTTGGGAACATCAACCTGAAGATATATATATATTCACCAACATAAAGCAGATATAAGATAAATTTAGATAGAAGTACTAATTGAATGGAAAAACTACCTGCAATGAAACTAACTTCTAAGATAGGGAAGGCCAGTGAGTGGCACAATGCCTATATAATGGCACAAAATTAAATAAGGACCCACTAAGGCTGTGTGTCAAATGTGACTGTAAGGACTGTAAGTATTTTTATGATTTATGCAAACATTTACTTTTATGTTCATTAGGATTTTCCTTCCATGGTAGATTTTGGAAGAGATTTACAAAATTTAGTCATATGGAGTATAAAATATTTCTTCCTGTAAGCAAATTTAAGAACATTGTCTGTCAGCATCACTGGATGTAATACAACGAGAAAGGGTGATGCCAGAATATATCTTATCTACAACAAGCATTGTTTTATTTATTCTGTCAAGTTCTTATTCTAAGCTAATCATGAGGCATTTCTGCCTCTTATCATGCTTCAATCTCTTAGTACATCTTGACATTGTTTCATTACTGTAGACAGTCATCATCACTGTATCCAATGAATTGGAATTTGTAGATTAGGCAATGGTTAAGCCCTTCTGGTTACACAGCATCCAAGGGCTGCTGCTCCCCAGTGGGACTTGCCCATGGACTGAATTATTTTTCCAGCTGGTGGGGGTGTGGTGGGAGTAAACTATGGAAACCTCACATTTAGCAATTTAGGCTAAATTGCTATTCTGGTTGTTTGGGGCTGAAGTGCAAAACAATGCACCATGCAATGAGTGTCTCTCCAACAGGAAGAGGCAGAAATCAATAAAGATTTTTTGGGCGCTTTATTTTTGGTGGGCAGATGTTTCCTTGGAGACCTCAGAGTCACAACAGTCCATTGACTAGAGAGCAAACTAGGGCATTAACTAAAAATCAAGTCTGCAGAAGCCATGGAGATGTAAGTCAGTAGATTTGTTAGATGAATAAAATCCCATGTTATGTTTTATTCTTCTCATTCTTGCTGATATCTTCCTGAGGGTTAAGTTTCCTCACCATCACGTATTGAAGTCTATGCAACATCACTATATTGTGCAAGAAAAGGTATTACTTAAAATAAATTAAATTTCTGTGGTGTGTAGACTAATACTAATAATCAAGGTGCATCACATAGACCACTGGACAATTAAAATCCACAAACAAATTGTCTTAAAGTGACATTAAATTAAAATTAGGTAACATAGAAATAACAAGTAATTTTATTCTATTAGATAACATGAAATTACAAATAAAGGTGAGCTGTCTAATTAAACAGCGGTTTTATTCCATTTTAAAAGTTAGGAAAGAAAAGATGCAATTGAATAAACATTTTAATCCCACAAATACAAGGCTGATGACAAGGACATGCAGTTTTTGTTTATTTTGTTTAGTAAATGGCTTTGTTCCTCTCCATTGACTGTGAAGGGACCATGAGTGATCCATTGTTAAAGACAGAAAATATGAGTGTATAATTTCAGAAAAAAAGCCACATATTTGTCATACTTTTCAACATGTTCCTTAAAATATATTGTCTGATTGAAACATATAAATATTCAAATAAAAGCCATATTTTCTGCTGGAGAACAACCATATTGCTCCATGGATGAAGGCAGAAGGTCTGGTAGCCAGAGTAATCTTCCTAACCATTTTTTTATTTTGAACTTCATGTGGTTTTTTTCTCCTAACTGGGGAAATCCTTGAGTCCTATTTGTTATCATGATTCTCATGACAGCAGTCCAGGAGCCTCAAATAAAATCTAGGATAAATTATGAAGGGCAGTGTATAAGATAATAAAAAACATTCCTTGGGTCCTTTTATATAAATTTAAATTGGACATTTGAAATGAATGAAGCCAAGAGAAAATGGGAAATGAATATAGAACTATTTTAGGCACAAATTACTCACATCTCACTTTAGGGGTTTAATTAGGATCGCATTTTTATGTACGTTTATTTACCTAGAGGTACATTTATACTCCAGAGAGAGAGGGAGAAAGAGGGAGGGAGGGAGGAATTCCACAGGGGTAAGTGATCCCATTCAAGAATGATGGAACAGCTCTTTCATTAGGATGCCCTTACTGGCTTTTTAGCATGCCTGTTACTTTATATTTTGGACGAGCACCCATTTACAGCATTGGTAAAAGTAATCCCTGCCCAACCACACACCTGAATTTCTTTTATGTGAAAGAACCAGGCAGCTGACAGTGAAATTTTGTTCTGTTTTCTTCTGATCCATGGATATCTAAGCAGGCAGGGTGCACACCCAGAGGCAGTGGGTGATATGGCAAGGCAGAATAAAAGCAAGGTGAAGAGAATTAGCACTTGGACTCCACATAGATAAAAATAGATTTTATGTTTTCCTCTAATTTTTTATAAAGCCATTTGTACTATCTGCACCACAATTTACACTGACTTAATGAACCTGAAGCTGCATTTCTTTTTCCCCATTGTTGCCTTGTCCTCCTAAAGTTTCTTCGTTTACGAAATGAACATACAGAAATGAAAAAAAAAAAAATGGAAAACATGTAATGTATGAATGAACTCTGCATATCTTAGTGAAGATGCAAAATGCATTTTTACTAACCCCAAAATAGAAGAAACACCTCCCACTTAAAATAAAAAATTAAGATATGTCTGTTTAATTTTTTGAAAATGTTAACATTAGAACACTTGATAAAGATACAAAAGTCTATGGAGCTCATCACTAGATCACAAAATTAGCAGCAAACAATGCAATGCAAACAACATTTGTAATGTAGCAATTTGAAGAATAACATGGAAATTGAATTTTCTTTATAAATTATTCTTTTTATTTAATGTTAAAGAACTATGTGTTTACTCTGTAAGAAAGTAAAGTTGTACCTCAGTCACTTTATTTTAGTACAGATTTTGTGAGTTAAAACAAAGAAACGGAAGGGAGGGAGATTAAAGGCAAAATAAAGTCCATTTGTCTGCAAATTATTAAACACAGATGGGAAACTCCTGCACAAAAACAGATGGCTAGCAACTACAAAAAATTAGCATATAGACAGTCATAACTGAATTCAATTAAATGGGAATCTAGATATTAATGAGGATTTAAAAGCAATATCATAAGCAGAAAAAATTGCATATTTCTAGAGCACAAGGAAGTCTGATTACAGGGCAGGATCTGTTGACATTTACATTATAACTTCACATACTAATAATTCTATGTCACATGAAGCTCTACACTGGAGAGTAACATATTTTGTGTATGTTTTGCGTGGAGGTCAGTTCCAATCTACTACTTCAGAGTGGGAATTGGCCTAAGAGACAAAATAATATTTTTCTTTTCCCTGGATACCTCTTAGTTTTTTAAAAGTATTTCTAAGGTTATTTTGAGTGCATTGGTAAGCATTCTAAAATACTAATGTATTTCCAAAAATAGATACGTTTTCTGTCTGAAAAAGGCTTTCCTCTCTGAACAGAAGGGCCATTGCTATTATACTCATAGAGTACTTTCTTTCTGTGGAGAATGGGACATTCTGATTGAAAAAACCTCTAATGGAGACTATAGAGACTTAAATTAGGGTCAAGAACAAGTAGTTGTGCTTCTGTACATTAAATTGGACATGGGAAATAGTTTTTCCAAGAGCAGAAATGTAAGACCAAATTCCAAAGCAGAAGTTATGTATTGCCTTTCTAAATTTCCTGTAGTTTACGTTGAATTAATTTCTTAACTTTTCACTATCATTTTGTGCTAGAAGTTGTAACCCCAAGACACTGTAATATATTATCATTACTCACAGCTGTCCATAAGATTTGCATTAAGTTTGTGACTCCTCAGTTAAAGCTTGTCAGGTCTGAGCCTTGTTTTACTGGACTTAGGCATGAGAACCATCTAATCAACCAAGTGCCTATATCTGACCTGTTTTGCTTGGTTTTGTTTGTTTCTGTTTTTTCAGTTTGTTGGGTTTTTTTTTTAATCTTTTTGTGGTAACAAATGTAGTTTGGTGTATTAGATATTTTTCATATTCTAAGTAACCAAAGTGAAATGTTTTTCACTGCCCTTTTATGTTAACAGATCTCAGCAAAAGAACGTTGCTGGTGCTGAACACTTGTTTCCATTTCTTAAGCCTTTCACACTCCACTCTTGGTTCTTAATGTAGAAACAATGGAGAAGTCTTTCCCACTGTAACTTGTTTTCTCTCCCTATCTCTTCTGAGCAAAACCAAATTTATTTGATTATTTAACTAAGCATATTCTTAATCAAGCTATGTTTTGTGATATTCAAATAGAATATTTGTAGCTCATTTTACAGGCCCCAGATAGACCCGTTGTATCCATATTCTATATTTATTTTTATTATAATTTTTTGCATTTCTTTAAAAAAATCTGTTGGAGGAGCAAGTGTCACTGTGGAGCTTGCAGTAGGCAAAGTAGGGCAACATGCCTTGACCTGAATTTGTATAAAAGTTAAGCTGGGAAAAAAAGTGTTGTCTTTGCTGAGTTTGAATGACACATGAAAGGCACCAGTAAAAAGAAGGAGAAT
>JAHXMQ010000028.1:55839852-55854084 GCA_020466415.1 Ammodramus savannarum pratensis
TTGTGCATACATAAGGCCCTGCTCTTAATATTTCCTAAATGCCAAATAAAAAGAGTAACATTATCTTTCATGGTGTTTTTTTTGGTTTTTTTTTAGTTTCTTTTTACTACTTCTCTATAGGACATCTCTTTTAAAATACTTAGCAGTGATCTTTCCGGTTCTATGATAATTTCTTTTAAAAAAAGATTTAAGATGGTTATCCGCTTGGAAATTATGATTTAGATATGCTTATATATTTTTTAAAATCACATATTTTCATGCTTTCATTTTTACTGTCATTTATTTTGGCCACACTCTTTCTAAAATTACCTCTAATTTGCTGTAAATTGCATTCTAACCTGAACTGTCTGAGCCCATTTGAATTCATTTCTATATTCCTTTGAAATGGGACTTTTCCTTTCAGAAAATATTTGAATATGTTTAAAGACCTTGTTTGAATACAGTAATTTTGATAGTAGAAAGATGTAATAGGAATCAGAAAATAAATGGACCATGAAATTCTAGGGGGGAGGGGAGGGGAGGGAAGGGGGAAAATGGCATTAGGACCTTTCTTTGAAAATAAGTAAGAGTATTAGTTGTTACTATTTTTTTGCCACCTCAAGAAATTATACTATTTTTATGTAGAAAACTCCTACATTTAGTTTTTAATAAGTGCCTGGGCAGTTTTATGGCCTAGGTTGAAATATTAATGCATTGAAATGTTAATTTATTGCAGCTGTAGAAGACAGATAGATGGTGTTTTGTGACAGCTAAACTATGCCTATTTTAAGAGGTTGACTTAGCAGGGAATTATGATGCTAAGAAAACTTTCAGATTAATTTGCTTTTATGCTCTGATTTTATTTTCATATTCATATATGTAGAAAATTCAATAAAAATAATCTAGCAGACAGCAAGTAAATAGTCAAAAAATTTAAGTAGTAGTCAGTGCATCCTCCCACCTGAGGCAAAAAGGTCACAAATAAAGAAAGATAAACTTGGAACTGTAGGTTACCCTGAGTAATTACAAGAAAAGAATGAAGACTACCAAATTACAAACAGATACACCAAACAACTCAAGAAAGTTGGTCAACATTTTTTATCTATATTACTTGGATGTAGTGCTTGCTATGTTAAATTAATTACATCTTTTGCCAGCCTGATGTTAGCATTCTTTGAATCTGAAATACATGGACAGAGCAGCACCATCAGTTACCTCTACCAGCACTCTCTTGGTGCCACGATCTACACTGGAAGGAGTGATATTTTCTTATGCGTTGTCATCTTATTACAGGGGTTCCTTCCTGTTGTCTCCTTATCACAAAAGTTTCACACCTTGGTGTTTCTCCTGGGCATCTCTTCAGAGCACTGACTCTTTCTCCTTCACAAGGTGGCTAACTGACTCCAATTCCCTTCTCAACCAGCCACCCCACTCTTTGCTTACAGCTGTGGCCTGTTAAAGTCAGGCCTGTTCCTAATCTTTGGCCCAGCTGCAACTCCTTAGGGGTAAGATTACTTTTCTACACTCTCTTTATTTTCCTATATTCTATCCCCCTACGCTTACACAGTTTCCAATTTATGTGAAGAGCACCAACAAACTGTTTTTATTCATTACTTGGGCATCTCTTGACACAAAACACTGTATTCCAAGTGAACTCTGGTAAAAAGTTTTCAAATAAAGCCTGAAGAGCACACCATTATGTGGGCAGTATGAGAGAGTAAGTACAGACAGAGGGACAAGTGGGAGACCCATGAGATGCAAGCTGCAGAATGCAATAACAGTCTCCTCATGAGTTCTCTCATCAGATGCTGAGATAAACCCCTCCTCACAGACATCACTGCACCCCTTACTACACTCAGAGCAGCCCTTCCTCATTTGAAGGACTGCCTCCTTCTGCGCCTGTTTCCCTCAAGCAGATGTCTCCTTTCATCTCCTTTGTGTCAATCTCCTGTTCCTCACGTTCCCCCAGTGAATTGGGAGAAGAGTGGCAAGGCAGGACACAAGAGATACAGACCAACAAACTCAGTCTTTTTTTTTCCTCCTTTCCTAAGGAAATTTCACCCAAGAACTTGTGGCTTGAATACAGAGGTAAAATATAAAACCAAGTGCCAAACAGCATGAAAAGGAAGGAGAGGTGCTACATGGCTGGGAGGAGATGTGAGAGATGGGAGGCTCTGCAGGACACTGATAAAAATTCAGGAGGCCTCACAGCAGAGATGAAATTTCAGGAATTTCAGTTTGCCTTAAACTGATTGAGCCCTTCCTTCACATTTGGGAAATTATTATGTGTTGGATGATTTCAGCAATAAAGAAGTTTAATTGAATAGCCTGAGGGGGTAAGCATAAGTGTGTTTTGCTTGCATAAAGTTTTTCTGCTTGTTTCATGAAAACAAGATCTGTTTTAAAGAAGCTTCAGACACATCAGGCTGAAAACAAAGAAGTAAAACTAAGCAACAAAATGGAGTTCAGTTCTCACGGTTTTGGGGCTATTAACTGATAATATTGTGTGGGAATGGAGCAGGAATAGGCAGCTTTTAGTGGTGCATTTTGATGCCTGGATAACAGCCTCAGCAGAGCATGAGCTCTGAGGTTAATTCCCAAGTTTCCAAGTGCTGGCCATTGATGCTTTAATCAGAGAATTGTAGTGGATGAGGATACTAAGTATGGGTCTTTTTGATGTGAATAAATTACCTCTTTTTTCGAAAAAGTATCAGCTGCAAGAAGTAAAAATAATAAATAGAATTTTATATGTATTTTAGGGGGGTTTTTTTGGGTGGTTTTTTTTTTTTTTTTTTTTTTTTTTTGTTTGTTTGTTTTGTTTTGTTTTTGGTTTTTTGTTTATTTTCCTAGCCAAGCCAGACTGGATTCAACTAAAATCTCCAATTAATCTCAAAAGGAAGATTAAGACCTTTGTACTCTGTGGTTTTCTAACAAAATCACAAGCACAATGAAGACTAATTGTCTGGTTAAGTTACCATAGATTTTTCAGTGAGAAGCTTGGTAGAAATCTGAAGTTTAAAGATTCTAGAATGATGAGAAAGAATTTTTAAATGGTTTTATTCTGCATTTTTATGAAGTTTATTCCTAAATTCCTAAATTAGTATTTTTAAAATTTCTGATAATTTCCTTATATAGCTATAATGATCAATAATGTAATATCCCATGTCTGTAACATATACCTGTAATTTCAAAACTGTTTTGTACCAACTTCATTATACTGATGTTTGAAAATAGATTTTAAACAGTAGAACATTTTAAAGAAAAGCTAACAAAATAGAAGTTTATCATTGTTACTGACAATTTGCCATATTTTGGTATAAATGTATTTACATTTTCTGAAATGAGATTTTTTTTTTTTTTGATCAAATGAAAAAAAATAGGAATTTTGTGGGTTTTTCTGTTTTGGGTTTTTTGGGGAGAGGGCTTGTTTATTGTTGTTTTTTCTAATTATACTGGTGCTTTTAATGTCATTCTGTCTTACATTTACATGAAGATGAATGTCATGAAAACACTTAAAGTAGTGCACTGCTCTTACAAGAGTTAGTTGTGGGTGTACTGACAGTACCTTGAAAACTCCTCAGTTTTCAATGACTGCCAGAAGAGGCAAATCTTGCAGTTCTGGGCCAGGCCATATTTCAGAGACAGAATGCAACATCTCAGGCTGTCCTGAAAGGGAGATCATTACCAGCTTCAGCTCCTGCTCCCTTCATGGGCACCAGGGGACATCTGAAGGTGGGAAGCACTCGAGTAGAGTTGAGATGTAGCTTTTTATCCCACAGACAGATTAAAACATTTTTCTTCTAAGTAAAGTGCATTATTTCGGCAGAAAAGTTTTGTGTTTTACAGAACTTGCTTTTAGGCAGTTGTTGCAGACGTGGGATGACAAAACAGCAGAATATTGATAGGTTTGCACTGTCAGAGACAAAGGTACTAGAATTTTGTATGAGGTTATGATTCTTCAAAGGTAAATGATCTTGCCTTCCTTATGGGTTCCACGTTTTACTTGGTGCATTCATAGTGCTTCACAAGGATGGGTGGCAGCCAGGGCAGTTCTTCAGGAAAGGTTTTGACAGTTTTCTCTGTTCAGCTTTACATCTGAAGTTTAAATACATTTTCCTTCAAGTATCGGACCTATATGGTGTGCCTATTTTAAAATTTATTTTTCAAGTGAAACAGTATTGTAAAATTTATGTGGATAGCAGTCCTATTTGTAATGTATAATCTTCTTGAATTGCCATGAAAACTATTCTTCCATAAATGATGAGCTAGGCAGAGAGAAAAGCATGCACCCTATTGTTTTGGAAAAATAGCTAATTTCAGCTGTTTGCTATCTAGTGGTTTGAATTGCATCATTGTTTTTCTTTACAGTGCTTTGAAACATCAACCCTAGCAATGCTCCTGTGGAGAGAAGTAGAATAAAATTATATGGGCCAAAGCTTCTGTATTTTCAGTCCACTGTAGCATATTATGAAGCAATGTTTACAGGTAGATACCGGTTTGTTTTTTCTTTGATGCAAATTTTGAAAGCCATCAATTAAATGTGCACATTATGCTGTCTTTTTTATTTGATTCTACCATAGAGTTTAAATGTTCAATATAAACACTTGTTTGAACAAAATAAGCTTAAAACAAAGTTAAATATTCAAAAGAAATTATCAAAAAAATTAAGATTAGTGAAAACTAATTTCTTCACAATGTGCCCATACTGACCAATTAACTAAATGAATCAAGATTTCAGGAGAGATCCAAGCATCAATCTGACACTACTAGTACAGTGATGAAATTTAGACACGGTCATGTTGGTATTCCTAGAATGAGTTGTTCAAAATGCTCTCTACTAATGAACTAGTTATAGCTAAAACTATAGAAACGTGCAAGAAAACAGGGAAAAACACCTGCAGAATCTAACAGGCAGAAGATTTGGAAGAGTCTTTGAAGAGAAGTCAGATATTTTGTCAATTTGGTGAAGAGAGGACAAGAGGAAATAACTCTCTAGGATATTTTTAACAGGCATTTCTAGAAGATTTTATTACCTTTACTGATCTTATACTCCATGTGCAGAAGGACTGTAGTAGCTGCTGTGCAGTGGTATTCATTTAAAACACACTTGTCAGAGCTTGTGAGGAGTTGGTATTTAGCTGATGGTAAATTGGTTTAATGGTCAGTGATGGAGCTCACAATCAGTTTACACCAGGCAGCAAGTTCTTAACTGGGCTATTCTAAAGACTCCTGTACAGCTGTGGGCTGAGGGGTCAGGACTGCTCTCTGGGTAGTCATAAAACTTCCTGAGAGATTTTTTGGTGAATGCTTTATTCCTTGAGATTATAGAAGTTTCCTTGAGAGTTAAGAATGGACAAAATCCTTGGCATCGTGTAAGTGAGGCAACTGAAACTTTCCAGAAGCCTGTATCATAAGGATATTTTTTTTTTTTTTTAAACATTATGGTCCAAGAATAAGGTAAAAGAGAAATATTATATAAAACAGAACAGTTAGCGTGTTAGTTAGCCTGCACAAAATCTTATTAACTCCCCTTCTAGAGAATTTACAGATTAAGAAAGCCGTGAACAGAGCCTCTCAAGTGGGCATAGGGAAAAAAATGGAAAAAACCCCAAAATGTTAGGTGGTTACAAAAAACCATGATATCCTACAATATTATGAATAAATGACATGATCTGTCGATATGGGATTATGGAGTCTGCAAGCATTGAGTGAGATAAATGGGGAAGTTCATTGCTCTCAAAGATATAATTTCAAATATTCTTCATCTCAGGAAGACATTTGGTTACACTCTGCTACGTTCCATTGGTTACACGCACTGCTCTTGCTTTCAAGGTTACAGCAAGGAAGGTTGGAAATAAATCTGTGTTTTATTTTTGGTTTTAATGAATACTGAGATGCTAGGGTCCCTGCTGGCTGGTGAGAAGTACTTTCTATGCAAAAAATGTTGCTGCAGAATAAAGTGGCCCATGAATTAATTTATTGCCTCACACATTTCTTTATCTCCATATTCTCCATTTGCAAACCACTACAAGCTGAAAGATGACTTCTGAGGGATTTTCAGTGAGGTCTCACTACCATTAACATGTAGCAACATTTAAGTAAAATAATGCAAAGTACATGCAAAATTACCTGAAGTGATAAGCTTGGCTATACTATTCTGAGTGTGCAGATTTTTACTGCTTCAAATGATGCCATTCTCCTGGAAGTTATTAGGTTCACCCCTTCTACTTTCTAAGGTGATGCAAATGGAAAGAATCAGCCTGCATGTCACCATCACACAGTGTGCTTTCATATACATGGGCGAGGGAGCTTTCAGCCGTAGCACAGGATCCCTCCTCTTCATCTTAAGTATCAGCAGGCTAACATAACACTATTAATCACTAAGTTCAAAAGCAAAGATTTCTGTGCTACTGGACACTTGTGAAGGACACTTATATAAATCAAAGAACATATGAAGCGAGAAGAGAGATAAGAGTAATACAAATAAGATGAAACTCAAAATAAAATTAATATATCTGCAGAGAGATAATTTATAGAGGGTGTAGCTAAGTTTTTTCTCATCTTGCTTGTAATAACTGTATGGTTTTGATCATACAAAGGTGTTCTTGACACTGTTTCTGTGAAGGTACTGATAAATAACAAAGAAACCAAACAGCCTAGAACTTCTGTATTCAAAAATAAGTACATTTTTTTCTTACTCATCAAGATAATTAAAAGTAAATAAACTAAATTCTTTCATAAAAAGAGAACAAAATTCACTTTACTTTTACTGCTCTTTACAATATTGCATATCTGAAGGATATGTAAAGTGCATATGTATACATTTAAATGTATTCTCGATGTTGTTTAGAGATCGCATATTTTCACTAGTTTGTCCAGCTTCAAATTGCAGCAGAATGCAATGGGTTCCATTCTAAGTTATACTATTATAAATTGAGACTATCATTCTGAGGGAAAAAAGCCCAAGACATAGAAGCTTTTATGTAAAAATATAGACTACCATCACAGATCAAGCAAACATTTATCTCTACTTCCTAGTTAAAATTATTTCAGATTACATAAATATCAGATGCATAAGACTGACATATTTAAGAACTATAAATATCTATATCATGTAAGATCAGTACAGTGGTAATTTTATTTTATGTCTGTAAATTCCAAGCCCATATACTTTTATAGAAATTTTTCAAGGGACAAAATTACTCTCATCCATTTAGAGTATATTATTCTTGCACATTTAGGGTTGTTAGGTACACTATTGTTACAAAGGTCTTCTTTCTTTGATGAAAAGAAAAAATTAAAAAGAGAAAAATTATTTTGAAAAGGGAGCTGTGTATTAGCTTCTAAAAGAATGATTGTGGGATTAAATGAAGATCTCAAAAGACCTCAGTCAGAAACATAGTGTCATAAACATTTGTTTTACTCCTATATTAAGTTTTATGACTGTACTCCTATATTAAGTTTTATGACTGTCTCTAGAATGATTTTCAAAATTCTATGAAAGTGGATTTTGAGCTAAAGCTGAACACAGTTGAAGTCCTTTCCAGCAATTTCTTTTAAAGAAGAGAACCTATCAAACACTTTAGGTTCAGTTTTGAATACAGATTTTAATTTTTTTAACTGTACTGCTGTTTAATATCACTTACAATTTTTTAAGGAAGGAGCCTTATTAAATACCTGCCTAAGTGAATCAGAGTCAATCTGGACAAACTCGTGAAATTTCTAATACAAGAAGCAAGACTAGAAGGACTTTTTTTGTATCTTCTGCTTAGTTAGACCGAAAGTTGGAAGAACTTCCTTCCATTTACAATAAAATATGTATGTTTTGATTCAGAAATTGATAGTCTGTGTAAAATTAGGCCGTACATTGATTTTATGATGTTTTACTTAGACTGAATTGTGTTATCAAAAATGTATAGTCAGGCAGTCTCTTGAATATTTTACCAGATGCATTTATTTCTAGTTTTTTGTCAGTCAATGACAGGTGTGTGGTACATACCAATTATATCTGCCTTTCCTCACACACTAAGGTGTTATTATTTCACAGCTTTTGAGCTTGTCAGTGCAAGTTGATTACTTCTAATTTTCCTTTTGTAGGACAGGCTCTAGAGTAGCTACTTTTTAAAGTATAGAAGTACGAAATTAGTTCTGTGGTGCTGTCAGTGACTAGAAAAGGTGATCTGTTTCGAGACATCTCAGGCTTGGAATGTGTGGTAGGGGGTGGCTGCTCTGGTGAGCTGCACAGTCTGTCTGTCTGTCCTGTCACACTGCAGGCAGCCCCCAGTGCCACCTAACCTGGTCCGTAAGAGGCCAAGAGAACAAAAGTCCCACCTGGGAGGGAGGCCCAGGATGGGCCAAGAAGGTTTAAGAAGGTTCATCATGAGCCAAGCACATCGTCCTTTAACTCTGTCTTCACCTTGGAGTTTTACATTGCTGGAACCCAAGGCTTGGTAGCTATGCCTCGTTTTCTCTTTCCTTTTTCCTTCTTCTCACAGAACATAACATCAAATGGATTCTGTTGTCTATGTTCAGTGGGACAAGTCTATTCTGTGATAAGTGATGTTATGTTATATTTACTCTTTTCCTTAATTTTCTACAGTTTGCCAGTAAACTTTTGTGTGGTTTCTACATCTTGAGAATAAGTGGTTGAGATCTTCCCCTTTCTGTCTACTTAGAGAAAAAGAATTCTGATATAGCCCTAGGTTTGAGTGACCAGAGTGCAATAGCTGTACAACTCCACCCTTTGTGTTTCCTTTAGAAGGCTACACCATATTAAAGAGTTCTTTCCTTGAGAGCTATAAATTGCAGTGATCCTCACTGGATGACAAAAGCGTCAAGTGGCTCTGCTAACACGATTGTCACTCACCATACCTCAAAGGACACATGCTAACACACAGTTTTGAGTAAAAATATGGAGCACTCCTAAACTGGAAGAGATACTAGCAGAGTTCTTCCAGCCAGTATGTGTCTTTTATAACTCGTCATGATTTAGAGAACAAAAAATGCAAATCTGCATATGTGGAGAGCTATTAGATGTTCTACAAACAGCAGTAAACAGGGGTTTAAAGACACTATGGACTCGTGGTTTTGAAAAACGTTTTACACATATGTTGTTTTTTGGTGCAGAATGAAAATTTAATCTTGCAATTTCCATGTTAAGTGGATCTGCTGGTTCATTACATGGAACAATTTATTGTGGTTTGTTCTCTCAGAAGCAAGAAAGATAACCACAAGAAACACATGTTGGTTCTTCCTTAAATTTAAATGATAATTCAATAAAACATTGTACATTCTAGAGCTGCCAACAGATGTGTGTTTCCCACATCATCTGACAGTCGCAGTGTACAGCTGAGGCTCCTTACAAACATGGGAGTTGTTTAAGAGTTAATTGGAGAAGCTGGAGACTGCAACCAATGCAACAGGATTCTGCTTCTTCATGGAGGCTCCAATGAAGTTTTAGTTCTGCTTCAGAAGTGGAACTCAGAAGTCAATGACAGAACCTAAAGAATACTTTATTTAAAATTATCTTATTTGAAAACTAAATTTTCTCAAAAAGCAAAGCAATTTAACAAGTGATAGTCTCTACTACTGCTAGTCAAAGTATAGAGTAGAAATAGAGGTTTAATTAAAACACTTCTGTGGAAAAGATGTCCTAAAATTTCATTTTCGTCTTAAGGCAGGAAATCTTTTCTGCTTCTGAAAAGTCTGATGACCTCAATAACAAAATATGTCAACTATACTTTTAGAAATAAAGGAAAATACAGACTGGTCTTATACTTGGTAGAACTAGAATTTTTAAACAGTTTTTGTAATAGTTAAATTTTAATTTGAGATCTCTAATGGAAAATTTCTTTGTTTCTTCAAAAAAGTGTCTGTAGTCCTTCCTTGTATAGTAGTGTGATCAAAATTTGGATTGGAAGCAAATGGGAAATTCTCCAGTCATTGCTTTACTGTCTTACCCTAAAGAAGGAAAGATATTCAGTTGTTACATTGACCAGTTGCTGCATTATCTCTGCAATACTCAAGGAAGTTCAATGACAAATGACAGGAAAATCAATACGGTGCTGTACAATTGCTTTTTTGTAGAGGAAGGCAGTCTTATTTGTTTTTCTAAAACAGTCTGGAAGCTATGTTAAAAATAAATGATCTTGACATTCTTAATAATTTTTAAAATGTCCTGTATGCATAGGTCCTGTGTAGCAATCTCTGATGACTTGACTTGGTTCCTTTTTCCTGTGGAATCCATGCCTCACTCATTGCATAGGACAATGTCAAGTCTGTGGAGGAAACAAGGTTGTACAGGACAGGGGCACAGCATCTTTCCTCACATAAGATGACAGGAAGTTAGTGAAAAAAAATCTGGAATAAGAGAAAACTGCTCTGGCAGAGAAGAGTGATTTGCTAATTTAGACACTCCTGGTCAAATCACTTCTGTCACTGTTTTACGAAATTTCCTTGTAAGCTGAGCAAGGCTAGAGGATTCTTTTGCCTGCGTGCTCATCAAAAATACATTTTTTCATTACATTGCAAAATTGGAGTATTTTAAGAATAAATATTTTGAAGACTGTGTGTCCTCTGACCTATCAGAACATAAGCATCTTAAATTGAATAAAGCTAGTTACAGTAATGACTCTCTGCTCCAGTGATTATAACACCACTATCTCACACCAAAGGTGACAGACAAAATCAATACTGATCATTCAGAAAATACATAGTAGCAAATATCAAAAGCTTACAAAAAGTTAATAGTTCTGTTGTAATAACAGGTCATAATTAATATGGCTTTGAAAACTGAAATTAAATTTTAAGGAGTTGCATATTCTGTGCTAATTCTGTAAACATCACTCATTTGTTACTGAGGTAGTTTTAAAAGAAAAATTATCTATATTATGCTATATACAGTATAATGATAACAAAATAATATATATAGCATGTCATTCATATTTAATTAAAACTGAAACATAAAAATTTGTAACAAAAAAGTGGAATTTATGTAACAGAGGGAGACTTGGTTGAGGTAGTTTGACGTCAGTATAAAACTTGAAGTGTTCCTAACAGGTATAAACCAAAATGTCAGTGAAGCCACTGGGGAAAAAGCAGTTCTATTGATCTTATACAACAACAGCAACACATAATTAGGGCAGCACTCTGCAGTACTGTCTGCCTTTCTTTAACTACCTTGGAATCTGTAATTTGAGTCTTTGTCTTATCACAAGTGTAATTTGTGAATTAATGTGCTGCATGTTTTATTCTGATAACTTAATCCATTTTACAGATTATAGTTGTCTGAAGACAAAAGAAGCAGTTTTGCTGGATTGATTCTCAGAAAGTTTAAGCCAAGACTTATTCATCATGTTTCCAACTACTTGTATAGCAAAAGAACAAAAACCTAGTCTACTTCTGCTGAAATAAAAGAATTAGTAATTGCTGAGCCTCAGTATCTCATTGCAGTACTGTGTTTGTGGTTGGTTTCATCCTGAAATTCAGAAGAAATAATGTAGTTTTGCTAATATGAAGGGGGGAAAGGAAGTAGGTCAGGAACATATAGCCAGAATGAAGTTTGCCTTATTTATGGAGAAATTATTTTGACTTCCCAGTGGGATCTTGCACGAATAAGGCAAGATTGAGTTCAGAGTTGAAACAAATAAGGGTTTCCAATCAATTAGTATTGGACAGATTAATGCATTTTAAGGCTAATAGAAGACTCCCAAAATGCCCTGTGATCCACAATGTTACATCACTTAGTGTGAAACTCCCCACCCCAGGGGAGGTACCTGGGCAAATATAAACCTGAGCATAGAAAAACCCCATAGATTTGGTGTTCCAAGGATTTCTCCTGCCAATTCTTTGGAACTTCCCCCACCACCCAATGGATCCGGTCTGTGACCACCACCTCAACCAAGATTGCACAAGTCTCACTGCCAGGCCTATAGGTGATGAGATCTTCAGACTCTTGTTCTTTCCCTTTCCTCCTTGTCCCTTGGTTCTGCTTTGCTTTCATTCTGCAATGCTTTCATGTTGTTGTTACTATAGATAAAAATAACAAAAAATGGCTACATATTTGCTTTCCTTTCAAACAAGTTGTTCTATAATAAATCCTAGTAACAAGAAGCTGAGTTACCCTCCGCTTCTGTGGGGAGGTAATAACAACTTGCCTGTTTTAATTTTGAATAATTATTTAAAGAAGACACATTTGAAATTATATTTTATGAAGAATTAGCAAATAAATTTCTGTGTTGCAAAAGAGGCAACTATAAAACTTACACAAATGTCACTTCAGTCCAGAAATCCAAAATTTGGAGCATATTGAAATTCGTCACAGATCTGTGATGACAGCTTTTGTACAGAATATTGCATTCAGAAAGTGAGAGACGGCTTAAGAGTTACTTGAAAAGGGACAAACTAATATTGTAGCAGTGATCAGTAGGATCACTTTCTTTCTTATCTAATTTGATTATTTCCTGAATAAGCATACAAGAGAATCCAAGGAAAGGGAAAACAATGTAATTTTTTGTTTATGTTTTCTTATGACACTTCCAGCTTCCAGGTCAGTCTGGCTTTGTTCAAAGCCAAGTGCTTTTTTAATGAAAGGTATTTTCTTGCTGGCAGAAAACATACTTGGTACCAAAAGCCAAAACTAAACACCAAACAAGAATTTGTCCCATACACATCGAGGGTTTTGTATAATTTTTAAATATGCCCGTTGCAAGTTCAAATTTGTCATTCACATCACAGTTCTTTGCCTCTGGAGAATACCTCTGAACAGCTTTGATTACTGTTAAGACTCCAGGGGAATAAAAGCACTAGGCCACTTTCAGTAAGGTCACATCCTGCATATGTTTACACTATCACTTTTTTTACTTTTTTTTTTTTTCTGAATGTTTAAGACCATTTTCAGAGGACCATGCTAAAAAGGCTGGGTTTCTACATGGAAACAGCTTTTATGTCTTCTGTGATCCTTACCATCTTTTTCAAAGGCATTCCCAGAAGAAGGCTGAATCTTCACTGCCATTAAAGACAGAGTTTCCATATGTGCTCTTTCTCTGTACCCTAAATCTTTTTTTTCCCCCTAAGGGAGTATGGCATTGCACACCAGCTTTTATATATACACAGAGAGGAAAAAATATTGTTCTATAGCACCAGTGATGGTTTCTGTTCCAGGACACTCATCAGAAGTGCATTGGGCAGGGACTGTGCCGCAGCACATGCCACAGTTGAGACAGCCACAGTACACAGAGTATCATTATACAATTTCAGAAGGCTTTAAGCATTTGCCCAAATAGAAAAACACCATACTACCTCAAAAGGCTTCAAGCATCTGCACATAGAGTGCAACATCAAATCACATCAGAAGGCTTTAAGTGTTTGCCCTTTTTGCTCTTTAGCCCAGCCTTTTATACCACCCCCCATGTTGATGCACAGCCCCTGTGTGCCCTCTGCTCCCTTTGGTGTTGGTCAGTGCCCCTGGGCACTCCCTGGCTCATTGCTGTCAGTGCTGCTCACCTGCTGCTCACAGCTGTGCCCACTGGGGATGGGGCTCAGCCCAGCCCCATCCCAATCACCACAAACTGTGTGCCTGCAGGACTGTTCCCTATTTCTTTTGAGTTACTTTCTTTATGTTTTTCAGGATCATTTGCAAAGGTGTTCTATCCAAAGTTGAATAGAAAGAGAAGAAATAGTATTAAAAATTCAGTTCATCTGAAAAGATGAAAGAAAAATTCTGAAGAAAAATTCTTCTATAACATTGAAGAAAATGCAAAGGAAGAAAAGGCATAATGCCAGAGGTCTGCTAGCTGATCTACAGCAGCTGCCATCAGACCCAAGACTTTACTGCACATCTGATTCCCTTTGGACCAGCCTGTCCTTACACAGTCCCTGGAAAGGTCTCAATACTGTGAAAATTTGTTTAAGGTTTAAGTACATTAATTTCTTAATTTGGCTTTGTTTGAATTCACATTTTGATTTTATCCACATTTTAATACACGTGACTGGCTATCCCAGAAAATGAAAACAGAACATTTGGATGATGCAGCTACAAATACTCTCTTGGATCAGTTGAAACTGAAGAAGGGAGGTAATTTCCCTGTGCTTATAAGCAGTAATTTTACTGATACCTTTCACTCATCATTCACAGATGATATGGGAGGCAGGAGCAGGGAGGTCATTCTTCCCCTGTACTCGGCACTGGTGAGGCCTCACCTGGAGTATTGTGTCCAGTTCTGGGCCCCTCACTTTAGAAGGGACGTTGAGATG
>JAHXMQ010000028.1:55854184-55864960 GCA_020466415.1 Ammodramus savannarum pratensis
ATGATCTTAAAGGTCTCTTCCAACCTAGAAATTCTGTGATATCTTGTTAATGATTCTTTCATTTTCTCACATGCAGCCAAGAGAGGTAGATACTGAACTGCTGCATGTCACTGCAAAACTGGGCAGCTCTAAAGGTATCTCTTGGCTGAGAGGCAAAGTGCCACAGGGCTGCAGGGCTGCCCTGCCCGTGATTGCATCCAGGAAAGGAACCAGTCTTGGAAGTGATGCTACAGCAGTGGGTACAAGAGACAGAGTAAGTTATCAGTTGGGATTAATTGCTGCTGCTCACTTTCTCCACTTACTTACCTTCCACCTCATTTTTGCTCCTCATGCCTTCCCTAGAGTCTACTTCTATCTTCTTATTTGGTGGAAAGAAAATGTCTATTTGTCTATGCATCTCAATATCCTTGAGCTGTTTTTGTTCATGACTGTAGTCTCATTGATTTAATTTTTAATTGTTTTTGGAGCATGCTTATTAACAGATCAAGCTTTGTTCAGGTTGAATTGCTGCAATGAAGTTACTGGTAGAATGAAAATAACTTCAAGTGACTTTCTAATTTCTTTACTAAATAAGAAACTGCTATTGATTGCATGTAATAGCATGCAATTTCCTTTTCATGTTCATAGCCTCTGTGCATCTTTTTCTTCTGCAGTTCAAGTGGATGAACTAAATGTCACTAAATTTTTCACATTTTTAAGATATATATACATACCTTAAAATATATATAATATATAGTTACTTTTTGGTTTTTTTTCAGAAAGCTCTCTGTCATTTAACCACTCTCTGTCGAGGTGTTCTGTGCTCTGACATAATGCTGGTAAAGAGGACTGATATCTGTTTTTAAATTGTATTTTTATTACTGCTGTTTCTCTTTTAAAGAAAATTGAATAAATTTTTAAAAAATCAATAAAAAATATATGCTCTCAAAGAAATTTATTAAAAGTACATAGTTTCTGATCTTAACAGAGAATTTTATAGGATTACTCTGACAGAAAAGGATATGCATTATTTGAAAAATATTTTAGGAACTTCACTTTTCTTACCTAATTGTTTGCATTATCCAGGAAGAATGTTCATGCATATGTAAATGGGTTTTACAGTCTTTATAACCATGAAGGGTATCTTATAGTATAATAAAAAAACCAGTTCCTTTTTCTAGAATATATGACCAAGTTTCTCATAAAAATCCAAGGGAAATAAAAGATAAAATGATTGACCAATGAGAAGAATTTTATAGAAGCAAAATAGTGCTTTTATGTGTTACACTGAATATGTTTGTACTTACTAAAATACAAGTTTTCCTGTTTACAGAAAATTTTCAAGACTTCAGAATGTTTTGTTCTCTGCATAGGAAATAATGACTACAATTTTGATTTTCCATAAGTAAATCTGAAATGAAAAAATGGAACTGCCTGGAATACTTAAAAGGCTTAATCTTGCCTCACAACAGAAAAAAGGTTTTTTTAAAATAAAAAAAAAAAATCTTGCAGTATACATACAGATTTGTGTAAAAGATATCAATAAACAATATTTTTCAATTTTTGTCTTTTAAAATTTGAGTCAAAAATTTAATGGAAATGGACTTTCTTCTGAGAAAATTTTATTAGTAATAAAGCATTTCTACCATAAGAGAAGCTGCTAACAGCAGGAACAGACACATAATACTTGCAAGGATCTCTGCTGATATTGTAATTCACATATCTTTTGGCAGATGCACAGAAATCCTTGTATTTGTGTGCTTCTTTCTTAGGATAGCCCATTTCTCCTCCCTGTCTTTTTTTCTATATGGCATGTTGTGGAGGACTGCTATTGCATATCTGTAGAGCCAGAGAAAGATGGACTGGAAAATGACAAATGCACTAAGTAATATTTGATTCCTATTATTCTGCTGGGGAAAATGAATGTTCCAGTGAGCAAATAATTTATGGGTTATTTTCTGATACTGACACATTTTTAGTTCAAATAAAAAATCACCTATGTTTTGGTTTTGTATTACTGTTTTATTCCTAATAAACACTTATGCATATAGCAGTCTTGCTCACAGGGCAAACCTGAAAACAGTGTTTCTATGATCAGCATAGCTGGAGAAATGTTCTGCATTTTCCCAAATGCTCATATAATTATCATTATGGACTCCCAGACATTTTTTTTTTAGTGATTCTGTATTCATGTCATCTAGACTTCTTCTGCTTTTACTTTCTTTTAAAATATTAAATGCATTGAAGTCCAACAGTCAGAGTCTATGACTTGGTGTCTTAAATCTTCTGTACCAGAAGATTTTTTCATCTGATGGCAAATTTTCTTCCAAGGCTCAATTTAAATACCTCCTGTGTGGCGTAGGTGTATTGATGAAGGGTTGCTAGGTGGAAATTTCAGAGGAATACCACAATAAATCAGTGTCACATATCATAGAATTGTGGAATCATTGAGGCTGAAAAACAGACACACAGTCCAACCATTAACCCATCACTGACAAGTTCACGACTAAACCACGTCCATAAGCATGAATGTTTGAAATACCTTCAGGGACAGTGACTAAATCACTTCACTAGGAAGCCTGTGATGATGCTTAACAGCATTAGAAGTAGAAAACACATTAAGAAGTAGAAAAGTAAGGACAAATAGACCAATGGTCTGTGTATGTAGAACAATGCTTGTCTAGAATAACTCCCTAAGCTGCAAAAAAGTATATCTAGTGAGATATTAGAAAGTTCTAAGCTTAATAATGCAGCTCTGTGCATTGTGTTTTAAGGCTTACAAGCAGGTGTTGTATTCTAAATAAGCAGGCATTGCTTTAACCAAAGGTACATGTGCTTATAGTGGTTGGATAGAACTACTGTCAATATGCTTTTGCCTTGCGTGATTAGGCAAAAAACTTATAAAGTAAGTTGTAACATTAAGTTCTCGGTCTGCTGCCTGGGATGTGACCTGATGACATCTTCCCATTGTCACAACCATGTAATGAGACTGGTGCTGGAAAATAGAACAGTTCAAGGCACGTTCCTCAGCAGTCCCGTCCTGTTTGTGATTCGTACACAGCCCCTGGCTGACAATAAAGTTCACCACTAAACCATGTCCATAAGCATGAATTTTTGAAATACCTCCACAGATGGTGACTAAATCACTTCCCTAGGGAGCCTGCTCTGATGCTTGGCAATCCTTTCCATGAAGAAATTTTTCCTATTATCCATTCTTAACTTCCCCTAGTACAACTTGAGCACAACCCTTGTCCTGTCATTACCTGGGAGAAGAAACAAACCCTTACTTGGCCACAGTCTTCTTTCAGGTAGTTGTGGACAGCTCCAATAAGAGCTAAACAATCCCAGCTCCCTCTGACACTTCTCATAGTACTTGCTAAGAACTTTACTGCTCATCAGCTTTGTTGCCCTTGTCTGGACAAATTCCAATGCCTCAATGCCTTTCTTGTTCTCACATTTGTAGCTTCTAGTCAAGTGACACCTCTGCAGTTAGCCATAAGTGCTGGTAAATGACGGAGACTGGCTTGGAGAGCAATTGTCCCAGCTTCCTCAGGGACCTTGAGTGGATCCTGTCTTGGTGCACAGATTTGTCTGTGTGGAAGTGGTGCAGTAGGTCTCTGACCATTTCCCTGGGATGACTAGGGTTTCATTCTGCTCCCCATTCATCTCCCAATTCAGTGGGTTGGGTACCCTGCAAAAAAACTGTTGACTATTAAACACTGAGACAAAGAAGTCATGAAGTACCTCAGCTTTTTCTTGTCCTTTGTCAATGTTTCTCCTCACATCCAATAAAGAATGGAGATTTTCCTTAGCCATATTTTTGCTATTCATGAATTTATAGAAATATTTTTATTATCTTTTACAACAATAGCTAGATTAAGATCTAGTTTGGCTTTGGCCCTTTTAATTTTCTTTCTGCACAGCCTCCCATCACCCCTGTAGTTCTCCTAAATCACTTATCAGTCCCTTTTTTTAAAAGTCCATTAGCTCTCCCTGTTGTGTGAAGTTTCAGACAAAGCTCTGTTCACCCCAGCCAATTCTCTTCTCCAATGGATAGACTTTTGGCACATGGGGATGTCCTGCACCTTTAAGATTTACTTCTTTAAGCACATCAAGCCTTCCTGAGCCCATTTGCCCTTCAGGGCTCCATATATGCTAAAATATAATCTCTTTGCTCCTTTTGAAAAGAATAAAGTACACATCCAAGGCGATATTTTGTTTTGTTTTATTATAATTGCTATAAAATATTTTTGTGTAAAATTATTTTCTGTATGATAATACTATCATACGGGCTATCTAGACATAAATATATATGTAAAACCTGCTACATTCCTAAAAGTAGGTTATAAGATCAGAATTAAAGTGAAATCTTATTCTTTAGCATTGGCATCAGCTTCATATTCTAAAAAATAAATCAGAATCTGGCAACTTATCTAAAACAGAAAAGTGCAATTGAATACTAATGTCTGTTATTTTTCTCCTGAGAACATGTTTTCAGGCATTGAATATACTTGTATTTGTGTATGTGTACACTTTTGAAACTGGACAAGAATGTTATAAAGTAACTTAATTTTTCATTTCTTATCTCTAACAGAAAAATATTATGGTTTTGACTTTCCTGTCATATCATGAAAGACATGATGGAATTATTGCAATTATAAAGGCAATTTGGCAAAGAGCATCTAAAAAAGCAGATGAAATTCTAGGCTATATCATTCAAGTTATTTCCAGTAGACAAATGGAGATGTGATTAAATTGTGATTGTGCAAGCTTCAGTTGGAATACATATTCTTTTGAGCAAAACAAAAATGACATCAACTGCAAGGGAAATTACTATATTAATAACATTGGAAAACTTATCAAATGAAAAGAAACTGAAAAATCTTTGGCTTATCTAGCCCTCCTGAAGGAACTTTCCCTTCAAAACCATGAAGTTAGTTAAATGTCAAGACATCAGAAATTCTAAAGAGGTTATTATAAATACAATCCTCAAACTGAAAAAAGAAAAAGTAAATATTCTAGGGTTCTAACCCCTAGAAGAGTAAAACTTTACCATATCAGTCCAACAACAGGAGGGAAAATTAGAACTCTCTGCAGTACTTAGCTTCATAAATGTACATTTATATAACACGGTTTTCTGTCATAATAGGTACCTATGAACAGCAATACAAGAGGAAAACTCAATTCCATGCCTTATGCTCCAAATCTGAAACTGCAAAAAAGTGTATCTATTATTGCCTGCTACAGACCTTCAGCTGCAGGTTCATAAAAATATGTCTCTTAGAAGAGACATGATGCAGTTTGGAATGACAAATTTTTACTGCAGTCTTGAGCAGTGGGAGTGAATTTCACAGTACTTGAAAGAAATTAGGCACATTTCAAGAAAAGGAAAAGAAATTGATCCAGGATAAAAATCTGTTAAAATCAGTTTGTGTGGTATAACATTAACACTATACAGTGCAGAGATTGTCTAGCAGATTTCAATAGCAGCTATACCGATCTGTTCTAGTTCAAATTTTCTATTAAATAATTTCAATATACTTTCTAAAACACATTAAGTAAATTATCACAAATGAATGTCTTTTATCACCCCTTTTATCAAAATGAATGCATTTTTAAAATTTGGTAATTTTTTGTTGAATTTTCTTATATATTTTTCATGTTTTTCAGGGAGGTGGTTACTTCTTAATACATTTTGTAGTTATTTAATATGCATGCTTTCATACTTTAAAAACCACTGTAGACTTATAAAAACTTTGACTGAAATTTTGCATTTTGAGGGGCACAGAATCCGTTCTGTCTTGATGGCGGCTCATTAAAAAATTCCAGACAGTAATTCATTATTAGATCATTTGATATGACTTAATTATATTTTGGTTAAATAATTAAAAAAAAAAATGTTTAGCATCAGATCTGAATAAAAGTCCCTTAAGTGCAAAAAACTTTAAAAGAATACCACATAGGAAAATAAATTGTAAGGGTTTATTTGTTTAAAAATCTTCCTATGTTTATAAATTCAAGGGAAGTATATACATTTAAATTAACAACACTGAAATAGAACCATCATTTAAAGGCAATATCTTAATAGGAAAATAAAACAAAAAAATCCTAGGTTTGAGAGGTAGACAGAGAAAGAAATGAAGGTACAGATAGATAATGATCAATTTGAGTTGCTGAAACTCAGTCTCGTTTCTCTCTGTATGCTAAAGACAGCTGGTGGAAGATATGAGCTTTTTCAGTGCACAGTTTGATTTTGCTTCCTTACTTTGCTTTCTTGGCAAACTATAGTAATAAAGCTACTCAATAATAGCATCAAGCATGCTTCACAAGTGGTTTTCTTTCAATATAGATATTTATCAAAGAATTTCAGATGGGAAAGTATACCAAATGGGATTTCTTCTTCATTATAAAATTATCCCAATCTTAGCATTTTGCAGTCACATCATTATGATTGTAGAACACATGGGAAAATCAAGTGTAGCTATTATGATAGCAATCTTTACTAACTTTAGCTGTTTGAACCCAAAAATTGATGGATTGTCTCACTATGTAAGAAACATCTTTATGGAAACATTTACTGTAGTAAATTATTAGACAGAATTTCTCCTTACTACCTGTTCAATTTGATAAAAATACATTCTGTAGAGGTAGCTGCTAACTGAGATTCCTTTACTCCTTACAGCTGCTGTTAAATTTACCATTTCAGATTTGCTAGTAGCAAAATCTTCTAGATGAGAATAAATCTATCATGGTGCCAACTTTTCCACTTTGTCCTGTGGATTTATATTATACCCATGTAATTTCAGGCCTCTACAGCTACCACGATCAGTCCTGTAGAAAACAGTATCACACACATTGGCACTCAGATATCTATGCATCAAATGTCTCTTTTCTTGTATATATAGTTTATTACCTGCTTACTTTGTACTCTCTACCTAGTAGTACTGGAATATTTAGCTTTTGGTAAGCTGAGAAAAAAATAAATGCTTTCTCTAAGTTCTTTTTTTTTTTTTTTTTTCTCTCATCGTTATCCAAGCCTTTTAAATAAAAAGGAATTGGTAAAGCCTGATTACAAGTAGCTTTTTGGAGTCTGAATTCACATTAAAATAATGCCTGGAAAATCACAATGTTCCTTGAAAATGTGAGATTTTAACACCATTTACTGTATGAATTTTCTGTAAACTTAAAAACCTTTATACTCACTTAGTCTGATCTGTAAGTTTTATCGGGCTGTCATGAAGTAACTATGTTATTTCAATAACAAGTTTCTGAGTCCAGTACATGATGGAGAGGATCTAATCTTCCATACCTGTAGAGGAAGAATTGAGTTTTACAATTTCCTCATGGAACTGGTTTTAAGTATTGGAATGGACTGCCCAGGGAGTGGTGGAGAAAAAGCTGGACATGGCACATGTTAACTTGGCTGTGATCAAGCTGCCAAAGTGGAGATTGATCCAATCTTGAATTAGGGCACAGGAGCTGGGGAATGGTGTTTCTTGGCTCACAGCTCCTCACCTGAATCCCTCTTGGAGACAAGGTCATGGAGTGACCAAAAAGTGGAAATGGCCTCAAACCAACAGAGGGCAGGGTTAGATGTTAGAATGAAATTCTTTAATAGAAGTCTGGGAGACACTGGCACAAGTGTGTCAGAGAGAGTGTGGACTCTCTCTGAGTGCCCATGAGGCTCTGAGTAGCCTAGTTTAGTGAAAGGGGCCCCTGTCTGTGTGGCAGGGGATAGGAACCAGATGATCTCTAAGGTTCCTTCCAACCCAAACCATTCTGTGATTCTGTGATTCTGTGATTCTGTGTTCTTGGCAGTCTTTGCCAACCTAAGTGATTCTGTGATTCTGTGAGGAGCTGTACAATGCAAATTTTCAGTCATGATTTTTATTAGGCACACTCGGATATCCTCTCATGTCCTCCCTCGTGTCCAGAATATAACTCACTAAGCAGGTAAATGGGTCATAAAGACTGACATTGGAGAGCTGCAAGGGATGTACAATTGAAGCTACTGCCCTCTTTACAGAGAAGCAGCTGGTCCTTCTCACCAACATATACAGCAAAGGAAAAGGACAGCACAGTGACTGTGATCTTTACCAGTGACTTTGGAGAGCTTCAGTTTCCCTCCTCTGTCATGGACCTTTGACAGCAGCAGACCTGTTTATGCATTTTATCCTGAGTTTTTCTAGCTAAAAAATGTGTACAATAAAACTTGCTGAACAACCAACCCATATTGTTTTAATATATCTATTAGAATTCACAATGTTGTGGTGATGGAAGGCCATAAAATAGTCAATGCAGTTGCTTTGTTTTACAAGAAACAGATATAAGATTTCTTTTAGCAGTCTCCCTAAAGTCAACACTTCAAATCTTGTTAGCTTCATGTTCACATCTTTTTTTCTCTTGTACTAAATCTTTTATCTAATTTTTTCTTAGCTTTGATTATTCAATAGAGCAGAAACTGAATTCCTGTAATGAAACCTGAAATCATGAGCATGAGGCAGAAAATCAAACTTGACATCATTATATAAGGTACATAAGAAAGCAAATTTAATGCAGCCGGGCAATTCCAGATGAGCAAACTTAAACCAGCATTTTAATACCATAGACATGTGTTATTCAGTGCAATAGACTTACATGGGATTATTCTTATCCACCCAGAGGTCAACTGGCTTGCAGTCATAATTGCTACAGGAGTGCATTTACCACATGGCTGTTCATGCCTTGTGGCAATGAAAGCTTCGATCAGAATCCCTGGAACCTCTGCTCCTTCAAGCAATTTTCTCTCCTCTCCAAGGGAGTTCTAAGAAGTTTATTGAGTCATATGCCTTAGCTTCTATGAGCTATACAGAACTTTTTCTTTTCTAAAAGAGCCTGATGATGATAATTAATAATTATTATTTTATTGCGCATACTGCAGTATCTTTAGTCATATATTGTTAGATTCACTATTAAAGCATGGTATGTGCAAATGTTGTACCACTCTGAATATCAAATCCAAACAGACAGGATCGATCTATTATTTCCATTTCTACAGGACAGGAAAATATATGCTTTAAGATTATATGGTTTACCAGAATCACAAAATAAGCTGAAACATGATGGACTGTCTGTGGTTATCAGTTGTTTTCCTGATGTTTCTGTCTGTTGCATGTACAGAAATATCGTTCTGTCTTTCTAAATATAAACTACTTGCATTTCTTCTTTGGAAAGGCAGCAAAAATTCATTATTTTTTTCTTTTTTCTTCTTTTGTTTTTACTGATATTTGTACATATGGAATCCATTATCATTCATAATAATTAGTTTAACAAACTTAACCAATTAATTATGTTGTGTTTATGGAACACTGCTGCACTTCAGCACAAAAATTCAGCCTGTGGCTTGCTGTAATTATTCTCCATCTAGTTCTAACACAAATTAATTCCTGTTTGTATTCTATTTTTATCAGGATATAACTTGAAAGACTTGCCTTCTATCAACCTGGTGGAAGAAACAATTCTGTCAGACTATAACAGTTTTTCATCAAAGCCAAATACCTCATTTACTTCAAATTTCAAGAGCCATGGTTTGTAGATGCAAATGACCTTGTGGCTTTTGTCTTTACCTGCAGCTCTCTTTTTCACCTCTTATAATTATGGGTTTTTATTTGAAGTTTTAAAGGTAGTGATTGTAATTTCACAGATTATCATTCGATGGATAATCTACTCATTCAGTCTGAATAGAGAATATGTTTCTACATGAATTATATTAATTAGCAGTGCAAAAGTTTGGTTTGTGTGACTTATTGAAGTGTAAACTTTGTAAGACTGAGCAGCTGCATGCTGTAGAGTAAAAAAAGGAAATTCCAAGCAAACGAGTAAGTTCCTGGGCATTGTCATAGACCTTTGCATTCTTGTGTTTGAAGAGGTCAAAGAGAATAGTGCATTTATTATGAGCTGGTGGCAGGACTTAAAAAAAAAAACCAGCTATGTATTCTACTTTGCTCATCCAGCTGCTGGCTGCTTATAGAGATCTCATACTTTTGCCTATTCAGCTTTGTTACCACATGCCTTATGTCTGATTATTTTTTTGTCAGTGGTCAGCTGAGCAACACTTTCATCTCTTTTGTAACTAATTCATATGCTATATACAGCAATACTACCTAAATACCTACAGAGCTCTAAACCATGACTTTGTGCAAGCCCTAGCAAAAACATAGACTGGGAATTGACTGGCTGGGGATCAGCTTGCAAAAAAGCCCCAGGGGTTCTGACTGACAGCAGGCTGGGAATGAGCCAGAAGGTAGCATGTCTGCATGAATCCTTCATCTGGAAGAAAGGGAGGTCAATCCTGGGCCATATTAATAGACAAAAGTCAGAAGGGCAGGGGAAGTGGTTATCTCCTCTGTTCAACATCTGTTAGGCTACCTGTAGAGTTTTGCACTCCCATCCCCACCACAGTACTAGAAAGATGTGGATAAATTGGAGTGAGTTCAATATAGGGTCACCAGGACAGGAGAGTCAGGGACCACGGCACTTTCAGCTGTCAAGGGAGGTTGAAGGAACTGGGCTGTCAGCTGAGACAAGAGCCCAACAATTTCCTCCCTACCTGTGGGAGCAGGTTCTCCACAGTGTATGCAGTGGGAGGGTGAAGGACAATAGGCATGAAACAAGGTAAGTTTAGCTTTGTATAAGGGGAATTTTTTTTCCTCTGAGGACAGGCAGGTGGTGGAACAGGTCACACAGAGAATTTGTGCAGCCTTTTTCCATCCTTCAGGGTGTCATGGTTTGGGCCTGGCACAGAGCCAGTGCCCCCAT